>ML780838.1:348532-401086 GCA_009831015.1 Picea engelmannii
AATAGAATAAGGCGGATGTAAGAAGACCTAATAGAAGCTTCCGCTTCTAGAAGGATCTTCCTCTAGATGCTTCTCTTAATAGACATAGTTAGTATAAATAAGAGTCGAGGGTATGAAAAACCCTAGCTTGGATATTATTGTAACAGAGAAATACTCGATTGGAGGTTGCCCCCTCGAAGAGGCCTGTGAACATTGCTATCTGATTCAAAGTGCTATTTCCGTTGCTATTTCGTATATCATTTCTGTGTATTGTGAAGATTATGCTGGATATTTTACTGTTATTCTGTCATTTCTAAGCATTTCATTTATGTTCTGCATATTTTATATATCTGGTATCTTGCAAACCCAATAGCTTTGGTCCTACCTGTACCCCCATTGGTATGTGTTGTAGAACAATTTATGTTGAAGGTTTCTTGCGAGGTGATCTGGGTATCTGTATCTTGTCTTTCTTCTGCTATGGTGGCTGGCTCGAAGTGCCAACAACTTCTGATTGTTCTTCCATATACCATTATGGACACACTGAGACCTCCTAAATTGTCTCCCCTGTAGGGTGGTATGATATGGTCGTTGGAGACTCATCTGGATCCACTGTTATTGTCGGGTTCAGCATTGTGCCATTGACTTTTGAATTTTCTTTTGTATTCTTTGGTTGCACCTACTTCAATATTTCTGCTCCCTAGTTCCGTGGATCCTATACTTCTGCTGGTATATCTGTACTCTAGCTCTCTAGTACTGGCTGTTGGATTTCTTCCAGTATGGGTGTCGATTGCACCGGTGTTGTTTATGGGGATGGGATTTTGTCAATGTTGACAATTTCCGGTGGTTGCTATTTACCTTCTTTCGCCTGTCGTCGTGACCTGGTCTGAACCCTGGTTTTTCTGGCAGTCTAGCTTGCTTCTGCTTTCTTGGGAGATGCCATGGCGGTGAATGTCAAATTTATGTTGGATTCAAACGGTCTCTCTGATCTTTGTGAACTCTCTTTGTGTTTTTTAGCCTCTGGTGCTCTCTTTCTATTCTCTTTTCATGAATAGACTATTGGATCCCTCGTCCGTGGGTTGTATGGATTTCCCATGAAGCTTGTCATGGACACTTCCTTGATTATGGGTTTAATGCACCTTAATTACAGGTTCAATGCACCTTTGATGGTTTTGTACTTTCCATTACTCTGCCTTGTTATCTTTTGTTGGCGCAATTAATTTGGCATCCCATCGGTCCTTGTCGTCCTTTAATTCTTCCTAGTGTTGTCATGTCGTCCTGAATTTTCCATATTTCCCTTTTCCCACTTGTTTCCCTTTTGTATGTGACTATTTTCCTTCTCCTCACCGAGTTTGTGTTTCTATCTTTGTGTAGCCTTTCTACCTCTGGCGCACTGTGGTTCTTTACTTTTTCAATTTTCTCTTTCCATATACTGTTTTTTTTTTTTTTTACTGCTCGATGGATGGTAGATTGTCCTTGTATAGATTTAGTCGAATCCCATTAATCATCCCTCTGAGTTCTGTTCCTAATAAATCTCTTAAATGTACATTTCCTCCATCTGTGGCAGATTTTACTTTGTATGGTCCTAACCAATGCATTCTGAGCTTTCTCAGGTACTGAAACGATTTGCTGTCATATATCAGTACGAGGTCTCCTTCCTTGAACATTTTTTTCTTGATGTGTCTGTTGGCACAAGGGCATACCCAAGGTTCAATGCTACAGCAACACACCAACAAAACCCTAACTATCGACCCTTTCGGCAACACCTGCGAAGCAGATGAAGTCTCACCCGAGGTAGAGGCAGGGGTGGTTGTGAGACTGAGGTTTCTGCAACCTTAGATGGGACACATATCTATGATTATATCACTTAACAGAGCACTTAGCATCGTCAGATCCTCAATATGCAATCAATATCTACTTCGTTGATAAAACAGAGCTTCACAACATTCACACTGATCTAAGGTAGTTAAGTACTTAGCACAAACAAATGGATCGGAGCTAGCAAAAGCAAACACTAAGCACATTCATAGAAGTCACATATAACATTCTTACACATCATTAGAAAAAAGAATGAATATATTTATCTATCTCTATCAAATCACTTAGAAAGAGAGTCATAAACACATTAAGACAAGAACAAATCATAACAACACAGTGTTTATGTGGTTCACCCCCACCCCGGGGCTACGTCCACCAAATCTTCTTCTTTATTGTCTTCAGTCAATAGGTTACATGCACAAAGCCTCCGAACCCTTCTCCGCATAGGAAAAAATATCTATGCAACTTTCTATACCCTTCTTCCTTGCGTTACAACACAAAGCCTTCCATTGTCCATTACAACCACTTGCACTTAGCTCTGTAAGTCTCTTACAGTCATGCACAAAGCACTTACAGACTCTACTTGCACTTAGCATACATTCACATCACATAGATGCACCACCACTTCTATCTAGCCTAAGCATCTATTTATATATTACAAAATAGGCCTAAACATGGGTAAACCCATGGGCCGACATCCCATTCCTGTTACATATTCCCACATCCCAAAAAGGACCCAAAAAGGGACTGAGATCCTGTGATCTATGCTTCGACTTGTGCTCCTCCTTCAAAAGGCTTTCGAAGTCCAAAAATAGGTCAAACTTGACTAGATACCAACAAAAACTGGTCAAGGGCCAACAAGCCCCCAACACTCACCTATGACTCATCTCGAGTCACTCTGATGTAGGATGTTTTTATTCGAACACTTCGAGCTTGGATAGAACTGATTCGACTTGTTGTTGTGCTATGCACTATTTTTTAGCAAATTATTGAATGAATGCATCATTCACAGGTCCTTCCAGGCGTTGTTCTATTATGGTGCTAACCTGATCTAGTTCTGCTCCCTAGCCTTTCACCTCTGTAAACAACTGATAAGCCTTATCTTGCACCGGTTGGATTTTATGAGTTATCTCCATAAATCTGCTCTGGCTATTATGAATTTTTTGTTGGGAGGTTCACTACTCTTGAGATCTCTTCATTCTCTCCACATCTAACAGAGACTTTAGCTACGCGTGTAGTGTTTCTGCGTGCTGCTTTGCTTCCTGGAGCTACGAATCCAGTGCCTGCAACTTTGGGTTCTCGATACATTTATCATATGTCTGGTCACTGTGATCAACGAATTTCTTGCATTCTAAGGTAAGGCCCTTCAGTCTCTCAACTACGCCGTGGGTAGTGGCTTCTCGCTGGTCCCTTACCTCCTGTGGAGTCTCTGGTACAATGCGTAGCTCTAAATCTGCTATGTGTTGTTGTAGTTGTTGGGCATGGATGATTTTAGGGGATAGATTTCTCTCATGGGATAATTTCCCATGGTTTTTACAAAAACAAGATTCACTATTTTAAAAATTATTCACCCAAATTCTATAGGATAAAATTATTTTACCGTAACAATCGCCAAAATTTTATAAAAACTATATAAAATCCTTAGAAATTTGAATATTTTTACAAAAATATCGCTGAACATTTATAGTTGGCATATGAAGGATTAGTAATATTCTCCAAGGTTTCTACATTTTAAAATAAATTTCCATCCTTAAAATCATCCCTGCTGCTGGGTCACTTCTTCAAGTTGCACTACTTGCTTCGTGACTTGATCCTCTACCTTTACTTCTATGACAGTCACAGAGAAAAGTGCTATGTTGACTGTTTCCTTCACTTTGAGTTGCTCAGCGAGCAATTGTTCCTTGCCTTGCTGCAGCTGTGCCTTTTCTTCATCGAACTTCGCTTGGAGAGTGCTCTTTTCCTATTCTACAGCTCAACGTTGTTCTACAAGTACTCCCTGTACTTGTACCAAAGCCTGGGTGGCTTGCGTTGTTTCCTCTTGTGCTCGTCGAAGACGAGCGTCGACTGTATCAGCTATTTGGTGGAGTTGAGTTGGCTCATCTCCCACTTCTGGATCTCTCGACACAGTGAAGACTACGCGGCTAGATTGCAGGGATTGTTGTACTCCTCGGAGTCCAGTCATGATTCGATAATACAAATCCTCTTGCTTTTCTTCTTGCTTCTCTACTTTCTCCAACGAAGAATCATTCATGGCTACTACAATGAAGTCGAAGTCATCAGAGGTGAGGATGGTTTGCATCTTCATCATAGTGGCCTTCGATTTCTTCTGGGAGGAAGGTTTTGGAGAAAAACCTTTTCTTTTTTTCAGGGGATTAGCCTCGTCACCCTACTGTTGCTCGACCTCTGTGTCATTCAACTCTGCATCATCACCTCCTTTCTTGGGTGAGATGGAAGTGATATTCATGGATGCGCTGTCTAAATCATGGACCTCTTCGGTCTTATTTGTCTTGCTCAGCCTGGGTGTATCCTGCGTAGCTTCTGGACTGTCTATATTAGATATCTCCGTAGGGTCTGCTGGAATGAGTAGGTACACCGACTAGTCCTTGGTGATCTCCTCCAAGTCCTCCTCTGTTATCTTGTAGTAGGAATGAATTTGTTGCTTGTGCTCATCAACACACGTTGTGATATAAATGAAATGGTGGTCTGCGTTGAATTTCATCAAAGGAATGAACCTATGTAAAGTATATGAAGTTATGCAAGGATCGGACTATATGGATAGCTTCAATTGGATGTAGTATGTATGGAACACGACATTTGTATTCCATTTTTTCTTATTCATGTCACCTGAGTACCACAATGTACTGAAATTTGCAGCCAATGGTTCAAATGGCTCAATGTCCAGGAAGGTTGAACCTTCCGGCATCTCTCAGGTGATGAAAGTGATCGGGATCAATAGCCAACTGAAGTGGAATTCATACCCTTGATCTTGGGCTTCTCTGCAGTCAAGTTCTAATTGGTTCACCAGGTAATGCACCTAATTCATTTGTAGTCTCTCCGTGCACTTCCCTGTGAGGTCGACTACAAAGCCAGTCACTTGGGTGGGTTGATTCTTACGTGTTAACTTCCCTGCAATCATCTGACATGCGAGGTACACTGTGCCACTCTGGATAGAATATACCTTGTAGCCTCACCTTCCTTTCTTGACATCTCCATAAGTTTCCTTGATCCTTTGAGCGAGAGCGTGGTCCATGGATTTTCGAGGATAGAAATCTTGTGGGTTGGGTCCTTGCATACTAAGCCCGATGATCCTATTTATCAATGTCGGATCCACTGTTATGTGATGGTTTAACCATAGATAAAATCCATGGTAACAATAAATAAACAATTTGACACATGCATTCACCTCTTGGTGTTGTCCGAAGTGCGGAATATTCATAACATTCAGCAGGGTGGACTACGCGAGGTTATGGGTCCATCACTAAGAGATGATCTTCGAATTCTTTCCCTTTGTTTTGGTTAGGTACTTATGCAGGGTGAGCATGTTGTAGACCTTCCTTTCATCGAGGTTAAAATCGATAAACTTCAATGCTGCAATCTTATATTGGTCTACACGAACTGTGCGTATCCCCTTCGGGAGGTACACATTGACCAAGGTGTACTCAAAATATCTAGGTACGTTGTTGCGGTTTACAACACCACTCAAAGGTGGTATATAGGTAGGTAATATTCTCGGAATCAACTTAGCATTCGCGAGATCATCCCTGTGCTTAGTTTGCTTCTCATATGATGGTCGGGATGGTCTGGCTTGAGCAGTTGACGGAGAGGCTGGCATACCTCTCATGGATGATTCATGTACACCTGTGGATAATCCTCTCTCCGACATGACTCTTTCAGTCATTAAGTCGATAAAAAATTCTTCAACAGCTTTCTCTACGGCGCTCAATTCATCCGACATACACACTCAGGGTTAACAATCGTGGGTTCAGAGAATAACTTAGACACAGTAGTGAGATAGAGAGAAAGAGTGCAACAATTACTGTATAAACTCGGGTTAGTCTATGGGCTCAAATTCTCAATTAGAAAAATTGTTCTCGGTGCGTGGAGTGGTGGGATAAATGTGTAACTCGACAACGGTTCACTTGCAACGGGTATGAAGCCTCCATTAACCCTGTTCTGTCTGTTATGGTATGGTCCAATGGTATGATAATGAACCATAATTTCCTTTCTTCCCATTCGAAGCATCGATCGAATGGTTATAATGTCCCCAAAAACTATATTGCTTCACCATGGAGAAGTGCCATGTGTCATTGTTCTGATATCCCAACGAAGCTCTAATTTTGCAATTTTTCCATCTACGAAGTTCCGTTTGGAATCTTCTGTAACTTTTCAATCTTATCCCTCTTCTTACTTAGCTTTCTAGCCTTTTTTCCAGTGATCTTTGTCTCGGTATGTCTTTTTCATTCTGATTATTATCTTCATTTGACATAGTCACTGTGTGTTGTTGAGATTCTTTCCTAGGATTTGAGGGTAATACTTTTTCTTTATCTGGGATAAGTACTTCAGTCTTCTGTTGTTATTCTAGGGTTCTTGCAACTTCGACATCAGGGTCTCTAGTGTTAAATAGCTCCGATCTGTTCTCCTATTCTGTAATCAAATGTGTGATCCTTCTAGTCATGAATTCTTTTAACTCCTTCTTTTGTTTTTCTAACACTGTTTCTTCTTCTTTCCTTCTGGCCTGGTCTCTTTCAATCCAAGGGCTGGCTAGTAACATGGTAAATGGGGTGTTTTCTTCAATAAATTTAATAATCTCAAAATCTTCTTCTGTCGAAGTTCCATTAACGTGCATAGGTACACGAGCGAGATTCCCACATAGGTTTACCAGTTTTCCTCTGAATAATCCTATTTCTCCTAATGAAGGAATCATAGCAAGCTTCCCTATAGATTTCCAAGTTCTCTCTGTCATGATATTCACCTGTGTTTCCTCATCCATAACACAATCAATCTCAAAGTCTCCTATTCTTTCTTCGATGCATTATTTTTCTTTGAATATCCCCGATAAGTTGATATGTCGATGGTCATTCAAGGTTTCTTTCATATGTAACAATATTTTCTCTGATTCTTTTTGGGATTCTGCCATTTCTAGATCTGCCTTATGGTTTTCCTGGTTCAGATTCATTCTTTCAACTTTAGCAATCATTCTAGGGCAATCCAACACTTCATGGTCCATAGCCTTACAACAAAGACAACTAGGTCTTCTTCCAGGGAATTCCTTAGCAAGATGTCCCAATCTTCTGCAACTGTAATATAGGGTTACTTCTCTCTTTATTTTAAATGATCCCCAGTCTTTCTGGTACTGCGCGCTAGGATCATAGGAGCTAACCTGCAAAAAATTCTTTCTAGGATCCTGCATCCACTTGTTAGTCCAAAAATTCTTTCTATGCATAGGTATAACATATCTTTCACTATTCTTGTTAGATCTATTAATATCAAACCTTCATTCATCTATCAATACCCTAGTTTTCGAACTAGGATAGACTCTATTAAACATACCTAGATCCATACTCTAGAAACAAAATTTCCACTTATCTTACTTCTATAAAACACAAAGCTTTCAGATATAGAAGTTTTCTACTATTATTACCTTTATCATAGCACAGAGCTTGCAAATCTTACCTCTTTTATTTAGATTTGACCTCTTTTCTTCAGATCTGACCTCTTTTCTTCAGATCTGACCTCCCTTTTGGCACAAATCTTCACAGTTTAAGTAAAATACTACGCACTAGGGAAACAGATCTATGCACGAAGCTTTCACAACTTCAGGACGATTCTTTGCACAAAGCTTCTTCTTTCTCAGTTCCCAACAATCACAGTTTCAGGTCCCAGCAACAGAACCATTTGTTGGCACAGGGGCAGACCTAAGGTTCAACGCTACAACAACGCACCAACAAAACCCTAACTACCGGCCCTTTCGACAACACCTCCAAAGAAGATGAAGTCTCACCCGAGGTAGAGGCAAGGGTGGTTGTGAGACTTAGGTGTCTGCAACCTTAGTTGGGACACATATCTATGATTATATTACTTAACAGAGCACTTAGCATCATCAGATACTCAATATGCAAGCAATATCTACTCCACTGATAAAACAAAGCTTCACAATATTCACACTGATCTAAGGTAGTTAAGTACTTAGCGCAAATAGATGGATCAGATATAGCAGAAGCAATCACTAAGCACATTCATAGAAGTCAGATCTAACATTCTTACACATCATTAGCACAAAGAATGAACAAATTTATCTATCTCTATCAAATCACTTAGCAAGAGAGTCATAAAAACATTAAGACAATAAAAAAGAATAACAACACAGTGTTTACGTGGTTCACCCCCACCCTGGGGCTACGTCCACCAATTCTTCTTCTTTATTTTCTTCAGTTAATAGGTTACATGCACAGAGCCTCTAAACCCTTCTCTGCATAGGACAGAAGATCTGCGCAACTCCCTAGATCCTTCTTCCTTATGTTACAACACAAATCCTTCCATTGTTTGTTACAACCACTTGCACTTAGCTCTGTAAGTCTCTTACAGTCATGCACAAAGCACTTATAGACTCTACTTGCACTTAGCATACATTCACATCACATAGATGCACCACCACTTCTATATAGCCTAAGCATATATTTACATATTACAAAATAGGCCTAAACATGGGTAAACCCATGGGCCGACATCCCATTCCCGTTACATATTCCCACATCCCAAAAAGGACCCCAAAAGGGGCCGAGATCTCGTGATCTCTACTTTGTCTTTCACTCCTCCTTCGATAGGCTGGCGAAGTCCAAAAATAGGTCAAACTTGACTAGATATTAGCAAAACTTGGTCAAGGGCCAACAGTGTCTATCGTGCCAATATTTATCTCTTGATTTCTGAACTTGTTGGTGGAATCCTGCTAAGATCTAGTCTTCCTCCATGGTCATTAACTAATTCAGTCTCTCCCGCACTGCACCGTGTTCTGCCATTTGTGTAATTGCTACTATGCACAAGCTTGGTACTAGAAATTCTAATGGTAGCACTGCTTCTTGGCCATAAACTAGATTAAAAGGTGTGTGCCCTATCTAATTTTTGGACATAGTCCTATAAGCCCATAATACTGCTGGTACTTTGAGGTCCCAGTCATCCCTGTTGACGTTGCAAATCTTTGTCAGCGCATTCTCAAGAATTGTGTTGAATCCTGGGGGTGATATGGTCTGCTCTTCTGGTGATGGACTTCAAACTCTTCAGTCATCGAGCTGATGGTGTTTTTTATGAAGTGCATGCCTTGGTCACTCATCAAAATTATTGGGCACCCAAATATAGTGATTACGTGTTCAAATAGAAAATGCGTTGTTGTTTCTGCGCTGCAATCCTTCACTGGTGCGGCTTCTACCCATCTGGTTAAGTATTCCATCGCAATGATAATTTACCTTGCTCCTGTTATTTTTTCTGGTGGGTTGATTGGTCCCACAAAGTCTATTTCCAACTTGTCCAATGCCTGTAATGTTACTTGTGGTCGTAATGGAATCTCGTCTCTTGTGTTGGGTTTTCCTACCCTTTGACAGATGTCACATGTTTGATAGTATTCCCTTAAATCTCTGTGAATTGTTGGCCACCATAGTCTTGCGTGCAATACCTTTTGCACGGTAGATTTACCTGCATAATTCCCTCATGCTATTCCCTCGTGGGCTTCTGATAAGATTCTTGGTCTTTCATTCTCTAACACGTATCTTCGCAAGATGCTATCTATGCCCATATTATATAGATGTCTTGCAATCAGTTGATAGTTGGTGGCGCAGACTACTAGTTTTTTTATTCTGTGTGGTACTATACTCCTGCGTCATAGTACTTGTGCTCAAGTACAGAATGATATCTGTGAAGTATTCATCAGTGATCTGAACTGAGAATAGTTGTGCATATGGAAAGTTGTCTTCTAAATTTGTAGGTTCTTCTCCATTTGTGACCCTTGATAGGTGGTCAGGTCCTGCATTTAACTTTCTTGGTTTGACGATGACTTCAAAGTCAAATTCTTGGAATAGTAGTAACCATCGACAGAGTCTCCCCCCAATACTGGCTTATTGACTAGATATTTCAGGGTTGAGTGATCTGTGAACATCTTAAAGTGTTTCCCCAATAAGTAATGTCTGAACTTTTGAAGTGCATAGACCATATCTAGCCCTTATCTTTCTTTCATGTCATAGTTCCATTCTGAGTCAGATAGATTTTTTCTCGCAAATGCTATTGGGTGATCCAAGTCCCCTACTCCTGGTTGCACCAAGATAGTTCCAAGTGTTATGGCTGATGCATCTACATGTACATGGAATGCCTTCTCCCAATATGGAAAGACTAATATTGATGTGGTGACCATCTTTTCATTTAAGGTATCCAGACCATGTTGGCACTCGTCGTTCCACTGAAACTTTGTATACTTTCTTAGCATCTTTTCCATCGGTGTAGTTATCTATGCATATCCTTTGATAAATTTCCTATAGTAACCTTTGTGTCCCAATGTCTCTCTTAGCTGACGGACTGTTTTTAGTGGTGGTAAGTTAACAATTACTGTGATCTTTGCAGGATATACGAGTAAACCTTGTTTCCATACTATATGGCCCAATAATATCCCAAACAATGTTCCAAAGATGCATTTCTTGATATTCAACGATATCTGACACTGTTTGCATCTTTCCAACATTAACCCTAAGACTTCTATATTGTCTTTCAAAAAACTATAGACTGTCCAATCATCCAGGTATACTTTGATAAACTGGTGGATGAATTCCTTAAACGCAACAATGACTACTCTAGAAAAGATTGTTGGTGCATTCTTCAGTCCAAACAACATAACTGTGTACTGATACGATCCCCATTGTGTCACAAATGCGGTCTTGTATCTGTCATCTTGTGCTATCTTGATATGATGGTATCCTGAGAATCCATCAGTGAATGAGTAGGATTCATTTCCTCCTACATTCTCTAACACTTCATCTGTGAAGGGTGTAGGGAATGGGTCGTGTAGGCATGCATCGTTCAACTTCTGTAAGTCGACGCATATCTTGATCCCTCCTTGTTTCCTATCATGTACTACAATCAATATTATCCATTTTGACTCTTCAAATAGTTCTATGATGTTGGATTCTAGCATCCTATCAATCTCATATTTTAATTTCTTCTTATATATGGGGTTCAGTCTATATGGTCATTGTATGATTGATCTCGCTTCTGGTCTAAGTGGTATCTTCATCTCTCTTAACTCTCCTATTATACTCTTCATATCTGTAAATGTTGTGGGGAACAAGTCGTTGTATTCACGCAATAGCTCTATTATACTTTCCATTGTTTGTTCATTCTAGTAATCTCCAATGCTTGCCATTTTGGGCTGCTCAGTTGTCCCAATATTGACTTTATTTACTTTGATCGACACGGAAATTACTTATATCTATGGGTGGTCCTTCCACATATCTTTCACCCTCTTCTTCTTCAATCTGAATATCACACGGGTTGTCTTCATCCGATGCTTCCTCTTTCACATGGTAACATGATAACAATTCCTTAACTGTCTGTTTATTTCGTTGTTGCTCCTTTGTGATAAGTTCTACTTCTAGTTGTTTGATTAATATTACTCCTCTAATATGTTAGAGAGTTGCATCTATGTTGGGGTTCTCATGCTTGAATGAGAAAGTGATTGTGAAATTCTGATGCAATGTTGTCCATGTTGTAGTTCCTTTGCACAATTCCTGGTCTGTATACCAGTTTGTTGGTATACCCTCTAAAGTGTGGATAAAATGGTGAGGCCATTCCTATGGAGGTGTCAATTTCCACAATCTTCTACACTTCTCCAAGTGTTTTTCCAGTTCTCTTTGTCCATCATACTTCTGTTCTTTGTTGGTTTTTTTTTCCTGTGATAATAATGTTTCCAAATTGTTTACTCCATGGAAACTGGGTGGTTCTCTGATTTCCGTGCCTACCCATTTGACTGTGCGGTCTATTCTTGTACATCTCCTCATGGATACTTTGTGTAGCCTTTGTTTCCAATTCTCTAAACTGGTATCTGAATCTGTTGCATAGGAAGTGATGCTCTGCCAACTAAGTATCTCATCTACAGTTGGGTTTATGTAATCCTCATCGCGTGCAGTTGTTTTGTATAACTGGATGATTTCCTCTAGGTCCAAACAAGTAGGTTCTACGAACCTCTCTCCTTCTGATGGGTCTAATGGCACGATGGCCATGTATTCTCTTGACTCAAATGTCATTTTTCTAGTCTTTAAGTTGATTATGGATTGGTTTTCAAATGCCTAATATAGACCAAGCAATGCCAGGTAAGGTGTTGTGTCGTCTACTATTTCAATGACTTCAAAATCTGCTTTAGTGCACACTCCATCTAGGTCAACTGTCACTCCTTTTAGTCTGCCTATCGGTAGGACTCTGTGTTGGTATTCCATTTTCAATTGAACAGGTGAATATCCTAATGTGGGCTCTCCCATGCATTTCCATGTCTTCTTTGGTAGTACATTAACTTCAGATCCTAGATATAGTATAATGTCTCCCATATTGAAATCTCCAATGTTGGCATTTAGTCTAAATTCCCTACTGGTTCTTCTCCTTGGATGTAGGTGTTTGACAGTTTTTGGTTCTAGTTTTCCTTCCATCTCGATGCTACATTTTTCTAGAATGTTTTGCAATATTTTCACAGATGATGGATCACTTAACACCTTTACACATGATTGAAAAAAGTATTTGATTGTACTTAATTGGCCCATGGAATTTATTTCGCTGGTATGATCCAATAGTCGGGGCAATTCATATTCAGGTGATTCCTTGCTTTGTTGCGCTATTGAATTCGTCACAATGTCTTCATTCTGAAATTCTTGTCGGGCGTGCTTAAATATATCCTTTTCCTTTTGTGCATCGAAATACTTCCTTGGTTCAAAGTTCTTTTTCACCCATTGATTATGTGTTGGTTTCTTTCGAACTACGTTAGTACCTATTTTAGCTCCTCCATGGGTGACTATGTTGGTGTTCCGTCCTTCATCCCTTGCTTCGACGAAAATCCATTCAACATTCTGGTTGTTCTAGTTCCTCTTTTCCTAGATCTTTACTAATAGTGTCGGACATTCTTTTGTATCGTGGTCCGATGTGCGACAATACATACAGGTCACTGGTGGAAGTGGACATTCCCTTGCATAATGTCTCAGCTACTGACAATTGTCACACACCAATGGTCATATACCTCATCCAAAACCTCCCCTGGTGCGTCCTCCTCCTCTATAACTTACGTGATATCCTCTTGGCGCATTATACTGAGGTTCTTGATTGTATTGCACGGTATTATACTAATGTTGTGCCGTGTTGTACTATGGTTGCACAATATTACATGGTTGTTGCATAGTATTATACTGTTGCTGCGCAGTTTTGTATGGAGCTGGAACTTGATTGAACCGTGGCACTTCTTTCCTAGACATCATTTCTACCTGCACTCTATATGCATCTGATGTCCTTTCTTGCATCAAATCCATAGTTCTACAATATTCGTCGTCATGGCCCACTGACTTGCAAAAGGTGCAATGTGAAATCTTTGGGACTGTTTGGTATTTTTGCATCATCGTGCAGTGATAAGGATCGTGACTCATTTTTTTGTAAATTTCACACCATAATCCTCCTGTTGGTAACAGGTTTGAAATTCCTTCTGCCATATACTGTGTGAATGTTGGACCTTCATTCTTGTGGTGTCCTTCTGTCCTGCATGTGGTACACCAAACAACTTCTCGTGTGTCCTTGTTCTTATTTTGGTTCAGCTGAAACATTAGATTCTTCAAATCCTCCTTCAGTTCTTCGATAGTTGGGTCTGTTTGTTGATACTGGTTTTCTTCTAGTTGTAAGGTTGCCTGCAGAGCTTCTACCTATGTTTGGAACTTTTGTTGTTGTAAAGGGTATTTTAAGTGCGGGAGTAGTGAATTAACAAACAAGTGTCTATGCTACATCTTGGTCATGAGATATTTTAACTTTCCCTTTAGTCACTTGAATTTATGATAAATATCCCATACAAAATCTCTCAGTTTCTGTCTTATTTCGATCATCTCATTCATGTACTAATCTTCTGAGCTCGGCTTCTGGAACTCATTTATCAGTAACTTCTTAATGTCTGCCAGTGTCCTTGTCATCCTAGGGGCATTGTTTGCATCTAATCTCATGTACCAATCTAGTGCGCTGTCTGTTAGCATAACATCTAGCTACACAAGTTTGGTATCTTCATCAGTGATTTGTTTTGCTTCCCATATCTTTGCACAAATGAACAAATGCTTCTCAGGGTCTTCCGCTTCTTCTCCTCAAAATTCCGGTAACCTGATGGTAGAATCATGTCCTGCCATTTTGAATGTTGAACTACTACCTCTGCGAGGTGTATATACCTAATTAGTGTTGCTTGAACTATATCCTCCAGTTGTTGTTCCTTGTGTGTATGTACTTCCTGCTGTATGACTGCTTCTGAACTTCGGTTGTCTACACAGTGGTGTTCCCTTTGGTGTATTAGTCGCACATAGGTTTATGGGTTCCACACTGATAATAATATGGATAGGATTGTTGCCGTCTCTTCCCATTATTGGACCTATCATCTTCCTCTCATACGTTGCATGCAGGATTTCCTCAATATACTCCATAGCCTGGAGATCCTCTACCTCTTCCTCATCACTCGCCAAGCCTTCCCTCGCATCTACGACTCTCTTCTTTGTATTCACCTTATATTGGTAGGGTACTCCACTATGCATCTTTCTAGCTGTTTCCATGATATTCTTGGCATGGTCGTCGTCCATCATGATTGGGTCCAAGGGTTCCTCCTTCTTTCCCTTATATTTTCCTCCCATTTCTACTCTCTTTGTCAGCGCTTCCCCCCTTCCCCATGCACACAGGGAAATTTAGTTGTCTGATTCCATTGTCATTACACCTTTATTATACAACAATGTCTTAATCGAAGTATACAAGGATCGAATGTACCTTCCTCGGGACCTCGTAGAAACTCTTTCTCCCCTGCGATGTACGACTTCGCTGTGTCGACTACAAACTTTGTTATAAATCCTACCACAATACTGTCAAGCCAAAAGTCAACTGCGTGGTTGAATTTGTTGTTCACCTGTTGAAGCTACTCAATTTGTATTGGGTCCACTCTAGCTTTCTAATATAGTTTGTTGCATGGTTATCCTTCAACCTTAGTATCCACTCTTGTAATAGATGCGGAAAATCACAGAAAAAGACTTCATGTAAATCAGTAAACACGTATTTCTCAAGGTATTTGTGAGGTGTTAGTCTAGGGTTTCTATTGCCCTTTTGTGCAAACTCTAGCTCCTTATTTCTTAGTTAAGTTTCAATATCTACATTTGTGGGATTCCATGGTCTCAACATTCCTGCCTAATGGCTCATTGGTTTCTTCCCTAACCTTTTCTTGATCTGATTTTGACAAATCTTTGCCTTATCTCCTTTAATCAATCCTCTCATGTTCCTACCAATGAAAACATAACCATTTGTTGGCTACTTCACTCCTATACTATCTAATTTTGTATTTACCCAGGCTTCATGTCTATTCGGGTTTCCAACAAAGCCTCTAAAACTATCAGCCCTATTGGTAAACCAGAAGGCAATGCAACACACAGTATGCATTGCGCAGTCTCACCCGAGATAGCTTTAATGGGTATCTCTAAGACTCAGGTGTTTACAGCCTAATATTGAGTGTGAGATAAGCCAACTAACTATTGAACCATTATTATGACTTGTAACTAAAACATATTGTCATTCATGATTAATGCAGTAAATCCATAGGCTTATTCCTTGAGTTTCGCAAAAGCACTTAAACAAGCAATGGAATAACTCATTCATTCAACATAATAATAAATGCTTCAGACAATAAGATATGAAAACATTCATCACATAACACAGATGTTACTGTGGTTCATCCTCTCCTAGGTCTACGTCCAAAAATATTTGGCTCTCAACTCTTTTATTATAATATGTTCGCATCTACAACGTTGCATGCTTATAACTCTTCTCAGTCTGGTAAGATCTATATGAGGCAGACTAGATCGCACCAGGCTCCATAGCCTACAATCTAACCCTCAAGATCTACCTTCTCTCATCCTCTCTAGATCAACATCTTATACAAAATAGATCTTACAGCAAAAAATTATATATTGCATCAGCTCATGCGTAACTATAGTAATCAGAACCGAACAACACAAAATCCAACCCCCTATGATACCTACGTATTGTTATTTGTATGCTTCTAGATCTTTATCCATTTACAATGCATTACCAAAACCCTAACCCTATTGTCATTATGTCTTCCTCCCATGCGTGCGTGTTGTTCTTCCTTCCAGTTGTTGCCTTCCTTGCATGCACACATGTTGTTCTTCCTTCCAGTTGTCACTTTGCTCGTGCATGCTTTCTTTCCCAAAAATGCCCTACTTTTCCACTTTGGCCTTTGGCCTTCCTCCAACAGTGGAAAATTGACCAAGTTTTGTCCTAATTTCATGGAAAAGGAACGTATGATAAGTGGAGTGCATGCAGCTCCAAGAAGACAGGTGTCGACGTGGGCACATGCAGTTAAAGCTAAAGAGTCAGCTCGTGTTAGGGGTTCATTGGCCATTCTCCATCGAGGTTCACTTGATAATTTCCATCCTCTTTCTGAACTCATTGGCCTCTGTCATCGACCTCTAAACATCCACGTTCATCCAAGATACCACTCACAGGAGGGGGAAAACCAACCTGTGTTACCCTGTGAAACTAGCATGTCCGCAGTGGCCAAAACTGTGTTCGTACCTTAACTATTTTGGGTTGCTTCCTTCTATTTTTCCTGAATTGTATTGACTTGTTGTTATTTCCCTCATCTTGTTGGATCTGATTCAAATATTGAATGAAGAAGAAGGCTCTCAGGCCTATGGGAAACTTTCTCTCCAAGTGAGAAAAGTGGTTGTGGATCGAAGAAGTAGGTTGTTAGGCCTGAGAGAAAGTCTCTCCAGGTGAGAGAGTGTGATAAGGAGGTGAGTTCTCTTGGAGGGAGTCTTGTAGCTGCTACAGATATTTGAGGATTCTAGTTTGGCCTATTGCTAAAGCCCAAGGAAAGGGAGGTGAAGCATCTGATGGACTATGTGACAGTGAAGGTGTATACTCCCAGGGTGGGATAGGCATGTGGGGAATGAGAGTCTGTGAGCAGTGGGATTAAGTGGCTCTTAGGAGTGAATACTTCCTCTAAAACTGTGTGACTTCCTTGTTGACCTTGCCTATCCTAGGAATCCCTTGCTTGGTCGAGTTTAGTCCTAACTCGGGGGTGACCTACTGCTGAGAGTGATGAGCAGCGTGGTCTAAGGCTGGGAGGTTCGTGGGAGGTCTACACGTAGTTGGTGGATTTTACTCTAGTTCAAAGATAAGTATAATTCTGTCCTTATTTATATATGTTATGAATGTGTGTGATTCTTGAATGTATTAGCTATTCCGTTGCATGTATGAATCGTTTTTACTTCTATTTGAGTCTGTATGCTAGCAATAACTCTATGATAATTGTTTTAAATTCGTTAAATATGCATGTTATGTATATATATATATATATATGTATGTTCCACATTAGTGTGTCTTGATATGTGGATGGTCAGGTACGTTAAAAATTGGTATCAGAGATAGTTTGTGGAACACAAGGTGTTTTGGTAGCGTTTCCCAGTAGTGGGGTTGATGGTCGGGTACGTTACAAATTGGTATCAGAGCTATTCTGTGGAAGACAAGGTGTTTTGGTAGCGTTTCCTGACAGTGGGGTTGATGGTCAGGTACATTATAGATTGGTATCAGAGCCAAGGTTGCAATGATGATCCTAAATGGACCATGTTAGTGGAAGTTGAAGAAAAAGGTTTGGAAAGGAATTGTTGTTGAAATGGAAAAAATTCAAGTTCAGGGCCTAGGTTCAATCACTGAGCCTAGAGGGGTCGGATAAATCATCATTGGAACCAAGGTTTCAAGTGGAAATTGTGTCTAGAGGAACCAATTTCGAACCTCAAAACATTCCTGAGTGCCAATAAGTTACCTTGGCCATGTTACGAAGCTTAGGAGGTGTAGCGGTATTGTAAAACCACTACACACATGATAATGGGCCACAGAGTAATGTGGGTAGTAGGATCTATTCAGGATAAGGAGAATTATCCATGACCGTAAGATCTGAATAAAGCATAGGAGGGTTAACCTGGAAGCCTTAATTTTAAACCGTAATTCGGAGTTCGGATGTCGGGAGAAGCGAGATGTACTGATGCACAAACTTATGAAACTTGAAGTTTCGAAGAAAAAGATCAAATCATAATTTTGGATTTCAGAAGTTGGGGAGAATTAATGTATGCTGAGGGAGAACTTTCGAAGTCCGAAGCTCCGTAGCGAAATCATGGTGGGGATGGATTATGTCACCAAGGGTGATGTCGACCTTTCTAGGCGTGCCACGTGCCACGTGCCACCACCTGGGTTGGTGACATTTGTACTATGTGGACCCGGAGGGTAAATAAGTCCGAAAGTTCAAAATTTGGATATTGGAAGGAAGAAAGAGTGAAATTTTTTGAAACCCAAACTTTTGAAGCTCCAAAGCTCCAAAGTCCCGAAGCTCTGATGACGGAAGTTGCACAATGGGTATCAGTCGTTGGATGTTGAGTAGTAGTGGATTGTTGATCCACCCTAATTCTCGAAGTTCATTAGTTCGGAACTCAGAAAGTGGTTTTGATGTGCTTTGAATAATTTCGAAGCCATAAGCCAAAGTCCTGAGTAATCTCCTATCGATATAGATCTTGGCCACAACCCTTGGTCACATGGGTTGGGGGCTAAGAGAAAGGTGCTAGTGCCCAAAAAAAATAAAATGATTGCAGAACAGAGTAGAGCTCAAAAAGAATAAATCTGTGAGGATTCTTGATTGAACAAGAATCATAGAGAATGAAAACTGAATGTTTTCTTGAATCATAGTGGTTTATGAATGGTATGCAATTTGTTAAGGAATGATGGCTTGACAAATTTCAGTTGACTACACATTGTGTTTGCAAAGTCAACGATTGGCATAACCGAACTGAATTGTTGCAAAGTGTACAGAAATGGAGGAGGCACAGAATGCTTCTAGCTCAGAAAATGAAGTAAAAGGAATGTATGTCCATTTGGGAGTTGAAGGATCGAACTCCAAAGGGCAGATATGGGTAGTGTTGGAATTACTAAGATAACTGAGAGGGGAGGTGAATTAGTTGTTATTGTGCTTAAACAATTTTAAGTCTATTAAACCATTCTTAATATTTCTACAAGTAATCATCAATAGTATACAACATATGGACAACATAAATAATGAGCATCAGTCACACATAAGATATACACATGGACAAATTTTCACGAGGAAACCCATAAAGGGAGAAAACCTCTTATTCTTCAAAATTATAAGCAGTCTTTTAAGTTATGTACATCATCTATGTTTGAGCACCAACTCAAAGTGAGGCTACTACCTCTATTTTACAAGATCCAACTTGTTTGAGAGCACCAACTCTTTGGTTTCTCTAGCACCCACTAGAAGGAAGCACCAACTCCCTGAGTGTTCCAGCACCGACTGGATGGAAGCACCTACTTCCACTTATACAAGCACCAAATTGCATATAGAAAACTCTATATTTCTCCAAGAACCACCATGCCACCCTGTTTTCTAGCCACAACTAGATGGAAGATACAACTCCCAATATTCAAGCACTAACTCGAATATCAGAGGACCACAGTCCTCCCTAGAACCACCCTACATCCATGGTTATATATAAATTATTGAATAACCAACAACATAGATAAATCAATTCTTACCACTTCTTCTCTGTTCTGTAAATCTGGTATGCTTCTAACTGTTCTGCAATTCTTCTCTTCCTCTGTCTGTTATTCAATTCTTCTCTTCCTCTGTCTATTCTGCAATTCTTCTCTTCCTCTATTTGTTCTGCAATTCTTCTCTGCTTCAAGTTATTCTACAATTCTTCTCTTACTTCTGTCTATTCCTCATCTGTTACTCATCTCTTAGTTTTATCTCACACTGTGCATACTGTCAGTCTCACACTGAGCATACTGTAATTTTCCCTTTCTTACAGTTCAACTCATTTTTCATTCAGAACAACCAACCATCCACAGTCATTCCGTCTCCATTTTATCCTATACCACCTCTTCAGTTACACCTTGAATCTCTAAGAAAACGATTCAGCAACTGAATCGCCAACCTTCCAAGAATCATGATTCAGTCCTGCTAACTGAATCGTAACTGATCGATTACCTATGAGGTGAAACAATAACCCTTCAATCAAGTTTCCTATTAACCAGTATCGTTGGATTAAATCTACAGGATTTCGCGCTTATCTCATATGCCCACTAGTTGTGACCGAGCACTAAACAGAGTTTGAATTTCGTGATTTCACATCTCGGCATTCCTGTGATGAAGGGTCTCGACACTCCAAGTCGTGATCATCAAGACTCTGAGATGGAGCTTAGCACTGCTAGATTCTTCCCCTCACGTGACCACTGGTGGTGATCACAGGCTGTGCCAAAAGGTGCTTCATATTTCATGAACTTATGAACTTTATCAAGCCTGATCAATGGTCTATATCTCCAATGATTTGATGGTCCAGATCTCATCGCGATCTCACATATCACGATTCCTATGATGAAGTTTCTCAATACTCAAACTCGCGATCGCTGAGACTCCGAGATGGAGCTTAACACCGCTAGCTTCTTCCTCCATCTTTCGCAGATGTAACCACTGGCTGTGACCACATCCTTATTCGAAAATGCATTTCACACTTTCGCATCTCAGGTATTCTATGATGAGTCCTCTTGAATCTCCATGTTACGACCTCCGAAATAGAGTTTGGCTTCTCTAGCTCTTCTCTCTAGCTCTCGACAATGTGACCATGAGATATGAACACTCGCCAATCAAATGAGCACTTCTCTCCTTTGACTTTTCAATCAACAAAATGATGATCTTTCGCCATGTCTCCTATGGAACCAACGGTCCAGATATTATCGCGATTTCACCATGTTTCCTTCTTGAATCAATGGTCAAGATCTTATCGTGATTTTGCAACTTCACGGGCCTTCATCATGCCTGATCAATGGTCCACGATCTTGATGATTTGATGGTCTAGATCTTTTCGTGATCTCTCATATTGCGAGTTCCCACACCATGCTCCGTTGAATCCACCAATGTGCAAGTCAACAAAATTCCAATCGCTTTCCACATGTCCTATGACTCCAATAGTCAGGATTGTTATTGTGATTTCGCATATCATGAGTTTGAACCTCTTTCCTTTGGATTTCCCGATCTGCGAAACTCTGAAACGAAACCTTTGCCGTGCTTTGACTATTTTCCTCCTTTTGATCTTACATTGTTGATCTTTCCATTATCTCTATGCTACTGATCATGTTGATCTTCTCCATCTGATCGTGTTGATATTCACCATCAATGACAAACACGTGCCATTAATGACAAACATGCATACTCTGCCTTTGTCTAAAAACATGCCAACATGTAGTAGAATACCTAGGATCTATGCAGCCTTGGACAACAAGCAAGAATAATATCAGTCATATATGATTTAAATAGAAGGTATGATCAACAACCATGCCATTACTATTTTAAGTGGTTCATAGACTAGCCATAGTTATATAGATCCTAGAATGGTGGAAAGTTTGCATTTGCCAAGAAACAAGCATGGAAAATCTTGGTTAGTGCAGATGGTTACAGGAACCAAAAGAAAAGTTATTGAGTTGGTTAAGTCTTATCTAGTGGACATGAATGGAATGAGCACAAAGGTTGAATTGAACGTTCTACCTTTAGGTTCCTATGACTATATAATTGGGATGGTTTGGTTGGACCAGAACAATGCCATATTAGACTATCGTAACATGACATTCACTTGCCTGGATGAGGAAGGGAATCAGAGAATAGTCCAAGGAATTCCTAGAGCAGTTGTTGTTAGAGTAATATCAGCAATGCAACTGAAAAAGTGCTAAAGGAAAGGCTATCAATTATTTGCAACCCACCTGGAGGAAGCATCTAAGGATAAAGTATCAAATCTTGAGGACCATGTGGTACTAAAATATTTTGAAGATGTATTCCAGGAGTTACCAGGACTACCCCCAAAGAGAGATATTGAATTTTCTATAAACTTGATGCCTGAAGCAGCTTCAGTGTCAAAACATCCTTACAGAATGAGTACACCAAAGTTGAAAGAACTACAATTGCAACTTGAAGAACTTCTGAAGAAGGGATATATATGCCCAAGCATGTCACCTTGAGGTGCCCTGATCCTGTTCATGAAGAAGAAGGATGGGACCTTGAGATTGTGCATTGATTTCAAATAGTTGAACAAAGTGAACATTAAGAACAAGTATCCTTTGCCAAGGATCGATGATCTATTTGATCAATTGAAGGATGCCAAGATATTTTCAAAAATAGATCTCAGGTTAGGATACCACCAGGTAAGAATAAAGGATGAATACATCAGCAAGACCACCTTCAGAACAAGGTTTGGTCATTATGAATTCACAGTGGTGCCATTTGGGTTAACAAATGCACCCATTTTTTTCATGTGTTTAATGAATGGTGTATTCATAGAATATCTGGACAATTTTGTCATAGTCTTTTTGGATGACATCTTGGTGTATTCCAAGTCTGAGGAAGAACATGAAAAACATTTGAGGATGGTGTTGCAAGTGCTAAGAAATAACCAATTGTATGCCAAATTGAAAAAGTGCTCATTCTATCAAAAGCAGATCCATTATTTGGGGCATATCATTTCCAAAGATGGGATAGTTGTGGATCCTAAGAAGATAGAAGTCGTTAGAGAGTGGTCAGTGCCAAAGAATGTAACATAAGTTAGATCCTTTATGGGTCTAGATGGCTATTACAGAAGGTTCATTTTAGGGTTCTCGAACATAGCTCACCCTATCACTTCCTTGCAAAGGAAGGATAAGAAATTTCAATGGACAGAAGAATGTGAGAGAAGTTTCCAACAATTGAAGCAATTGTTAACCAATGATCCAATCTTGAGGATCACAGATCCAAATGTGGATTTCTTTGTTTGCTCAGATGCATGCAAAGAAGGACTGGGAGAAGTCCTCGGCCATAATGGATTTGTAATATGTTATGAGTCCATAAAATTGAAAGAGCATGAAAAGAACTATGCAACTCATGATTTGGAGATGGCATCCATAGTTCATGCTCTAAAGAAATGGAGACATTACCTCATGGGAAAGAGATTTGAACTCAGGATAGACCATCATGGTCTGAAGTATCTAATTGATCAGACAACCTTAAATTATAGGCAGAGTAGGTGGTTGGAATTTCTTTGTGAGTATGACTTTGATATCAAGCATATCAAAGGAAAGGAGAACAAAGTGGTTGATGCACTTAGCAGAAGAGTGCAATAACTACATGCTATGGCCATTATCATGTATCAAAATGATACTAAAGGAAAAATTTCCAAAGCTGCAAATGCAGATTTGCAGTACATGGAATTGGTATCAAAGCTACAACAAGGTATGATGCTACAGAAAGTGGAATATCATAAATTGGGAATAGATGGAACACTCCTGTACAAAAATAGAATTTATGTACCTAATTCTCAAGAATTAAGAATTATGATCTTGAAGGAAATGCATAATGTGCCTTATGTTGGGCACCCTAGCTATCAAAAAATGGTGGCAGTAGTCAAGAGCCAATAATTTTGTCTAGGTATGAAAAAGGAAATTGCAGAATACATCGCTAGATGTATGGAGTGTCAGAAGGTCAAGGATGAGCATAGGCACCCAGCAGGGTTGCTGCAGCCATTACCCATTCCTAAGTGGAAGTGGGAAGTGGTGACAATGGATTTCATCACAGGATTACCCAGAACAAACAAGAAACACGATTCCATCATGGTGGTGGTGGATAAGCTTACTAAAGCTACCCATTTTATTCCATTGAAGACCACTCACAAGGTCATTAATGTTGTCAATATATACATGATGGAAGTAGCAAGATTGCACAGTATTCCCAAGACAATTGTGTCTAATAAGGACCCGAAATTTACCTCAAAGTTATGGAAGGGGTTATTCAAAGGGTTCAGAACGAATATGCACTTCAACATAGCCTATCATCTCGATTCGGATGGGAAGATAGAGAGGGTGAACCAAGTTATAGAAGACATCCTAAGGATGTATGTGATGGACAAACCATCTAAATGGGAAGACTACCTACACTTGGTAGAATTTTCCTACAACAATGGGTATCAAGCCTCACTGAAGATGAGCCCATTTGAAGCACTTTATGGAAGAAAGTGCAACACTCCAATAATCTAGGATAACCCAGCTGATAGAGCAATAGTTAGGCCATAGTTGCTCAAGGAAATGGAAGAGCAAATGCTGACAATTAAGCAGAATTTGAAAGTTGCCCAAGATAGGAAGAAAAATTATGTTGATAAAAATAGAACCCACAGAGATTAAAGTGGGAGAACATGTTTTCTTGAAAGTGAAAACTAACAGAAGTTCCCTAAAGCTGGGAAACTGTTCCAAGCTGGAAGCCAGATTTTGTGGGCCATTTGAAATCCTAGAAATTATTGGACCAGTTTCATATATTCTTGCATTGCCTGCATCCATGATTGGACATAATGTGTTTCATGTTTCTTTTCTTAAGAAATATATACCTGATGTTAATCATGTTATTGATTGGAATGTGATTCAGGTGGAGAAAGAAGGCATCTTGCAAGTGCATTCGGTGCACATATTGGACCGGAAGAGAAAACACCTCCAGAATTGATCCATAGGGCTTGTAAAGGTCCAGTGGACCTGGTATGGTCTTGAGGATGCGACATGGGAGCATGAGGATTCCATGCAGGAAAAATACCTGTATCATTTTGAAGATTTTGAAAATCTTGTTGATGTTGTGTAAACATTGCACTGAGGACAGTGTAAAAATAAGGGGAGGGGATTGTAATACCCCAACGATGAGCCCCAGTTGTATTATGAATTGTAAACATGTTTTGTAGGCTGGTGAGCCGAGCAATTATAAGCTACTAGGATTATGTGTTAGTAGGTCAGAGAGCCTAGATGCTTAAGGCCATGAGCCTGATTTTGTATATGTAATTATGCAGATCATTAATAATATATAAACATCACTATGTGTAGACCGACCATGAAGAAAGAATGATGGGGGACTAAGCTTCCACAAGGTTGGGTAAGGGAGGATGCTAAGTGTTTGGGCCTAGGGGATAAGCTAGGGGGCTTACCTCTAAAGGGGATAATAATTTATTATTATTTTCTAAAAGGCTAAGGTGGAGAATTGACCAACTGTTGTCCTAATTTCATGGAAAAGGAACATATTCTAAGTGGAGTTCATGCTTCTCCAGGAAGACAGGTGTTGACCTGGGTGCATGCAGTTAAAGTTGAAGAGTCAACTCTTGTTGGGGGTTTGTTGGCCATTCTCTGTGGGGGTTCGTTTTCCATTTTTCATCCTCCATATGAACTCATTGGCCTCTGTCATCAACCTTTTCACATCCATGGTCATCCGAGGTACCACTCATGGGAGGGGGACAACTGACCTGTGTTACCCTGTGAAACTAGCATGTTCACACTGGCCAAAACCGTGTTCGTACCTTAACCGTTTTGGGTTGCTGCCTTTTGTTTTTCCTAAACCTTATTGACCTATTGTTGTTTCCCTCCTCTTGTTGGATCTGAGTCGAAGATTAACTGAAGAAGTAGGTTGTTGGGTCTGTGGGCAACTTTCTCTCCAGGTGAGAGAAGTGGTTGTGGATCGAAGAAGCAGGTTGTCAGGCCTGTGAGCAGCTCTCTCCAGGTGAGAGTGTGTTGAGGAGGTGATTTCTCCTAGAGGGAGTCTCGTAGTTGCTACAAATATCTGAGAATTATGGTTTGAACTATTGTTGAAGCCCAAGGCAAGGGAGGTGAAGCATCCGATGGACTATGTGATAGTGAAGGTGTATACTCCTTCTATATTTATTGCGGGAAACCCTCTGTTATGAGGGAAATGTATTGTGGATATGCATTATGGTGAGTTTTGTATTCTGAGATAGGAGACCGTGAGAGGAAGAAGAGGAAGTTACAGTGGGTTTGATGTAGGTTGTATCCCTTCATATGCTGGATAATAATAAAGGAAGGATCTGAGAATTTTTCTGGTGGGCGTAGCCCACACTAGGTGAACCACATAAATATGTGTCTCTATTGTATTGTGTATCTTCTATGTTTTGTTTCCACATTTTATTTTATTTTATTGATCCAGGGTCCTGTTTTTCTAACATTATGGTGCATAATACTCATAACAACGAAATTTTACAGCTAAGTAATTTATTCATTTACAATTAACTAATTTTCCATAACTTTCAGCTACAAATTAGAACAGATTTTGCTATTTTATATAACCATAAAATAGGTTCATCTACAACATACCAAAATAACATGAATGCATATTAATAATTCGCACAACAACATATAAATAATTTTCAAATACGCAGAGTTCATGCACAACAAAAAACTCATGAAATAACACAACAACAAGATACAACAATTATCTTTTATAATAGATGTGCAACCAACTTCTTGGGATGGATGTTCGACCCAAAAATAGACTTCTTTTTCCAAATATAAACATCAAATAAACCCTGAACTAAGGCTAGTAATCCACAAAAGAGGGTGTTCTCTCACTGTCCACTCACAACTCATAAAAATTCACAACCCACTGATATCTTCCTACAACTATCCTGATTTTTATCCATCTCTCTTGCTCTTGACCTACCCAACCCAAGGAATGTACCCCTTCACTAATATCAGTTCCTCAGGCATACCATTCATTTATTAGGGTCTTTATGGCATAGGTAGCTATAAATATCTCAGCTGGGAACTCAAGGGAACTTGCTGCTAGGAAAACTATGAGCAACAAACATAAAACACTTGATGATTTAGTGAAACTCACACAGGAGTTCACTCTTCAATCCTAACAACCTGGATCTTCAATTTCCAACTCTAAATATTCTCCAATATGCTCCATCCTGCTCTATAATTCTCCCTCCATGGTTGCATTAGCTCCAATATCTCCCTCTTTCTCTCTACTTTCTCTTCATGTACAAAAACTCCAATGTGTAAAATTGATGTCCCCACCCATACAAATTTATCTCCTTTGTCTTTCTTTCTTGACTCACACTCTTCCCCAAGATGATTTTACTAAGCCTCCATGTTACCAATAAATTTTGGATGTGACCACTCACACCCACCCTCTTACATATATTCAATGATTGGCTTTGTGAATACTCAACCAAAAATCAGGATGTTCATATACAAATAGAAAATTTAGGAAAATGGATTGGATTATTATTCATGGGTAATTCCCCCTTGGATCCCATATTATCCATTCTCCTAGACACTCCCCTCTCTTTCAGATTAATTCCACCCCCATCTCTTGTCCATGTCCCCTTAGTAGTTTCCATCACATTTTATTATTAAAACATTGAAATACCATCTGCATATTACATCACTTGGCCATAGCCACATATTATATCTACATAAGCATTAATTAAAATGGGGATTATAGTGGGGATGTTAAATGAACATTGAGAATTACTTCTCAAACCTTGTTGAAAAATCATCTAAATACGTCTTTGTTTATGTTATTGTCTATGTATTCCCTTTCCTCTTCTTCTTCAGACACTTTGATGCATAGTTCCCAAAGTTGTGGCACGTGAAGCACTTGATTTTATTCAAGTCCTTATTTTATGGTTGTGAGTTTGAATCCTCATTGTTACCCTTGGAACCCTTTCCTTTTCCATTTCTTGTATTAATGACAAGGGCTAGGTTATCCTCCTCTTCATCTTCCTTCTTGTCACTTTTAGAATCCTCTCAGGTCTATTCATGGATGTAATCATTCCAAAGTCTCTACCAGTTTGGGATATTTTCCTGAGCACACACTCCTTTGAAAAATGGTTCCCATGACTTGGGAATACCATGCAGTGCCACATTCTTGAGTTATGTGTTCTCCTTTTTCTCCCCTATGGATGTAATTTGATCACACACCTGTATGATCCTCATGCAATATTTTTTAACATTATGAGGTCTAGACATCTACATTGATATGTGTTTATTCCTTAATATGATCTTCATATTCATTTTATTTATTTGGAATATACTTACCAAGTAATCAAACATCTCTTTGGTCATATTATTCTCAGTTAGGTGAGGGATTATATGATCCTTCATGAAATCCAGAAGGACCCTCTCTACTTTGATCTCCTTCTTGTTGTGAGTATCCAAAGCTGTGAGATCTGTTGGTCGAGTAACTGCCCTATCCAATAACTCCCAAAGTTCATACTCCTTTAATGATAAAGTTACTCTTTCTTTCCAATATAGGAAGATGGATGCTCCATCCAATCTGTCTTCAACTCTCAGTGGTGTTTTTTCCATCCCCAAGACCTGATAAACTTCCCTAGAAATAACCTGTAGCTGACAACTGCCCCTATACAGACCTGTACAGACTTGTACAAAATTATCACCATTGTAACCTGTGTATGTACATGAATTTCATCACTGCAACCCATGTATGTACATGATTTTCTCCTCTAAGACTTGCATACACCATTGTACACCTGGAAAAAAAAAACAAGTTTTACTTTTGTACAGTTGTTTTCTAGAAATCAGTCCTTTGATTTTTTCTTGTTAGTTATGTATATGCTATGGATTTGATAGTTGGCTTCCCTCAGAGAACATTCTTTGGTTTCAGGTTGATTTTCTTGGATTCAACCCTTGGTATGCTCTAATACCATGTTAAAATTTATCTCCTACTCAAAACCTGACAATTAGATAAAAAAATAACACTTTATCTACTAAAATCACAGTTGAGTAACCAATTAAATATGCAGTGGAAGCATAAATAAGGAAACCAAAATAAAGCACACATAAACACCAAAATTTTTGGGTATAAACCCCTGGAAAAACGTTGGAGGGAAATCCATTGCCGAGAATGATTTTATGATGCTAAAATCAAGGATCCCATAATAGGGATAATGGCCCACTGAGAGAAATACAACTGCAGACAAACCTAGAAAACATCTGACCTATTGTACGAACCAGAAATACATGTTTTTCGAGGTGTAAGTGACTTTGCTTCAATAAACCTGCGTATGTATGCAAATTTCTCCATTGAGACCAATGTACATGTACAAAAATCATGTATGGAAAGATCCATGCAATGCGACACTTCCTTGTCGCTTCCTCTGACTGAAACCCACATGCACTGCCTCTATTCGTCCTTCTCCACCTACCCAAGATATTGAATCATAGTCCTTCATGATTCAACCCTCTCGAAATTAAATCCTCTACTCTCATGTATTAAGTGTGTCAAGTGTAAGCAAAAGTCCTTTTTTGATTTTACACTCTTGAATGACTCCACACTATCAAAAGTCCTTCTTTGCTATCTCTATGTGAATGTGTCTCCTCCTTCGCCCTAGCCTTGCTTTTATAATCGTGAGTTATAATCTATTTCTAATCTCACTTGAGATTTATATTACATGTGAAGATTTCATGCTAAGATTACATGTTAAGTACTTTTAGAAATTTCGTCAAATAAATCAACTAATTACATAATTAATTAATAAAAAAAATTTAATTTAATAATTTATTTAATTAAAGTAAATTCAATATTAGAAGGCTTTGGAATATTTCCACACGTCTAGACACATAGACCTGTGTGGAAACACCTGTTTGATGCTACCACAAGCATCAACACCTAAAAGCTTCCTTTAGGACCTAAGGGTTTGGTTTCTTCTCTGGATCATGTCGAAGGACCCAAGACTCATACTCAGTGGTTAAAATATCTTAATGATTCCCATATCCACACTTGAAGGAAAAATATCCCCTCGAGAGGTTATCTATGGTGGTTTGAGGTTTCATCACGACCCTTAACCCCTAGAATCTTTCCAAAAACTTGAGAGGTTGGGTGTGGTTGTTTGAGGTATTGTGTTTGTCCTTCGATGCCTAAAAGCCTTATTTTTTTTCTAAGGCTTGGGTTCCCCCCATTAACCATATTTCTATAACTCAAAAGTTGTTCATTAGACCAAAATACTAGGTTTACGAAAATACACCACATATAGTATGGGTACCATGTATTTTACCCACTTTTGCATCATTTTACACCATTTGAATTAAATAATTTTTTTTCCTAAAGTCATTTTCATTTCCTAAGGTCATAAAATCCCGTTTTTTATCATTTCCGCTTGATTTTATAAGAAAATTAGTGGTTATCCTTGAAATGTTCATAACAGCAAAATATGATTTATTGACCATATCAAAATTAACCATTAATTTTAGGGTTTTTATATTTTATTTTATTTTATTTAGATTTTGGGATAATTTCAAGAGTAAATGATCAAAAAAGGGGATTTTATGACCTTATGTGTGGTGCTTCAAGGAATTGTTCATGGCTCTGGATGCCTCAAAGCTTTATTTATTACCTAAGGCATGGCGTTCTTCCCTATATCATTTCCAAGGCCCTGGGGCACATACCTACTGCTCAAAACCACATAATGGAACTGACATACCCAATCATAGGCAAAGGATACCTTAAAGAGGCCATGTGTGATTGTTCGAGGAATTCATCTTGGCCCTAGTTGGCTAAAATATTCCTTTAGGGACTAAGTTTCATGTTTCCTCCCTTGACCATGTTCAGGGACCCGAGACCCATATCTACTGTTAAAAATGTTAATGGTACCTATATACCTAGTTAGAGGAAAATGATTCCCTCAAGAGGTACTTTTTGGTAGTTCAAAGTGTCATTCTTTAGCTCGAGAGGCCTAGAAACTTCATTTATGGCCTAACTCTTAGGTTAGTTCCCATGACCATATATAGGGTCTAGAGACTCATACTTAATGTTCATAAAATAATAATGTTAATTTTCCCAATCCAAAGACCAAGGATTCCTTAGAAAGGTCCTTTGTGGTGGTTGAACATGTTGTTGTTGTTCCTATATGACTAGGATCTTCCTTTAGGACCTAGGGTCTAGGTTTCCTCTCTCAATCATGACCAAGTACCCAATATCCATACCCAGTGCTCAAAATATCCTAATGATACCCATATCACCACTTAAATGCCAAAGATCATCTTGAGAGGTCATCTATGGTTGTTTGAGGTGTCATTCATAACCCTTGATCCATAAAAACCTCCTAAAACCTTAAGAGGTTGGGTGTGGTGGTTTTAGGAATTGTGTTTGGCCCTAGATCCTTAGAAGATTTGTACTTTGGTTAAGCCTTGAAAGTTGGATTTCTCCCTCAACCATATCAAGGCCTTAAGACCCATATGCAATGCTCAAAACCTTGTGAGTTCCCTAACATCCTTTATTAGAGGCTAAGGATACTCTCTAGATCTCATGTGTGGTGCTTTGAGTCATTGTTCATGGCTCTAGATGTGTATTGTACCTAGGGGGGATAATATGGGGTACCTATGGAGGTATCCAAATGGGATAATAATAGATAAGTGGTTATGTATTTCTATGCATGGATGCCATTTCTAGTAAATGAGTCCCATGTATTAGTGTGAATGCAATAAATGTAAGAAGTCTTACTAAAAGGTTCCACCTACTATAAATTTCCTTCTCTAGAATGTTCTTAGGATATAAACAATACTATATAAACAAGTAGAGGCATTATAATGGGATGTGTTGTGAAGATTATTATAATTGTAGAAATAATTTATTATGGAGTGTTTTCCTTATACCACTTGTAGTGTGCTTGATAAATCTGAAAATATAAGATAGATATTAACTTAATAATAATGTAACAAATATACACAATAAACAACAAAGAAATGAACACATGAACACCAAAGGAATGAACACACAAAAAACATATTTGTTACATTATTATTAAGTTAGTATCTATCTTATATTTGCATATTTATGAATCACACTAAAAGTGGTATAAGGGAAACACTCCACAAGAAATGCTTGCTACAATTATGATAGTTTTCACAATACATCCCATTACATTACTTCTACTTATTTATATAGTATTATCCACCTCTTGAGAACATTCTAGTGAAGGAACTTTCTAGTATGTGGAACCTTCTAGTAATATTTCTTACATTTATTTCTTTTGCACTAGCACTTGGGCATTATTTACTAGATTTGGCCTCCATACACAAAAATACATATCCACCTATCTATTATTACCCCCTTTGGATACCACCTTAGGTACTCCATATTATCCCCCCTAGGTACATTGTGTTCCATCTCCCTATGCATGTTTCATCTTAGAAACATGGGAAGAAGCAATAGAATATGATCAAATAAGTAATGTATCAAATTGGTATCAAGCACATGCATCCATCCATCCTAGTGAAACGTGAACATGAGGTCCAATTGCTTCCTTGCCACCATGATATGGATTCAAATTGCTCCTTTCTATTCTACTTTGATAGATTCTCCATGAATTGTTTTTATTCCTCTACTTGCTACAATCACAAAAATATCCACAATACATCCCATTACAATTCTTATAATTCTTTATATGTTTTTTGTTATCCCTCGATATGTTCTAGGTTGTCAATGGAATGATGTTGAGGCACCTCGGGGGCTAAGAATCAACGTGATCCTTAAATCCATGCTTGGAGTAAATAAAATTGTGAAAAAAAGGGGTAAGTTTCTCTCTCTCTCTCTCTCTCTCTCTCTCTCTCTCTCATAAGACTCTTAGTCCTCAAACAGTCTCAGTCCAGATATTTTAAACCTTCAACTCCATAAGGAATTTTTCTACGAGTCTTTCAGACAATTTGATTTTAAGAGTCAGAGAAACGGTGGTTTATAAGAAATACAAGATAAGAATATAAGGCACTACAGAGAATGAATCTTATATCTTATGGAAATAGAATAATGTGATGAGAAATTAAGAATTCAATAGTTCTAACACATACAACATATCATTAAAACATGCATCAAACAATTACATCTTCAAATATCTAAATCCATGGAGGTACCCTTTGCGCATCATTAAACATATGAAGAAATGAAAAGAAGTCATCATTTGTTAAGAGAAAATCACTTCAGTATCATAAGCATACAACACACAATAACATTGAACATTTCATATAACTTGTTTCTTGAGCCTTTATTAATGAGGATCTGATACAGGAAACCAAAAATGAGAGGGGTGTATTTTACAAGAACACATGCACAAAAAGAGAAGAGAAAATGTTGATGTTTTTGGTAGCATTAGACAGGTACTTCCACATTTGCTTGTGTCTAGCATGTGGAATTCATTGAAAGCCTAGTGTGAGTTTTCTTTAGTCAAAATGAATTAATTAAAGTAAATGTGTCTTTATTAGTAATTGTTTTATTTAAGGAAAATGCATAACATGCAACATGTAATATAAACCTTAAGTGAGTGTGAGAAGTAATATCAACCGTAGATCACTTTGAATATTATAAATAGATTGTAACTCATGATTATAAAAGAAATGTTGGGGTAAAGGAGAAGCAAATTTTGATAGGAGATCAAAGTGAGAGTGATCTAGGTGGATATTAGGTGGCCACCCATCTATTCCAACTGGCTCCTCGTGACCATTTTTTATTCAACACGTTTTTCTGTACTGCCTTATAATTGTGAGTTATACACTTTTGGGGATGTATGAAGCCTCACACATTCTCCAGGTGGATATGGGTGGCCTCTTACCTAATCCAACTGGATTATTTTGTATGTTTTCCTATCAGCACATCTTTCTGTAATTCAAGGGTTGTTTAGGGGATCTAAATGTTGTTTTCTTGACTCTCCATGGTCAGACTATAGACAGAGTCAGAGTCTGATGGAGGACTGTTTATTTCTCTTAAATACCTTTCCAATGGGCTATCACGCGCCTAAAATGGAGTTTGTATGCAAAAGTTATGATCCTAGGAAGTTGATGTACCAAATTACACCAACTTACCCATAGGGCCCACATGAATTTTGGTGTTTCACCTTCTAGGGTTATATTTTTCAATGTCTAGGGTTTTGGAATTCATGAGTAATATGAAAAGGGCCTCTAGAGCCTCATTTTAATTCATTCTTCTCATATGGATGCACGTAGCCACCACATCTCTTCTCAGAGATAGCTACCACCATTCGAATTTCAATTCCGCAGTTTTACAGTTTAAGCCTATTTCATTATTTAATAGAAGATATTGTTCAATGGATATTTGTGTGATTCTTCCTATCCCTGTGTTTATTGTATTCAGACTTTTAATTAATTCATTTTTCTTCTAAATCCGGATCAGTGGTATCATAATAGTCTACTCTTCATTTATTTTTATTCATGAATGTCCCCGACAAGGTCTGGGTACAAGAAGTTGGGACTCGAACCAATCGATCCATTACCATATCAGTCACACTGAGCCTGAAAACAACCCATGGGAGATGAAAATAAATATGATGGAGTAGGAGATCCTATTAAAATGTTTCTCTAGGAATCCCTCGCACGAAAAAGGAATGATATGATGGACAACTTCGCACAGATCCTTCGACGGTTTCCCACGGGAGAAGCATATTCATTAGGTGGCCATGCAACCCCCTTCAAGGTACAGGTAAATTTTGATATTCCATTATTTGAAGGACTGATAGATGCAGATGTTGTAGATAAATGGTTCAATCTTCTCGAAGGATATTTTTCGGTCTACAATTTTTATGATCGAGAAAATATCACTTTTTCACTCCTTAAGGCCATTCCCCATGTTAAAGACTGGTGGGATACTTACTGTGAGAAAAAGGCTGTGAAGGAATTTGCAATTTTTGTGGTGGCCCATACATGGGATTCTTTCTGGGACACCATTAAAGAACATTACTACCCTGTTGGAAGCTACAAGGACCAGTACACCAGATGGACCACCCTACGTCAAGAAAGGGACCAGACAGTACCAGACTTCACCAATATTTTCCATACCCTATGCACCAAATTGGGTATCAAATATTCTAAGCATCATCTTATGCTCAAATAATGTTGCTATTTGCATAGATACATTCAAACATAAATGGAGTTCCTGTACATCACCTCATTGGGCACAGCTTATAGATATGCTATCAACATTGAGCAGAAATTTAAGTAGAAACGATGAGAGTTTGGATATGCAAACCCATCACAGTCAAAGCAGGGCAAAGGAAACCCCAACCCACACAGTAGGGGACCAAGTCAAGATGGCTGCCCTTAGGACAATCCATCCAAGCCGCAACACAAGAATGGAAATGAGAAGATGAAGAAGGACACGTGAAAATGGTGTGAGTACCATAAAATTCCTTGGCACAACACCGACGAATGTTACTCCAAGAAGTCCCTTGTGGCTGAGCTAAAGGCTTTTGAATCAGAGGTTGATTCTGATTCCAAGTCAAATCCTGAAGGAGGAAAGCGGATTATCAATGTTGAAACCATTTCCATGGTTGCTACCACCAATTTTCGGCCAAGCGAACCAGAAGAACCAGAGGAAGGGGAACACCTCTTTCACTCACAAATGTGGGTCAAGGGGGATCCAATTCATTTCAATGTCGAAAATGGTATTCATAAGAACCTGATTTCAGCAAAGGTTGTCAAGCGGTTGAACCTGCCAACGACAGTGCACCTGAAGCCCTACACCATTGGTTGTCTTCGTCAAGGAAGAGATATTTGTTTCATCCAATAGTGTAGTCTACCCTACGACATCAAGCCTTTCAAAGATGAGGTACTGTGTTGTATTTCTCCCCTTGAATTTTGTGATTTTCTTTTAGGACAACCATATTTGTGGAAGCGTCATGCTATGTATGAGTCTATACCCTGCAGTGTTATTATTACTTTGGGTAGACAATTGTATAGGATCATAGAGGTGGCACCGCCTACTTCTATTTGTTTAATATATACTAAGAAATGCAGTAAGGTCATTTCACAGATCAAGAAGTTCATCTTCTTTGTGATCCGTGCTCACAGTAATCAGAAGGTCACCGCCACATCCCCAACCTCTACACAACACCACTCTTTTCAACATAATAAAGTGGATGGGATCATGGAAGAATATAGAGACATGTTCGTCTCACCCACAGGGGTACTGAAACACTGCCAAATCAAGAATCTAATTGATTTAACCCCCGATGCACCTCTACCTAATGGACCAGTCTATCGGCGCTCACTGATGGAAAATGAAAAAATTAGGTGTCATATCCAAGAGATTCTTCAAAAAGGGCACATCAGAACCAACTCCTCCCCTTGTGGAAGCCCAATTGTACTGGTGTAGAAGAAGGACAAGACTTGGCGACTCTGCATTGATTATAGATCCTTAAACAAAATCACAGTCAAGAACCGCTACCCCATTCCCAGGATTGATGACTTTCTTAACCAACTCAAGGGGGGTAATTTATTCAACAATATTGAACTAAAGTATAGCTATCACCAGGTTCCCATCGAACCAACTGATGTATGGAAGACAACCTTCAACTCTAAATAAGGTCTCTACGAATGGATAGTCAGGCCCTTTGGCTTAACAAATGCACCATCCACTTTCATGAGGTTGATGGATGATGTATTGAGACCCTTCACTAACTCCTTTGTGGTAGTATATTTGGATGGCATTCTCATCTTCAACAGAACGTGAGAGGAGCATATGCAGCATATTCAACAGGTTTTGAGCACTCTGCGACAACACACAATTTATGACAACTTGGAAAAATGATCTTTTGGCATCAACATGGTCCAATACCTGGGCTACATTGTTGATGAGCATGGGGTACAGGTTTATCCAACTAATATCCAAGTCATCTGTGATTGGCCAGCCCCAACCATATTGATCGAGCTTTGGAGCTTCTTAGGACTCGCTGATTTTTACCGATAGTTTGTGTTGGGATTCTCCCATATTGCATGGGCCCTCAGCCAGGTGACCAAGGGAGGAGGTAGGGCCAATTTCATGTGGGGGAAGGAGAAGCAATGAGCATTCAAAGATATGAAACATCATTTGTGCTCAACTCCAGTACTCTCCTTTCCCGATCTGCAACAACCATTCAAGATTGAGACCGATGCATTTGACTATATTGTGGGCACAGTTCTCACTTAGCATAGGCATCCAATGGCATACCATATTGAGACACTCTCTGATATTGTCTAGAAATACCCCACCTATGACAAGGAAATGTATTCCATTGTACAAGGTTGTCGTCAATGGAAACATTACATTCTGGGGAAAGAGATGATCATACACATTGATCACAAGCCTTTGCAGTTCATACAAACACAGGGGAAATTGCAAAACGACCACCATCATAAGTGGTCCACCTACCTGCAACAGTTCCATATCAACATCAAGTATAAGACAAGTATCTCCAATTGTGTCATTGACTTCCTTAGTCATCCTCCTGTGGCTTCACTTACCACTGTGCTCCATTCCTCTGGACATGAAACATTGGAGTGGCCCCAACTTTACCAGCAAGATCCAAACTTCTCCACAACATATCAGATTTTGGGTACAGGCGCCATTGTCACTGATTTTCACATTCAGGATGGAATCTTATGCCACTTGGGCCATCTCTATGTTCCTACAAGCGAGTGTGCAAAGCTGATTTGGGAAGCCCACTACAGTCAAGTGGTAGGACATTTTGGCACAAAGAAAACTGTGGTCGTTCTTCAAAAACATTTTTATTGGCCAAAACTTTGATAGGACGTCAGCAAGTATATCAAATCTTTCACTGCCTATGCCATTTCCAAGTCATCCATCAAGAATCAAGGCATATACATGCCTCTTCCTATTCTTGAGAAGCCATGCGAATCCATCTCCATGGCTTACATGTCTAATTTTTCGTCCACCAAGCACGAAAATGACTATGTGTTTGTGGTCGTTGATCGGTTTTTAAAGATGGTGATCCTCCCATCCTGTAAGAAGAATGTCACAGTGGAAGATACTGCCAATCTCTTCTTCGAACGAGTTTGGGTTCACTTTGGGATACCATAGACCATCATCTCTGATCGAGAAAACAGGTTCCTCAACACCTTTTGGTTGAGCCTCTGGTCTCTCTTGGACACCAAGCTCACAAAATCCACTTCTTTCCACCCCCAAACCAATGGCCAAACCAAGGTCATCAATCAGATGATTATACACATCATGCACATGAACAATTCTAAGCATCCTCGTGCATGGGACGAGAGTCTTCCATATGTCCAACACAGTTACAAAAGGGCTCTCCATAGTTCCACTGACCATAACCCATTTCAGGTGGGTTTGGGATTCCAACCCTTGGTACCCATTGATGTTTCACTTCCTCTTTCCACCCCAAAGATAGAATCTTCCCCTGATCATTCTGTAATTAACAAATCCACCAGATTCATTGAGCTGATTCAACACATCCTCCAATAGGTCCAGGAGATTTTGAAAAAAATCCAATGTTAAGTAAAAGAAGCCCCATGATAAACACAGGGTACCACACCAGTTTCAGGTTGGTGACAAAGTGTGGTTACATTTGTAGAAGGAGTGTCTCACCAAGCCCCATCGAAAGCTTCACCCAATTCGTTATTGTCCTTACACTATCACCAAGGTTGTAGGTAGCAATGCTTTTGAGCTCAACACTCCACCCTTCCTTGGTTTGCATCCAGTATTCAATGTGGACCTCTTTCAGCCATATTTTCCACCATTATTGGAAACCTCTGTGATCATAAAACAACTGACTCCAACAGAGCTCAACCCTAACTGCAAGGAACAAGAATCCACTGAATAGATAGTGGACACATAGGTCAAGGGAACTCGCCAATAGTGGATCCAGCTTTATCGGGTTGTTAAGGAAGGGAAACTCCTACACCAAGCCACGTGGCTCACCTGGGGCCAAATCCAATAGAATTGTATTCACCTGATGGGGAAACTCAATGTAATGGAGACTATTTCTTCCTAAGGGGGGAGGATTGATCCAGATGGATGTTGGTGGCCACCCACCTATTCCAACTGGCTCCTCATGTCCCTTTTTTATTCAACACGTCTTTCTATACTACTTTATAAATGTGATTTCTACACTTTTGGGGTTGTCTAAAGACTCACACATTCCCCAGGTGGATATGGGTGGCCTCTTGCCTAATCCAGCTGGCTTATTTTGTATGTTTTCATTTCAACACATCTTTTTGTACTTCCAGGGTTGTTTTGGGGCCCTAAACAATGTTTTCTTGACTCTTTGCAGTCATATTGTATATGGAGTTAGAGTCTTATGGTGGATTGTGTATTTCTCTAAAATACCTTTCCAACGGGCTATCATGCACCTAAAACGAAGTTCGCATGCAAAAGTTACGACCCTAGGAAGTTGAGGTACCAAATTACACCAAATTACCCATAGGGCCCACATGACTTTTGGTGTTTCACCTTCTAGGGTTAGGTTTTTGGATGTCTAGGGTTTTGGAATTCATGAGTAATATGAAAAGGGCCTTCGAAGCCTCATTGTAATCCATTCTTCTCATACATATGTGCGTAGAATCCACATCTCTTCTCAGAGATAACTACCACCATTCGAGCAAGTTTCAGTTCTATAGTTTTACAGTTTCATCCTATTTCATTATTTAATAGAAGATATTGTTCACTGGATATTTGTGTTATTCTTCCTATATCTTTGTTTATTGTATTCAGTCTGTTAATCAGTTCATTCCACTCCTAAATATGGATCAGAGAGACATTGGTAAGAGACCAAGGTTGATGATAGAAAAGAAGGACTTTTGCTAGTGTGATGAGTGTAGGAGAAAAGAAGAAATTTTGCTTACACTAGAGTGAGGATATATCACAGATTGGGTGAAGATATTTCATCCAAGTATTGATTAGTGGGTTATATCACAAAGGAACATGATTAAATATCTTGGATAGGTGGAGAAGGAATTTGATCTAGAGGTCATACAAGTCAAGGAGGAGAGCGAGTAGAGGAAACCACAAGTGGGTTTCAAAGGATAGATGCCACATGGAAGAATCAGATCGTACGAAGATTGTCATACATGTTTTCTATACAGATACGTGATTTGCAGTGTAGAAAGTCGTGTATATACATGGTTCATAGTGGGATGAATCATGTATTCCTTGGGAAACATGTTGGTACAGGGTCATACAACAACATAGGAGTTTCCATGTTTGTCTGCAATGTATAATTCTCTCAGTGGGCCATTTTCCCTGTTACGGGATCCCTAATTTTACCATAGTAAAATCCTCACTTGAATGGTTTTCCCTTCAAGATTTTTACAAGGGTTTATACCCGAAAATATTTTTTGGACAACTGAGAGGGGGGGGGGGTGAATCATATGTTACCGAGCTTAAAAAATTATGCTCATTTTAAACTCTTTAGAGAGCACTTGATGACAATCACAATAATGCAGGGAAGTAAGAAATAGAACATTCAACATCATTCACACACATGAAATACACAGAGACAGATATTTCCTGAGGAAACCCATAAAGGGTAAAAACCTCTTCTTCTTTATATGATAAGTAATCTTTACATTATGTACATTATCATACTTATGAGATCCAACTCATTGTGAGTCTACAACCTCTGTTTTTCAAGATGCAACTTGCTGAGAGCACCAAATCTCTGTTTTCTCTAGCACCTACTAGAAGGAAGAACCAACTCCTTGGTTTCTCTAGCACTCACTAGAAGGAAGCACCTACTCCCTGGTTTCTCTAGCACCCACTAGAAGGAAGCACCAACTCCCTAAGCATTTCAGCACCAACTAGATGGAAGCACCAACTTCCAGTCACACAGGCACCAACCTGTATAACAGAGAACCAATGTTCTCCCTTGCACTACCCTGCCACCCTGCTTTTTCTGGTTGCAACCAGATGGAATCTACAATTCCCTCTGTTCAAGCACTCACTTGAACCTCTGAGGACAACAGTCCTCCCTAGCACCTCCAAACCACCCTGAAATATACATCTTTGCTACAAAAACTTATTACGGTGATATAATGTTCATCAATGGCTTACCGGTCTCATCACTATTAAGCTAACCTGCCCTGTTCTGCCTGCATCAGTGTCTTCCTGCTTGCATCCTTTTGAGCCTTCTAATATTCTTCTCTATCTCTACATGCACACCTCGACTTTCTCTTCTTTTCTTAGATATGCATCTCTGTTCTTTTCTTATTCTATGCTTCAGCTCCTGCACATCATGCTTCTACACGCATGCATCACTCACAACAACAACCCTCATGTATTCTATGTTCTGCGTATATATACTATATGTGCACCTTCTTCTTCCTCCATGCACAATGCCTCTGCATGCTCTTCATAGTGTCACAGTTCTGCTCATCGGGTTGTTTATTTCCACTCCAGATTTCCACCCTATTGTTCCCTCAAGCATATCCCTCTATTCCTCATTCTACATCACCTTCTCATGTCAAGTCCTCTCGTGATCATCATGGCAACTCTTCATCTTTTTTGGTGGTTACCCCCATGAATTCATCATCACTGTGCATTATGCTGAGATTCCTTAGCTTCACTGACAGTCCAGACTCTTCGTCCTCTCTTGCATCTGTCAATCGTCTCTATGATCAGTCTTCATTGCACTGGCAGATGCCCCGAGAATCTTCATCTCCCCTAGCAGTCACCCTACAACTCCTTGAATTCTCTGGCAGTCCAGACTCTTCGACCTAGCCGTTACTGAGAGAACCTCAATACGTTCATGCATTTTTCGCCTTCTCTCTTCCTGAGGAAAACTTCACAGTGGGCATTTAGCCTTTCTGGCTAAGCCATTTCCTTTCACATGTGGCCTCAGGTGGTGACCACAGCCTAATCAAAAAAGGCATTTCACGATTTCGCATATCGCGAATTCCTGTTGTGAGGCATCTCGACTCTCCAAGTCACGATCTCTGAAACCCTGAAAAGGATCTTAGCTGGACTGGTTCCTTCCCTTATTGTGACCACTAGCTATGAATAAGCGCTTATCCATAAAGCGCTTTCACAATTCGTGATTTCAGGAATCCTGTGATGAGGCATCTCGACTCTCCAAGTTGTGATTTTCGAAACCCCGAAAAGGAGCTTAGCTTCTCTAGCTCTGCTCTCCAGTGTGACCATGACATAGGACCATTGGCTAATCAATTGAGTGCTTCACTCTTCATATCAATGGTCGACAATCCGTGGTGATTGGAGAGCTATCCTCCACCCCAGAACTTCAACTTTCATGACTTTGGGGAAGTGTTGATGCTAAAACTCTTGAAACTAAACTCTCAGAATGATGTCACTCGATGACATGACATGATCCGTGTGGCTGCCATGTGTCACTCAGAATTGTGATTTCCAGGTTCTGAAAGGCCGAATCATCTTGACACTTGTCATTGTATGATATTGCCACATGTCATTACTAATTTAGTCTTCCACCTATCCTTTCTGACGTGCTTTGCCACATTCACCTCCTGGATCTGACGACCCATATTCGTCCTTGATACAAATACTAGGATTATTTCGTGATTTCGCATATTGCGAGTTCGAGAGGTTAGGGAACCCCATTCCTTTGACCTTTGAGTCAAAGAAATGCTTATGTTTAGCCACGTTTCCTTCTTGGAACGACGGTCCATATTTGTCCTCAATCCGATGACTCAAATCATTTCGCCATTTTGTGTTTCGTGAGTTGGAAGGATAGAGCACCTTGTGCCTTTGACCTTTCAATCAGCAAAATGTTGAACTTTAGCCACATGTCCTCCAAATCCAATGATCCATGACTATCTTCAATGGACGGCCATGATTCCTTCACAATTTTGGAGTGTTGGATGACTCCTGGACTTATCCTCCTTGCATCTCTACTAGATCTAACAGCTTCTAGTCCTTCGTATTAACTCCACATATGACGGCCCAGATCTTATCGTGATTTTGCATATCGTGATTTGGAAGGATGGAGCACTTCCTTCCTTTGAATTTCCAGTTAGTGAAATGAAAATCACTCACCATGTTTCCTTCTTGAATATGGACGGTCTTCCTACTTTCAGGACTTTGTAAGCCTGCTTCATGCTGAACTTGAAAAATCGTACAGGTTCTCCTAGATCCGACGACGGTCGGTCCCTGCGCTCAAATCTAACGCTTGATATCTATCCTCCATGTGTGCGCTCCTCCTATCTAAATTCAGATTTGACGGCCATCAAGAATTCAAAATGGGTGATCCAACGATCATTGTTGCTTCTCCTCCCGAGCTTCTCCTTCCTATGTGTTGTTGCCATCAATGACAAGCGCATTGTTCCTGTGAACATGCCAACAATAACCCCCTTTGGAATTGATGGAAACCCTGAAAGGATGCATTGTTATTCTTAGACCTCGATCTCCAACTATAGCATCCATTCATGTTGTTCTTCTCCCCCTTTGACTTCAATGTCAAAAAACAAAAAACATGCCCCCCCTAAGCTGTTGCAGTAATTTTTCATAGGTATCAAATATTCAACCAACACAAACTCCCCCTAATAGGATGGATTCTCTTTATATGTGAGACGGGATGACACCCAGCTTCTGACAGAGATATTCAAAAGGTGTCTTAGCTAGGGGTTTAGTAAATATGTCTACAATTTGTTCTGTGGTTGGAATGTAATGAACCTGAACAATTTGATTGGTGACCTGCTCTCTCAGAAAATGGTATTTTATGGGAATATTCTTGGTATTGGAGTGGAATACAGGATTCTTTGACACACTTATGGCACTTGTGTTATCACAATGAATTGGGATCATTGTAGTATATTTTACCTCCAAGTATGCAAGTGTCTGTATCATCCATAATACCTGAGTGCAACAAGTAGCATCAATAATGTATTATGCCTCTATAGTTGATAAAGAAATGGAACCTTGTTTTTTTATCAACCATGCTACTAAAGAATCTCCTAAGGAGAACTCACATCTTCTCGTGCTTTTCTTGTCATCCATGCAGTTAGCCGAATCAACATCTGAGTAAACTTATAATTGAAAATTCTGATTCTTAGGATACCATAGGCCATAGTTCATTGTTTCTTTCAAATATCTAAATATCTTTTTGACAACTAGAAAATGACTTTGTTTAGGTGCAGACTGATATCTTCCCATCATTCCAACATCATGCATTATGTCTAGATGAGATGTTGTGATGTACAAAAGGATGCCTATCATTGACCTATATGAACTTTGATCAACATCAGGTGAGTCATCATCCTTGCTTAATTTGCATCCAGTAACCATAGGTGTTCCCATAGGTTTAGAATCTTCCATTTGAAACCTTTTAAACATTTCTGTTAGATATTTTTCTTGAGAAATGAACATTCCTTCAGACCTCTGAGTAATTTGCAGACCAAGAAAAAATGATAGTTCACCTATCATAAACATTTCAAACTCAGACTCCATGGCAAAAGCAAACCATTATACCAATGAATCCTTATTACATCCGAAGATGATGTCATCTACATAGACCAAAACGATGAGCAAATCATTACCCTCTGTTTTGATATATAGATTGTTGTCAATTGTTCCTCTTTTGAACCCTTTGTCTTGGAGATACGTATCCAGTCTATGATACTAGGCACGAGGGGCTTCTTTTAACCCATATAAATCTTTCTTCAACTTTCATACAAAGTCAGGGTTATCATACAGTTTGAAACCCTCTAGTTGTTCCATATAGACTTCTTCATTTAAATCTCCATTTAGAAAAGATGACTTGACATCCATTTGATATACTTTAAACCTTTTATAAAAAACATAGGCAATAAATATTCTGATAGATTCTAATCTTTCTACGGACACAAATGTTTCATCAAAATCCAGTCCTTCTATTTGAGCATAGCCTTTACAGACCAATCTTGCTTTGTTCTTGACAACTTGTCCCTGCTCATTCAACTTATTCTTAAATATCCATTTGGAGCCTATGAAATTTTTATCTGTTGGTCTAGGAACGAGTTCCCAAGTGTCATTCTTTTCAATCTGGTCCAGTTCCTCATTCATTGATTTTAACCAATTTACGTCTTCACTGGCTTCATTAAAGTTCTTGGGTTCCACCATGGATATGAAGGCTATATGTGATTTCTTGGTGTCTTTTATTATCCTTCTCCTGGTTTGTACACCTCTGTCTTTCTCACCAATTATATGAATTGCAGGATGATTCTTTTGAGTAATTCTGGAGGAAGGATTTGATGTTGTCTGCTGGTTTGAATCTGCCTGAGTATTTGTATCTTCATCTGATTCAAAGTCTTCTTTTTCTGATTCTTGGACCTATTCATATTCATCTTTACTTGTGTCCTCTGAACTAGACTCAATATTTCTCACCTCTGTTACTGGGACTCCTCCATCAACCTTTAAATCAATGCAATCAACTAATTTGTGCAATCTTTTATTAAAGAATCTATATCCTTTACTATTGGTAGCATATCTTAAGAATATGCCTTCATCATCCCTGTCATCATATTTGCCAAGGTTTTCATTATTATTCTTTATGTAGCACTTACTCTCAAAGACTTTTAAGTGTTTTATTGAAGCAGGTCTTCCATACCACAGTTCATAGGGAGTTTTTTCACTGTGCGGTTTGAGGTGGGCTTTGTTAAGAACATGGACTGTTGTGTGTATTGATTCTACCTAGTAGGTTTGACCAATATTTTTATCATTCATCATTGACCTGGACATTTGTTGAACTGTTCTACTTTTCCTTTCAACTACTCCATTTTGCTATGGAGTTCTTGGGATAGTGTATTCTCTCTTGATCCCATGTTTATCAAAAAATTCCTTGAAATCACTTGACATAAATTCTCCTCCTCTGTCTGATCTTACAACCTTTAATATGTTGTCTGTTTGATTTTTTGTTAAAGCCTTAAATATTTTAAATTTCTCAAATGCTTCAGATTTTTCTTTGAGAAAAGAAACCCAAGTGAGTCTGGAGTAATCATCAATGATTAGCGTGAAGTAGTTTTCCTTCTCCGTGCCTTCTTTTCTTGATAGTCCACATAAATCCATATGAACTAATTGGAGTGGTTTCTCTGTTGAAGTAGAGATCTTGGATTTAAACTGTGTCCTGGTTAGCTTTCCTACTTGGTGGGGTTTCCACACAGAATCTTGTGTCTTTGATATTCTTGGAAGATCTTTTACTGCCTCAAGATTTTTGAGCTTGATTAAATGATCAAAGTTTAGATGTCCAAGTATCCTATGCCATAACCATCTATCATCATGTTTTCTTAGATGACACTCTTCTTTATCTTCTTTCAGCACATATACATTATTTTTTGTCCTTGTGCCTTTAGCCACCACTTGTCCTGAGTTTACAGCCTTTATCTTGCAGTCCTTGGAGGTGAACACCACTTCACATCCTCTGTCACACATTTGACTTACACTGAGAAGATTATGTTTCAGCCCATCTACAAGTAGAACATCTTGGGATTTTCCTTTTCCATTACTTAAACTCACCATCCCTTTACCCTTGATTTTACCTGGAGCATCATTTCCAAAGGTTACATTTCCTGATTTACTTTCACTTAGAGATAGAAACTTACCTTTGTCTCCTGTCATATGTTTGGAGCATCCACTGTCTATATACCAAGGGTTTTTTTGTCTTTGAGCTGACAACACTAATCCACACTTATCACTTTCTTTCTTCTTCCAACCCTTGACATTTTTAGTAGAGGGATTCAAATCTGGTTCATAGTTCTTTAAGCAAAAGTCAACAGCTTTATGTCCATAATTATGACAGATGTAACATTTTGGTTCATTGAATGAGGGATCATAACGATTGTTATGCTTAACCCGTGTCCCTTTCCCATCCATCAAGTGATTTGCAGTCTGTGATGGTTTGTTACTTGGTTGTCTCATTCTTTGTTGTGTAAGATATCTATACTTTGAATGTCTTGATTTCTCAAATATCAATTTTAAAGAACAATTTACATCTTTATGACAAAAGTTAGAACAGAAAAAACAATATCCATAGAAAAAACCTTGGTACCTGCAAAATGGTTGTCTTCTTTGAGAAGGTCGATTTCTTCCATGCTGATGATTTCTTTGAACAGAGAGTCCATTATTTATTTGATCTATAGTTTCAGTTCTGGTACCTATTTCGTTACTCCTCCAGGGCCGCTGATTATATTCTTTTGTTTCTGCAGGTTTTTTGTTGTCATAGATGGTAGATTTGACAAACTTGATGGGATATTTGTTGCTTGGCTGATCACTACTTGATCCCTCTTCATAACCTAGACTTGTTTTTAGCTTTGGGTTTCTTTGCTGATTTAGAATGGTGGCCAATTCTTCTGAGGCTTTGATACTTGACAGATTCTGATGATACAAGGCTTGAAACTTCTCCATCTCTTTCCTAGTTTTCACTACTTCTTCCACATGAGATTCACATCTTTCCTTATTTTTTGATAACTGTTGTTTCAGAATGTCTTTGATTTTCTTTGCCTCTTATAATTCCATTTTTAGTAGTACACAGTCTTCTTCATGTTCTTTACTACCTTTCTTGAACTGTATCAGCAATTGTTTTTTCTTTCTCATCTTAATTATGAGTCTGTCAAGCTCTTCTAGTGCACTAATCAATTATCATTCCAGGTCAACCACAACTTCTTCTTCATTAGCATCACTTCCTGTGATTTTATTATCATAATCCTCTTTGGCCATAAGTATGAAGTCATTTAGTTTATCTTCAATAGAGGATTAATTTTCTTCATCATCTGAAGGATCATCATCAATGTTTACACAAAGACTTTTCTTCTTAAAATTATTCTCTTTAAAGAAATTTATTTGTTTGTGCTTCTCCTCATCATCATATGTCTGATCTTTTATTTTGCGAGGACATTTATTTGCAAAATGACCTATCTTACCACAGTTGAAACATTTGAAAGGCAGTTTACCTTTGTATTTGCCTGATCCCTTCTTTAGTCTTCTCATAAATTTTGATTCAATTTCATCAGGCTCAGAATCCTCATTCTTGTCTGCCTTAAATGATGCTTCTCTAGAGGTGGGTTTATCTTTAACTATTCTCATTTCATATGCAGTCAACATTCCTAGAAGTTGATCAAAATCCAAGGCTTTTATATCATTAAGTTATTCTATAGCAGAGACCTTTGGGTTGAAACTATCTCGTAGAGATCTCAAATTTTTCTGAACTAAAGAAGGTTCCTCAATTTTTTCACCAAGTGCTTTCATTGCATTTATCAGTTCTTCAACTCTCAGAAAGTAATTTCCAACAGTTTCATCCTCTTTCATCTTCAGCTATTCAAACTGTACTTTATAGGTTTGAATCTTGGCGTCCTTTACCTTCTCATTACCTTCATAACTGCTAATGAGTTTGTCCCACATTTCTTTGGCAGTTTCTAGGTGCATAACTTTTACAAATTCTGCTTCTGTAAGCCCACTCAAGATATCATTCATAGCCTTAGTGTTGAAGCTGAATTCTAGCTTCTCATCCTTATTAGCTAGTACAACTGGCTTTAGATAACCAGTATCTACCACATCCTAGACATCTGCACCTAAATCCATTATGTAGGTTCTCATTCTAACTTTCCAGAAGGCAAAGTTTGTTCCATTGAATAGAGGGGCCTTATTGGTTTAAGTTCCTTCATGGATTGACATGTTTAAGCTCTAGGATCTACCCTTAGATAAAAGGGGTCAACTCTGATACCAATTGTTAAAAAACTGAGAGGGGGGGGGGTGAATCAGTTGTTACCGAGCTTAAACAATTATTCTCATTTTAAACTCTTTACAGAGAACTTCATGACAATCAAAATAATGCAGGGAAGTAAGCAATAGAGAATTTAGCATCATTCACACACATGAAATACACAGAGACAGATATTTCTTGAGGAAACCCATAAAGGGTAAAAACATCTTCTTCTTTATATGATAAGTAATCTTTACATTCTGTATATTATCATACTTATGAGATCCAACTCATTGTGAGGCTACAACCTCTGTTTTGCAAGCTGCAACTTGCTGAGAGCACCAACTCTTTGTTTTCTCTAGCACCTACTAGAAGGAAGCACCAACTCCCTGGTTTCTCTAGTACTCACTAGAAGGAAGCACCTACTCCCTAGTTTCTCTAGTACCCAATAGAAGGAAGCACCAACTCCCTAAGTGTTCTGGCACCAATTGGATGGAAGAACCAACTTCCAGTCACACAGGAACCAACCTGTATAACAGAGAATCAATGTTCCCCCTTGCACCACCCTGCTGCCCTGTTTTTTTTTGCTGCAACCAGATGGAAGCTACAACTCCCTGTGTTCAAACACCCACTTGAACCTCTGAGGAAAACAATCCTCCCTAACACCTCCCAACCACCCTAAAATATAAATCTTAATTGCTACATAAACTTATTATAATGATATAATGTTCATCAATGGCTTACCAATCTCATCACTATTATGCTAAACTACCTTGTTCTACCTGCATTAGTGTCTTAATGCTTGCATCCTTTTGAGATTTCTAATATTCTTCTCTGTCTCTGCATGCACACCTTGAATTTCTCTTATTTTCTCAGATATACATCTATGTTATTTTCTTCTTTTGTGCTTCATCTCCTACACATCATGCTTCTACACACATGCATCACTCACAACAACAACCCTCATGTCTTCTATGTTCTGCGTATTTATACTATATGTGCACCTTATTCTCCTCCATGCACAATGCCTTTGCATGCTCTTCACAGTGTCACGGTTCTGCTCATCGGGTTGTTTACTGCCACTCCACCTTTCCACCCTATTGTTCCCTCAAGCATCTCCCTCTATTCTTCATTCTGCATCACCTTCTCATGTCAAGTCCTCTGGTGATCATCATGGAAATTCTTCATATTTTATGGAGGTTACCCCCATGCGTTCATCAACACCGGGCGTTATGTTGAGATTCCTTAGCTTCATTGGCAATCCAGACTCTTCATCCTCTCTTGCATTTGTCAATCATCTCTATGATCAGTCTTCATTGCACTAGCAGATGCCCCAAGGCTCTTCATCTCCCATGGTAGTCACCCTACAGCTCCTCGAATTCTCTGGCAGTCCAACCTCTTTGACCTAGCCGTTACTGAGAGAACCTTCTCACGTTCATGCATTTTTCGCCTTATCTCTTCCTGAGGAAAAATTCACAGTGGGCGTTTATCCTTTCACATGTGGCCTTAGGAGGTGACCACAACCTAATCAAGAAAGGCATTTCACGAGTTCGCATATCACAAATTCATATTGTGAGGCATCTCGAATCTCCAAGTCGTGATCTCTGAAACCCCGAAAAGGAGCTTAGCTGGACTGTCTACTTCCCTTCTCATGACCACCATCTGTGACCAAGCACTTATCCATAAAGCACTTTCACAACTCGCGATTTTGGGAATCCTATGATGAGGCATCTCGACTCTCCAAGTTGTGATCTTCGAAACCCCAAAAAGGAGATTAGCTTCTCTAGCTCTGCTCTCAAGTGTGACCATGACATATGACCACTGGCTAGTCATTTGAGCACTTCGCTATTCAGATAAACAGTCGATGATCCATGGTGATTGTATGGCTATCCTCCGCCTCATAACTTCAACTTTTAGGACTTTGGGGGAGTGTTGATGCTAAAACTCCTGAAACTAAACTCCCAGAATGATGTCACTCGATGACATGACATGATCCATGTGGTTGCCACACTCAGAATTGTGATTTTCAGGTTCTGAAATGCCGAATCATCTCGACACTTGTTGTTTTCTGATCGTGCCACATGTCATTGCTGATGTAGTCTTCCACCTATCCTTTCTAACATGGTCTTCCACATTCACCTCCTAGATCTGACGGCCTAGATTCTTCCTTGATCCAACAACTAGGATTATTTCGCGATTTCTCATATCGTGAGTTTGAGAGGTTAGGGAACCCCATTCCTTTGACCTTTCAGTCAGCGAAATGCTTATATTTAGCCACGTGTCCTTCTTGGATCGACGGTCCATATTTTTCCTTGATTTGAGGGCTCAAATCATTTCACCATTTCGCGTTTCGTGAGTTGGAAGGATAGAGCACCTCGTGCCTTTAACCTTTCAGTCAACGAAATTCCAAAATTAAGCCACGTGTCCTCCGGATCTAATGATCCATGACTCTCTTCAATGGATGACCAGGATTCCTTCACAGCTTTGGAGTGTTGGATGACTCTTGGGCTTATCCTCCTTGCTTCTCTACTAGATCTAACAGCTGCTAGTCCTTTTTATTAACTCCAGATATGACGGCCCAAATCTTATCACATTTTCACATATCGCGAGTTGGAAGGATAGACCAATTCCTTCATTTGACTTTCCAGTCAGCGGAATGATAATCGCTTGCCATGTGTCCTTCTTGAACATGGACAGTCCTCCTGGTTTCGAGACTTTGTAAGCCCACTTCATGTTGAACTTTAAATATCGTGCAGGTTCTCCTAGATCCGACAATGGTCAGTCCCCACACTCAGATCTAATGCTTGAGATATGTCCTCCATCTGCGCACTCCTCCTATCGGGAATTCAGAATGGGTGATCCAATGATCACTATCACTTCTCCTCCCGAGCTTCTCCTTCCTGTGTGTTCTTTCCATCAATGACAAGTGCATTGTTCCTGTGAACATGCCAACAATATTGGTTTCCTCATTTATGTTTCCACTTCTTGTTTATTTGATTACTCAATTGTTCTTTTAGTAGATAAAGTGATTTTATTTTGAGCTAAATATGGGTGTTGAGTAGAGTGGTAAAATATCAACATGGTATTAGTGCATACCAAGGGTTGAATCCATTGGAAAATTCAACATGGTATTAGAGTCAAGGCTTTGAAGGAAAGAGGGAGTCTAGTATCTGAAGGGAGGAAACCAAGTGCACAACGACAAATCTATGAGATATGAGTGGTGAGGGAAGAGATCTAGTTCATATCAATGGTTATAGGAGTAGATATATGGGATCAAGAGTGTCGAGGTGGGTTCTTGAAGAATTAAGCATAGATCCGCAAGATATCTTATAAGATATATAAACCAACAAGGGAAATCAAAGGAAATAATTCAGGGAAATGACAGTTTTAGTAGAGGGTTATCATATCATATCTTGGAGATGGTGAACACATTGAATATTGAGGGTAGGTTAGAAGGGGAAACAAACTTATGTGCTTAGAAGAAAAGGGTTCTTCTTCTATTGGAGGATAATAACCTCAAAGAGTATGTTGAGGTTGTGGTTTCAATTCCTACTGATCCGTAGGAATTGGAAGCTCACAGGAAGAAGGAAGTGAAGGCCAAGTGGGTGTTGCTAGATTCCGTAAAGGAAGACTTGATTTTGCGCATTGTTGAGAACAAATATTCCAAGGAAATATATGATGCTTTGGTGAGTCTATACCAAAAAAATAATATAGGCAGGTTACCACATTTAAAGCACCAACTCCAAGTTTTCAATATGTCCAGTGAGGACACGGTTGTGAAATATCTTATGAAAATTACACAGATTCGAGATCAAATTACATCAATGGTAGAGACAGTACATGATGTTGAGTTGGTGAATTTAGTGTTGAGAGGTATTCCCAAGTCTTGGGAACCTTTTTTATAGAGGATATGTGCACAAGAGATAGTGCCAGGTTTTGATAGACAATGGATTGATTGTATTTAGGAGGAGACCCATTTAGAGTCTAGAGATGTTTTGAATATCAGCCATGATGAGAAATTTTATCTTTCCATACAGGAAATGAAGGGCAAGTTTAGGAAGATTTCTAGTGCAGGGTCTATCACTCAAGATGGAAAGAAGAAGAAGGACATGAGAAAAGTCAAGTGATTTGCATGTTATAAGTTTGGAAATTATGCAGGGCAATGTCCACATGGGAAGAAGGGGGGGGG
>ML780838.1:427401-454909 GCA_009831015.1 Picea engelmannii
ATATATGAATTTGTTGTACTGTAGGTTTCCCTCTTGCATGAATTCATAATCTAAAAACTGTTATGATTTCTTTTATGTCTTGTTTGTCCTGTAAACTTACTTCAGGAAGCATTACAACTGATCCTTTGCGAGAAGCTTAAGGGATAAATGGTGTGAATTTCTTCCTCCAATCAGCTTACGAAGCAATCATACACAGGGCAAACTTGGAGCGTATCCAGGTTAATTAGTTAGGCGTTTGTTGCTTTGATTAATTAGTAGTTTAGTTGGATTTAGATTAGATTATTTAATTTCAGTTAGCTTTCTTTCTGCTTTATAAATACAAAAAGATAAAAAGAGACCTTTGGCTGTCTTAGGGAAGCGAACACATGAGTTTTGCAGGTTTTAATCAAATCTGTAATTTTTCCATATTATATATTTGTGAATAAAGAATGATTATAGCTGATAATTAAGTAGTTGATTTGAGTTATTATGGTCATAGTTAGTATCTTGTAAATATATAATAGTTAATAGTTTATAGTTAGATTAGTATAGTTTAGTTAAGTTTGTTTTATTAGTTTCTAGTTTCCTTAGTTTAGATTATTTAGCTCAGATCACTTTCTCTTTGGTTTCCTTACGAGACCTTAGAGCGGCCAACGGAGCCGTTAAACTCGTCAGGGTGGTCCATACCAAACGGCTTGGGTTATTTAGACAACCCCGGACCGGTTCCACTCTCCCAGTTGACGGATGGATTGTTTTGCCCGTCAACAACCACTCAGATTGAGAAAACTTAGGGCTTACCTTCAAATATGGTTCTTGTGTTTCATCTTCTTCCCGTTCTATTGATATGATGTCTACTGATATAGAATTTATATCAATATCCCTACAATTTGATTCAACCAATAATTTAGCAAGTATGTGTCCCTTTATCAACTTAGTGGTTTTAATTTCCAAATCATATTCTTGAAGTTTTGAAATCCATTTTCCCCTTCTCCCTTCACTTTTAGGATGAGTAAGAATATCCCTTATTGCACTAGTAGGTACGTAGGAAAATATTTTTGAGTGCAATATATAATCTCTAAAATATTTCAATGCCTTGACTAAGGAATATGCTTCTTTCTCCAGGTTTCTATATCTCAATTGATCATCTCTTAAATATCTACCGAAGAAGGCTATATTTTACTCTTGATTTTCCTCATTTTTTTGTAATAGTACAACAACTATGGTATGTTCTGAAGCAAAAGAGAATACAAGGAACTCTTTATCATAGTTTGGGATGACTAACACTAGAGAATCTCCCAATGCCTCTTTGATTCATTGAAAATACTCTTTAGCCTTAGTATTCCATTTTACTTCATGGTATTTCCTCAACATGTCTGTGAAATTCTTTACCATTTCATCGAAATTTGGAACAAACCTCCTCAAACAATGTATTCTTCCTAGGAAGGATTGTATTTATTTCTTGTTTCTTGGAAGGGAAATATGTTTGATGGCCTCTCCCTTTATATATATATCTTCACCCCTTATTTGGATACTATATGGACAAGGGTCTTTCCGTCTGTTAAGGAAAAATAAGACTTCGTATGATTTAAGGACAAGCCAAATTTTCTGCATTTCATAAAATTCTACCTCAGATGCCTGATGTGATATTCATTTGTCCTTGAGAAAAAATCCATTTCATCAAGGTACATAACAATGAATCTGTATTTATCACTCACAAAGGATATTTCCATGGTTCATTGGAATGTGGCTCTTGCATTAATCAAACCAGAAGGAATTTTATCATACATGAAATTCCCCCATGGGTTATATCCTGAGAAACCATCCATCATAGAAATATTGTTTTCTCCCACTACTTTCTGAAGTATGTGATCCATCTTAGGAAAAGGGTAATTATATTTCAAGAGAATTTGTTTAGGTTCTTGAAGTATACACAAATCCCTATCTCCCCACTCTTTTTCCTGGCTAGAACCAAGTTTTCCACCCATTCGAAATACCTGAGGGGAATTATGATGTAAGGGTATTTCAATTTCCTCACCTCTTTCTCAATGGTAGGAAGCAAGAGAGGATTAAATTGGATTAGTTTATTCCTATAAGGATTATTACCAAGATTGAGTGGTATTCTATGTTGTATGATGTTGATATTATAAGTCTTTAAGTCTTCATATTTCCAAGAAGAAACATCCATGTACTCCTTGAACAACTATAGATATTTTTCCTTGTGTTCATCAGGAATTTCCTTGGAGAAATTTATGTATTTGGGATCCTTTTCTAGCCCAATGTTACATTGTTCAGTGTTGTCAACTTTGGGAAGAACTGTAGGATTTTCTGGTACGTTATTTCTATCAAACAACTACTTTGATGGTACTATTGATCACTCAACACACCCTAAAAATCCTATGACAAATTTTACTTTTTGGGTACCACTTGATCTTTTACACTGTCTGATTTGTCTTCCTTGTGAAAAATATTGCCTTTGATTATCATTTTGTTTCTCATTTAAGTCTCTCAAAGTTTTCTTGAACATGCGAAAACCCATAACTTAAAAGACTAACATTTGATTAAAGAATCGACAACCAAAACATTTCCCCGACGCACTCAAGGATTCAACATCAGGAAGAATTAAATATGAAAGGAAATCACTCGAGAGAACCGAGGTCTCCGAGCGCCAATTTTATCGGCATTGGCAAACGAAATCTGTTCTTTCGCGACAAGCGTCACGCAAAGATATCACCCAAAACAGATTCCCTTTGGCGTCGGAAAAAGGATAAAAGAGTAGACGTTGAATGAAGAAATAAATGATATCACCGATGGCCGATACCTGACACGTTAGCAAAATCGGAGAATATCAAATCGCGATGAACACCGAGACTACGCTAAAATTTTCTCCAATCGCTGACTTCCCAAAGGTTTCAGGCATCGAGAATTTTTTGAGGATGCTAACCCAAAGGAAACTACGCAAATAGATTTATCCCCAAAGGCCGATCCCCAATACCTTTTCAGCATTGGTAGTCCCAAGTTTAGCTTAGAGTGCATGACTTGAACAAAGTCTTGAGTCCGACCAATACCCGCGGGCTAATTCCCTGGTCTTCAGTGCCACGTATCCCGAGCCAGTAGTGCCACGTCAGTGTTGTACGATAAAATCGATTGGCGTCGAATTTGTTTTTCAATGAAGGATATCAATGAAAATATAAAGTAACTCGGGGAACCACTAAGTATAAATTTAGGGGTAACTTACAAGAAAATGTAGACAAAGAACACAGTAGATACACACGCAAAGAGAAGAAATGATGCATCCAACCACTACGACCAGAATCCTTTCGTCAAAGTTTCAAGACTTTATATTAGATCCCCATCGAGCTCAAATTACATACAAGAGACACCATCTACACCTTTTGTCCAACCAACCCGATTTACATTAAGAACATGAAAGCTTTCAAAGAAAGAAAACTATCAAGATTTTGTGCCACATCTGAGAATACAAAATAGGGTTCATCAATCATGCCTCTTTTGTATGCTGATGAGGTCCGTGCGGACTTTCTCCCCGGCTTCTTCGTGCTCCCTGAGACATTTTCATTTTATGTTCTTCCAACATCATTTATGCTTCACGTAGCTGCACGATTGTATCTTGTGCTTCCTGAAGCTGTCTCTTGAGCCATGCTACGTTCCCTTCATAACCTTGTGATGCTGACACCTCAAGGATCTTTGCTGCCAATTTTCATCTTCATTCTCTATTTTCCTGGTAGAGTTCAGCAATGGTGAGTTGTGTCTTCCCTAGCTGCTAAGTCGGCTCTCGAACATTAGAACCTGAGGCATCTGTCCTCCTTGTTCTTCTCCCGCTCCCCTGACTTGTGGTTTTGACAGGATCTAGCTAGATAGCGCGCATAAGTAATTCCTCGATGATCGATCTTGCACATGACTCGATCGATTTTTTGTTTTCCCCAGTTTTCTTATTCTTCCTTGGCCTTACTCTTATACGGGGTATCTTCTGTTGAGGAGGCATGGTTTCCAACATTAATCCTTCTAGCGTAAATTCTTCCACTTTGGCCTTCGCATAGGGTGATACCATCGTTTCCACGTGCAGCTATGAACCTCCCTTTGAAGCCTCAGGAATGCCCACTGTGAGTAAGAATGAATTCCAGGTGTTTTGGGGCTCAAGCCTAGCACTTTGGATGCTTTGCGTGCATGTCTTGTGTTTTGAGGAGTTACCATGGTGTGACATCATATCTATTTTATGAGTGGGGAACTTGACCAGGGCCCAAAGCCAAAAAATTCGATCGAACTAGGCTCAAGGGAAGAATTACCAACAGTCCATAAGATCGGCTGGTGAGTAGAACACATACAGAACATCCAAAATTTATAACAGAGTGGGCATTGAGTGGAAATGTGTCAAGGAACACTGGATTCCTAGCAACAGGATGTTTTGAAGAAAAATAAAAAAAAATGGTGGCACATCCGCACGACGAGTATTTTTCATGACATGTGAGATGTAATCGATAGGAGTTGCAGAGGGTGTGTGGTATGATCACCTCGATTTTTTAATTCCCCAACCTTCATTATGAGATGATGATGGTTGATGCACTTGCTGAAGCGACTTATGTTTGCACAACTTGCCTTGACCTGAAGCACCTAAAGACTTCCCTTATGACAGGATCTGATGATTTTGGAACATACTTGTACTATCAACACATGTTTGGCTCTGACATCCTTTTCCAACTCCAAGGGCCAACCGGCCACTAGCGTGACTTCAAATATCATATTGTTTTCATACCAGATATTTCATGTTGTGGCACGCTGATGTAACCCACCCTAACTAGAGGAAATATGATGACACTAACAGAAGCAGTGCAAGCAATTCGAAGGGTTTCAGAAATCACGTAAGTGTCAAACAATCAGGTTTAGAAAGCTTTACAGGTATGCACTAATCTGTATTCTTCACGCTTAGAATTTATACATATATTTTGCCAAGTGTTGTTCCATACACAATCTCTAAACGATTTTAATTTCGATTGCAGGAAAGATACCTCTGAGTATTGAGAAACAATGGCTCGGTAACCTCACCAAGAAATCTGAGAGAAACTAGGTCAGAAAATCAACAAGGTTATAAAGGATATCGAACTCCCCAAGTTCGGCACACCTGATGACTTTGTCGACTTGTGTGACATATTTGAATCACACACCAAGCAAGATTCATCATGGGAAGAAAGGTTGGAAAAGGTGACCTACACAACGCCAGGATAGGTGCAACATTTTATGGAACACCCGATCAGAGTTCGGGCCATGTTGCAATAGTTAAGTGCCAGTTTGGTCAAGTATCTATCCCATGTAGTGGAGATCATAGAAATTTACGCATCCCTGATGGAACATCACAGATTTCCATATGCCCACACTTGTGAGGAGTTGTTCATCAATTGGTCAAAACATGAGAAGAATCACCCATTTAAAGTGATACCTTGAGATGACTGTTAGAAAAATTGTTAGGAGAAAACGCCACGTGGCGATTTTTTTTTTTTTCTTATATTCACTTTAGTCATTGTTTTTAGTTAATTTTATGTTATAAATAAGAGCATCGACTTATTAGTGAGAGTTCGATTTTTGTTGCAAGAAAATTTCATTTCTGGTTTTGTTAAGAACTTTTTCCGAGCTACCTTGAATTGAGAAGTCCTTCTGTACCAGAGACAAGTTCATGTTTTCATCAAATGCATGTGTGATTGGACGTGGAGAAGAACTATTTCCTATCTCATCTCATGATTGGATGTTTTAATGAGTAAGAGGTATTAAATCTATTGTTAAGTTATCTGATGCAATGTTTTACAGTTCTTTGCTTTAATGATGAAGATGAATCGTTGTGTTATTATGTGATGGATGATTACAGTAGGTCAATTATTTTACTTTCCATTATTTATTGCATATGTTTTTTCTTTCTAATAATTATTATCTCAGATAGTAATTGGATTCTCACATGGTTAACATATTAGTACTAGGCCCGTGGTATACATTTTTTGTCTGCATGCTTGAGTAGCGGGTTATCCCAAGCTCAACCTCTTCTCTAGTAGTTAAAACCTTGTTGGCCCCTAGTTATGGAAGAAAGTGAATATTACAAAAGAAAAGGAGAAATGTGAACTGCGCGGAAGACACAATAACTGATACTGGGTCGAAGTGAGCAAAAGAGAAGAAAAGACGGAGCAAAGACCGAGAAAGAAAGTCGTTTGACGAGGAGATCGAGGAAGACAGTTCAGCAAGGAAGACAGATCGCAGACAACTCAGCAAGCGGGAAAATCCATCGATAGATGCTTTGGAGAACCTCGCGGGAAAGAAGGAAAGATAGCCTGGTGAAGCCCTGAAAACATGGATCAAGTTGACCTAGGGTTTTAGACACCTAGGGTTTTGGTATCTAGGGTTTTAGACACCTAGGCTTTGGCCTAAGGCTATTGATGAGATATTTTAATGTATAAATAAAGGTCAAGAGGACCTAATATGGTGTCGTCTTTAGTTCAAGTATATAATAATGAGTGATTGTTGTTATTACTGAGAGAGAACTATTGTGTGGAGAGAGAAATCTGTGTTGTAAGATCTTCATCTAGGTGCAAAGATCAAACCTGCAGCTGGGTGCGCAGGGAAGGGAGATAGAGAGAAGAGAGAAAGAGAGATATCTTCAAGCTAAGAATGTATATAGAACTGTAATATTTCACCTAATATATTATAAAACATAGTTCTGTGGGCGTAGCCCTAGGGAGAGGGTGAACCACGTATATCCTATTTTTGTGTATGGTTGATATTTTTTTCTTTACATTGTTACTCTAATGATGCATTAGTATGTTATATCTGATATATAACTATGCGAAGTAGGTTTATGTTTGGGAAGAACAATCTAGTCTCCTTGTGTGATTGCCTTGATGCCACTTGCATTTCCTCTGGTTGTAGACACCTATTTCCTGCAACCCCCTATTGCTACTTCGGGTGAGACTGCATCTACTTTGTAGGTGTTTCCTAAAGGGCTAGTAGTTAGGGATTGTTGGTGCACTATTAGAGCTAAACCCTGGGTCTGCCTCTTGTGCCAACAAATGGTTCCATTGTCGGGACCGATATCTTCTTGAGGGAATGTCAAGGTGTTTTCCATCGAAGACAGAGATTCAGAAGAGGATAGAAGAACAAGAAAAGGACTTCACAGAAGGTCAGAATAAGAACCCTAATATTAGCGCAGAAGACTGGTTGGGAAGGTATATCTTTAATGATATACATAATATTTTATTTGGAGGAATTCATAAAGATCTATATGAGTGGTTGGCCAAGTTAGTAAACACCAAGTTTGAGATCAGATTTAGACCACATGTGGTTTGGACATCAGCGTTGATCAAGAAGGTCAAAAGAGTTGATAATGTTGTGTCAAGAGAAGTAGATAATTGGTTCCATAGTACCATTGGAGGGTATATCACATAGTTTTTTATTGATAGATTAGAATCATATATCCAAGCAGAGAGATATTTATTTAAAGGACCTAGAGGAAAAATTTTACACTTCTTGAAGTTGAAGATCAAGATGCTATTGCATGAGAAGAACATGTTGAAGATAAAGTAGTGGGTCAGAGTGAAAAAGATAATGTTCAAGAATTCAAACAACAACAATGACACAGAGATCAGACACATGCATAGTGGGAGGACCTTCAGAGAAGTTCTTATGGTGAAATTGTTTGAGCAGAGTCACGAACCATCACAAGAAGAAGAGTTCTACAGTGGAGAATAAGAAGAGTTGTTGAACGAGGAATATACAGGGTCCACTAGGGAATAATAAGAGAAGACTGAAGACCCTCACTGAGAAGAGTCAAAAATTTCAAGGACTGCATAGACTGTTGAAGTAAGTTATATTACACCCCCTGTTGTTTCAACAACATTAAGTAACCAGAGTAACCTAATTTATCAGAGCACTTAGAGAACTAGTACAAGTGGTTCAGTGCACACTTAGTCAGGAAACCTAGGAAGATCTATGGAAGATGAGACGAGGTTACTCACCTTTAGAGGAGATGGATCTGAAGATCCTGATAAGCACTGGTTTCTATGTGAATCTGTATGGAGTATTAAGAATGTCACCGATGAAGCTATTAAACGAGCTTAGTTTAGGACTACCTTGAGAGATCGCGCACTGAGATGGTACATGAAACTTGTCCAAGGAATTGCACAACCTAAACCATTGAATGAGATCAAGAATGTGTTGTTTGCAGAATTCAAGAAACCCAATAAATCAAGAAGAGAATAGTTGAACCTATTTGGGAGTTTGATCGGAGGTTTAAAACCTTAACGGGTCGACTGAATGTTCAGATTCTAGATGAGCAGAACAAGGAATGGTTCATTGCTACCCTTTTACCACACATCAGAGTCCCTCTGATGCAATAGAAGATCACTTCACAGGCTAAGGCACTGGAGATTTCCATGAAGCTAGAATCAACTCCTATGGGAGAATCCAGCTCAGGTATGAGTCAAATATTGAGTCAACTAACTAGCTTATCACTGCATGTTGAAGATATGAAAAAAGACAAGGGAAAAGATAAAAGAGAAGACATCTGGTGTATCAGATGCAAATCAGAAGGCCACGATAAGGATCATTGTCCCCTGTTTCATGAATATTTGGCTTTTGGAGATCCAAGCCATTTGAAGCAAGTTACCCTACCTTGGTATAATGTATGTAGAAAGAGACATCACCCTGGTGAATGTTATTACATGAAAAAATATCTTCAGACGCCCAAAAATCTGTATTGCACGTTCTGTAAGTCAATAGGGCATGATGATAGGGATTTTAGGGCCTATGACCTCATGCATGAAAGGTCAAGGGATATATAAAAAATTCAAGGTGAAGTGCAACAAGAAGGAAACATTATGCATTATAATTCCCCTGGAAGAGGAAACTTCAATCCTCATGGTGGATTCAGAGGATGAGGATGAGGAGGAGGTATGGGCCGAGGTAGAGGTCAGATCATTTGTTATAACTACACACAGCCATGTCATTTGGCAAGGGACTGTCAAAACACTTGTACCACTTGCAGTTACTGTAATTCATTTGAACATGTCATAGAAGATTGTCCTCCGCTGTTAGCCAAACTTTAGGAAAGACGAGGAGGAAACCAACAAGTATAGGTAATAACAACAGAACCTCACAGAGCATATCCCAGATTCGTTTTTATCACTAGAGGAGGTGCTGCTATAGGAGAAGCTAGGGTGACTCCAGGGAAGACTACAGAACAATAAGGAGTTAGAAAATTTGTAGAGAAGTCACAGGAGTTTGATCCAAAGTGAGAGAAGCAGACATTTGAAGAGGCAAGAAAAGAGTTTATAAGAGATCAAGCTTCTTCATCAAAGGCACAACCAGAAGTGAGAGAATGTGGAATGCCCATGGCCTTTGATTAGTCTGCTTCACCTGCAGAAGGAAAAGAGGTAAGAAAATTCATGGAATTCTTATGCACTTGCATCAATCTAATAAAGGATGAAAGCATTATACAAGAGCTACAAAACTTGATCAGATAGTATGAGTTGGGAAAGGTAGATCCTCTACTAAATAAAGAAGTACATCAACTATCCAAAAAGAGAAGGAAAAATAAGGAACTACACCTTAATGCTCAAATTGGAGAATATGATATAGATTATGTAGTCCTCGACTTAGGGTCAGAGGTCAATGTTATGATGAATCAGACCTGGGCACTGATGGGAAAACCTAAGTTGATCTATTCCCCTTTAAGGCTCAAGATGTCCAATCAACAGGTTGTGAGCCCCTTCAGAATATTGGAACATGTCCCTGTGGACATCGATGGGGTCAAAACATTTGTGGACTTCGAGGTGATTGAGATAGTCAATGATAATTGTCCTTACCCCACATTGTTAGGAATTGATTGGGATTTCAATAATTCTACTGCTGTGGATTTGAAGAAATGAAGAATGACGTTCGAAGGAGATGGCCTTAGGGTCTTAATGAAGGTCCTAGATACATAGAGCCTATCAAAGAAGAGGACTGTGCATATGAGATAGATAATATATACAAATTGACCGCAAGACAACAAGATTACATTAATCCTACAACATATGGGAATTTAAGCTGGCGAAGTGACAACACATACTTATTAGACTCAGAAGAAGCACTAGAGAACTTGAAGAATAAAATGTATGAAGTATCTACATGGATATGTCCTATATTGACCAGAGAAGTTCATTGGATCGACACAACAGTAAGTAATTTACCCACATTTGATGGTTTGAATCACTTAGAAACTTTCCTATTGAAATTTGAAGAAACTATACCAACACAATAGAGACTTTTGGCACTGGACGAGGATTTGAAATCTACTCCAGGAAGATGGTGGGGAACACATAAAAGTAACATCGTGAATTGGATACAGTGTCGCACTTTGATGACAGCGCGATTTTTAGAACAAGTCGAAGGATGTGAAGTTAGGTACACAGGTCAAAGTTGTCTAAAAGACCATGTGCGAGGTTGTGAGGAGGCATGGATCTACATTCCTCAAGAACAGTGGGTGCATAAATTCATCAATACTCTAGACACAATGCCTATCAACTGGTACCTTGAACTAGAACTGCGCCTCACCACTACAGATTGGCAAGGTATGACATGGAATTTTGTAGCTACATTTTTATTTGAAAGTACAAACCCTCTGGTAGATCAAGCTTTACAGGTTGTAAGACAAAAATTAATTTAGGAATCCCCTAGCCTCCCTGTGAAGCAAGAATAAGATGAATGGAATACACCTCTTCAGAAATTGCAAGGATGTTACAATATCAATGTCGATGAAAATGATGATCCTAGGAAGGTGAACATCGCAGAAACAGAAGGAAAACGAGACATAGAAGGACCTGGAGTCGAACTACCTTTTATTGGATAGCCAATCAAAATCAAGAAAGTCAATATTGGAATAGATCAAGCACCTAACCTTGTTAATGTTAGAGATTACTAGGATGATGCCACTATTGATAAGATCACAAAATTGTTGCATGAATATCAGGACTTGTTTCCAACCAAGTTCACTGATATGAAGGGAATTAAAGTGCCAATGGGAGAGATGAGGATCCCCTTGAAACCACATGCAAGGCTAGTTAAAAAAATACCTTACATATTAAACCCTAAATATAAGGAGAAAGTCAATATTGAACTAGACAGAATGCTGGAAGAAGGAATCATAGAACCAGTTGAAGAGTTAGAATGGATTAGCCCTATGGTGGTGCAGGATAAGAAGACCGGAGAGATCTGAATCTATGTAGATCTCAAGAAACCGAATGATGCATGCCTACATGATCAATTCCCTACACCATTTACTGATGAAGTGTTAGATAACGTGGGAGGCCAGGAAATCTACTCCTTCACCAATGGATTCTTAGGATATCATCAGATCATGATTGCCAAGGAAGATCGCCATAAGACCACATTTGCAACAGAGTGGGGATCCTACCAATACATAATGATGCCTTTTGGATTCAAGAATGCACCAACCATCATTTCTAGGGTGGTCTTTGAAGCATTCAAGGAGTTTTTACATAAATTTCCAGAAGAATATTTTGATGACTATACTGTTTTTAGCTTGTTGCAAAATTCTATTGAATGTTTAAGATTAATGTTGGATAAGTGCAGGCAATGTAAGATTTCCCTGAACCTGAAGAAGTGCATCTTATTTTCACCCTTTGGAGTGATGTTAGGCCATATCATGTGTAATAAAGGATTGTTGGTAGATCCATCTAAGATTTCCATTATTGTCGATTTACCCCCTCCTACTTCAGTCAAACAGTTGCGCACTGCACTGGGACATACTGGATACTACAGGAAGTTCATTAAGGGATATGCACAGATTACAACACCTATGGAGAAGCTGCTGAAGAAAGATTGGTAGTTCCACTAGATAGAAGAATCTCAACAAAGCTTTGACACACTAAAATAGAAAATGGTTACTGCACCTATTCTGGTTTTCCCAGATTGGAGAAAGGAATTTCATGTACATGTCAATGCATATTCTATTGCATTGGGAGTCGTGTTAGCACAACCAGGAGCAGGATATATTGACCACTTGTTAACCGTTTCTAGTAGGAATCTCTCAACAACTGATATAAATTACACCACCACCGAGAGAGAAGGTTTAGGCATGGTGTATGCACTACAGAAGTTTCATCACTACTTGTTAGGAGGAAACTTTAAAATGTTCACCGATCACTCTGCGCTGAAATACCTAGTCAACAAGTCAGTGTTGGGGGGAAGGATATGCATATGAATTTTGTTATTTCAGGAATATGATTTTGAAATTGTGGTAAAACTAGGAAGGATGAACAAGGGACCTGACCACTTGTCGAGATTGGAACACGGAGAGGAACCTACTAGTTTGTAAGATACACTTCCAGATGCATAGTTGCTAGCCATTAGAAATATTGACAATCACTTTGTCGAGATAGTCCAATTCCTATCAACAGGAATGGAACCTAGTGAATACACAATCACCCAGAAGAAACAGTTGGTAGTGTGTGCTACATATTTTTCACCTATAGTTAGACAACTATACAATATGGGACCTGATGATATCCTGAGGAGATGTGTCATGAAAGCAGAAAGACCATTGATTTTAGCAGAATCTCATGAATGCATCGAAGGAGGACACTACACAGGAAAAGAAACAATGCAGAAGGTTCTTAGAGATGGCCTCTGGTGGCCTACTTTACACTGAGATGCTAAAGACTACTACAGAGCCTGTGATGTATGACAGAGAGTTGGGAAATCATCCAGAAGAGATGACATGCCATTATCACCCCATCTAACCTTACAGGCCTTTGAGAAATGTTCCATTGACTTCGTGGGACCTATAAACCCACCAGGGAAGCACACAGGAGCGAGATACATCATCACTGCGACATAGTATTTGACCAGATGCGTAGATGCAAGAGCAGTTACAGACTGTAGTGCAAATACAATTACGTGTTTCATATTTGATGATATCATAACTAGGTTTGGATGCCCAAATATCCTCATGAGTGATCAAGGTACACATTTTATTAATAATACTATTGAAGCCTTGACTCAGGAATTTGAAGTTCACCATCAAAAGAGCACTCCTTACCACCCACAAGAGAATGGGATGGTGGAAGAATTCAATAAGATATTGGAGACAGTGATGACAAATATTTTTAGTTTGTACAGGGATGATTGGGATTTGAGAGTACTAGTAGTATTATGGGCCTATAGAACTACTTGTAAGAAGCTAACAATGCATACCCCCTTTAAATTGGTTTATGGCCTAGAAGCAGATGTACCCATGGAATATTTAGTCCCCAGCTTAAGAATTTCATCCTTTACAGATATGGATGAGACTGGCATTGTTCAAGAGAGGCTATCATAGTTGGTCAAACTAGAAGAAGACAGGTTTATTGCAGGATTCCATCAACAAGTTCAGAAGGAATGAGAAAAGGCCTACCATGAAAGACACATCAAGAAGAAAGCATTTAAGCAAGGGGATCTAGTATTGGTATATGATAGCAAGTTCATGAAGCATCCAGGGAAGTTCAGAACACATTGGATGGGGTCATATGAGATTGCCTATGTCACGGAAGGAGGGGCTCCACAGTTGAAAACTTTGAATGGAGAATGGAAGGAAGGATTGGTGAATGGGAGCAGGTTGAAATTGTATTATGACAACTAGTTGCCTCACAACTCTCAGTAAAAACAAAAGGAGAACGGTCTAGGTACCAGGTGTAGTTGAAACTAGGTACCAGACATAGAAAAGACAGTCTGCACACAATGGGGAGGAACAGAGTAGGAAGAACAGGATGCATTGTGCAGTCTGAAGTCATGGTACAGTAGAAGATTCAGATCAGAGTGACTCGGGATGAGTCATAGGTGAGTGTTGGGGGCCTGTTGGCCCCTAGTTATGGAAGAAAGAGAATATTACAGAAGAAAAGGTGAAATGCGAACTACACGAAAGATACAGTGATTGATATTGGGTCGAAGTGAGCAAAAGAGAAGAAAAGATAGAGCAAAGTCTGAGAAAGCAAGCCGTTGGATGAGGAGATTAAGGAAGACAGATCAAAAAGGAAGACGGATCGTGGACAAATCAAAAAGAGGGAAAATCCATCAATAGATGCTTTGGAGAACCTCGTGGGAAGGAAGGAAATACAAGCTGGAGAAGCCCTGAAAACGTGGATCAAGTTGACCTAGGGTTTTAGACACCTAGGGTTTTGGTATCTAGGGTTTTAGACACCGAGGCTTTGGCCTAAGGCTGTCGGTGAGCTATTGTAATGTATAAATAAAGGTCAATAGGACCTGTGATGGCATCATCGCTAGTTCGAGTATGTAATAATGAGTGATTGTTGTTATTACCGAGAGAGAAGTATTGTGTGGAGAGAGAAATATGTGTTGTAAGATCTTCAGCTGGGTACAAAGATCAACCCTGCAGCTGGGTGCGAAGATCAACCCTGCAACTGGGTGTGCAGGGAAGGGCAATAGAAAGAAGAGAGAAATAGAGAGATCTGCAAGTTAAGAGCGTAGATAGAACTGTAAGCTTTCACCTAATATATTATAAAGAATAGTTATGTGGATGTAGCCCTAGGGAGAGGGTGAACCATGTATATCCTATTGTTGTGTATGGTTTATGTTATGTTCTTTACGTTGTTACTCTGATGATGCATTAGTATGTTATATCTGATATATAACTGTGCGAAGTAGGTTTATGTTTGGGAAGAATAATTTGATCTCCTTGTGTGATTGCCTTTATTCCACTTGCATTTCCTATGGTTGTAGAAACCTATGTCCTGCAACACCCTATTGCTACTTCAGGTGAGACTGCATCCACTTCAAAGTTGTTGCCAAAAGGGCCAGTAGTTAGGGCTTGTTGGTGCGCTATTAGAGTTGAACTCTGGGTCTTCCCCTTTTGTCAAAAAACCTTTTTCCCATTTTTTTTTTCAAGTTGGTTTATACTATCTTCTATCTTATATCAATCCCACTTAAGAGAAAAATAGAAAAAGAGAAATTCCAAACTTAAGGATATGCCCTCACAAGAAAACGAAAATCCCATTGATTAATTGGTTGGATCTCAAGATCTGGAGAACCATTCCACTATTAAACACTGCAGAGTCTAATTGGGCCTCGATGGTAGGTTTGGTTCCTACTATTGAACTTAAGAGATTTAGGGCCCATCAACAAAATTGGTGCTAGAAGGAGGGCCTGAAGAATGAATGGATGAATAAATATTCCATGTAATATTTCAAACAACATGTAGATTCAAAACATCCCACATGCATGGTTACTCATTCCCAAGACAACCCACACACACTGAGTAGTCTTGAAACGAGTAACTCACCCCAGCTCGAGGAAGAACTCTTGTTCCCTAATATACCTCACATTCTTCCTCATGAGGAATTAAATCAATTCAGAAGAATCACAAGAGCATACACCCGACAGATCGGTGCACTATCTTTAGCTTTGATACTTCCTTGAAGACAAAAAATAAGCAAACCAGTGGTCGACACCCCCGACCAGGTTTTTGTTCACACAATAGAAGACCTAATATATTTTTAAATCACCGAAATTGAACATCTTATTAATCTAATCCCTGAAACACTAGCAGGTGACATCTCTGAACTAGATGATTTTTCGGAAGAAGAGGAGTTTAACTCAGAATCCGAAGATATGGAAGAAAACAACGACCATGAGGAAGAAAGGGGAGACTTACCACAGAACAATCAACCTTGGTTGTCTAGAGATGCTTTGGCCATCTCGGGGCGAGTCCATAACCTTCCCCGACATCTAGAGAAATTACTTCCTAAGTTTGACCTCGAGACCTCAGGATTTCCTAAAGATCATATCAAGAAATTCATACTAGCTATCAGGTTGATGAATGTCCATCATGAAGACGTAGTTTGTAGGATTTTCTTCTACACTTTTGAGAACTCAGCCTCCACATGGTATTTTAACTTACCTGTAGGATCCATAACTAGTTGGACCAAGTTTCAGAAGGATTTTTTTGATAAATTTGAAGAGGAGACTACTACAGGAGCTCTGATGGATGAGTTGTTTTCCACCACCATGAGTTTGAAGGAAAGGGTCAAATACTTTAATCAAAGATTCAATGCCATCCTAAAAAAATTCCAGCCTGGAGCTAAACCCACTCAGGAGTTGCAAATCGAAGTATATGTTAATGCCCTCCCAGCTTCTATTTCCATGTTTTTGAAGAGGGATGCCAAACGAACCTTGGCTGAGAATTTTGAAGAATCCAAAACGATTAAATTAAAAAGTAAAGGATGCAAAGAGATTCAAGTCTCCTTAGTCAAGAAAGAATCTCACACCACTCCCCAGAGAGGGCTATTTCTCACTAGATCCCCCAGGGAAACAAACATAACAAGTTCCTGAAAAGGGAAGTGGGAACATAGAGGACCTACAACGCATGGTTAAGAAGTTATCCAATGAGATCATAGATATGAAGAGAAATGTAGGGGAAGGAAACCAAGGCCAAAGTCCCTATAAGCCTTTCCTTAAAATAAACCCATCGTTCAAAGCAATTGAACCTCACCCGACTAACTTAAATATATATCTGGGAACTGTGGCGTTTGATTCGTTTTGTACTTATCATCAGGAAAACAACTCCTAAGGGACATCCCTCAATGGGTGCATGCCATGAATTTGATGGCCAATCGGTTCCTAGATGAAGTCTCCCTAACCAAACAACCAAGAAATTCATTTTTGAATGTTGCTGACCAGGAAGAGATTGACCCACTAGAATATATAGCCATGTTGATATGGGATCCTGACCTGATCATTCCTTTCGATGACCTATTTGAATCTCAAGAACCCCCCTTAGAGGTCTTGATTGTGCAAACATGCAGCAAGGGTCCACCTGTCTTGAAAGATCCTACTACTACCCAAATGTCGGGGGGAAGGTCAACTCTCAATCACCCGAAATAACCTTTTTCTCCCCGTAAGAACCCTATAAGCATCCATACCCGAGAATCACCCAAACGAGATTACAACGTAATTGAAGATTTGAAGAAGTTGAAGGCTAACATATTAGTTATGGACATATGTAGAATCCCTCAACAAAAATACTTCCTAATACAAGATTTAAGATCAGTAGAAAACCTGACGACAAGCGATGATTAGGAAAGAAATCTAACTCCCACAGATCTAGTAAATAAACCAACTGTAAATGCCTCTCGGAAGATAAGAAGGGAAAACCTTTTGTCCCACCATTCCTTTTAACGTTTGAATTTTTCAACAGGAACCTCCACAAATGTTTGGTCGATTTAGGAGCATCTTCCAATGTTATGCCCTTGTCTATTTGAAGAAAACTAAATGTCGTTCCTCTCAAAAGTGATAAACATGTAATACAACTAGATAGAACCCACGAGAAGGTCACGGGAGAACTCAAGGATGTAATGATCAGAATAGCCACACATCCTAAGTTTGTGCAAGTGATTGACATCATTATAGTAGACATCCTATAAGCTTATGGATTATTGTTAAATCGAGATTGGTCTGAGAAGTTAAACGGATACTTTAGTACAGACTGGGCACACCTATGGCTACCATTAAAGGGGCACAAGAATATGATTAGGATTGATAGGGAAAGATATCTGAAACATACTGTCACTGACCTAGAAACCCTAAACGAACCCTCTTCGACAGATTTCCCTATTTTAGGCAATTATTCCTGTGATTCCTACTTCGGCAACTTCTCCCCCCTCTCATCTGATGTCCCTCTTACTCAAAATTCTGAAATGGTGTTTCAAGAAGAATCGTCAATACCGAAAGAAGAAACCCTCTTCTATCAAGAACCTATGCTAGAAATCAAAGAACACAATATAAGTAAGCAAGACAGTGATAAGAAAGGGGAAACGGATAACCTACGCTCACAAATTTGGAACCATATAATTTGATGGATCTAAATCACAGGAAGGGTCTGGGGCAGGGTGCATCCTCATTGATCCAAAGGGTAAATGTCATCTCCTATCCTGTAGACTTGAGTTAAAATGCACCAACAACACCATCAAGTATGAAGCGCTAGTACAAGGGTTAAAGAAAGCCATAGACTTAAATTTCAAAGAATTAAAGGTTTTCAAGGATTCTGAAATTATCGTTAGACAAGTAAGGAATACTATACATTACAACTCTCTGCACCTAAAGAATTACCAATAGGATGTGCACAGGTTAATAGAGCATTTTGAAGCTTTCAATATCACAACGATCCCCAAAGCAAAGAATATCCTTGTTTATTCCCTGACCACTACTGCTTCAAGGCTATCACCTTTACAAGATTATGAAGCCTTCTGGTTCACTGTGGAACTACTCTACAAACCATTGGTGCCTAACAACATTTCTAATTGGAAAGTCTTTGAAGGGGATGAACAGATCATAAAAGTTTTGACCAACCAAGATAATTTCAAATACTTGGCTATTGAAGATGAATTATTCTAGGAACAACCAACTGAAACTGATCCTTGGATAGGTCAACCAATTGATAAATCGAAGTCTCACACAATTTCGAAAGGGATAGCTAATTTAGAAAATATTTTTGACCTGAAAGAACGATTTAAGGGGCCCAAAAATGCAAAGACCGGTAGTTCCTGTCCCATGCATGAAACTATAAACCTCGGAACCTCAGAATCCCAAAGAATATAAATCTCGGCAAGAATATATCTAAAGAGGAAAGGAAGGTTTATCTCAAACTGTTCAGACAAGATCAAGATGTCTTTGCATGGTCCTACCGAGATATGAAAACTTATGATACATGTATCATTCAACACACTATCCCATTAAAACCTGAAGTAAAACCCTTCCAACAGAAGCTCCGAAAGTATCACCCATCCCTGGAACCTCTCATGTGTTAGGATTTGAAGAAAATTCTAGATGCCAAAATTATTTTCCAGGTTAGGCATTCTGTGTGGGTAGAAAATTTAGTTCCTGTAAGGAAACATTCTGGAGAAATCCTCTTATGCGTAGATTTTAGGAACCTCGACAGAGCTTTAGAAAAGGACAATCACCCATTCCCACCAATGGAGCAACTCTTGCAGACCGTGTTTGGCTCTAATATCTTCTCTCTATTGGATGACTTCTCGGGTTACAACCAAGTTCTTGTTTCAGAGGAAGACCATTTGAAAACTATCTTCAGAATCAAGTGGGGAACTTTTTCTTAAAAACGCATGCCCTTTGGGTTAATCAATGCAGGAGAGACCTTCCAGAGGGCCATGGATGTAGAATTTTGAGGACTAATAAACAAGTGTGTGGTAGTGTATCTGAACGATGTAACTATGTATTCAAAGAACAGAGAGGAGCACATCCAACACTTAACTCAGATTTTCAAAAGTTGTAGAAAATACGGTATATCTTTAAACCCTAAGAAAAATATTTTTGGTGTGGAGGAAGGAAAACTATTAGGTCATATTATATCCCAAGATGGAATTCGCATAGACCCTGAATGAGTTAAATCTATAACTCAAATCTCATTACCTCACAATAGAAAGACAATGCAATCCTTCGTCGGGAAAATCAATTTTGTAAGGAAGTTCACACCCGATTTCGCTGAGACTGCCATACCATTACAAAAAAAGATCCGCAAAGATGATGAATTTAAGTGTGATGATGAATGAAAGGTTGCTTTCAGAAATATTAAAATTGTTATATCTCAAGCCCCTGTGTTGAGAAGCCTCGATTTTAATAGAGATTGTTTCCTCTATACTTTCGCCTTCAACCAATCGATAGCTGCAGTATTGAATCAGAAGGATTATGACAACAATGAAGCCCTGATGTCATTCATAAGAACTAATCTCCAAGGATCCAAACTTAATTATCCTTCTATATATAAACAAGCCTGTGCGGTGTATAAGGTAGTAAAACATTTCAGATCTTACATCCTCAAGAATCACACCAAAGTACTTGTGCCTCACCCTATAGTTCGATCCCTATTTACTCAACAAGAGACGGGGGAAAGAAGATAGAATTGGATGGCGATAGATCAGGAATTTGATATAGATATAAAACCTGCCAAACTAGTTAAAGGACAAGGATTATGCAAACCGACAGCTGAGGCTCAAGGCCAAGTAAATGAAGACTCTGGATGGGAGAATGAAATGGCACTATGGTGTGGTGAAGATTCATACATTTCCACAGGGAAAAAGTCTTGGTATGAGAAACTGAATTATTTCCTAGGAAAGGAGAGCCCTCAGGTTAAAACCCATACAATATTGCCTTATAAATTCAATACTCTTTCGGCTTAATTATGATGGACTACTTTTAATATGTCTCGAACATGAATATGCAGACAAAGTTCTAAAGGAAATCCATGATGGTCCTGCAGGTGGACATTTTGTGAGAGACACTACTGGCCATAACATACTGAGAGATGGTTATTATTAGCCGCTTTGTTAAAATACACACACACATATGCTAGAAACTGTAAAACTTGTCAAATAAGCACCGAGAGGGAGAAGAGAGTAGCAATTCCACTCCAACCGGTAACTATTTCTAGGCCTTTTGAGCAATGGGGGTTTGATATCATAGGGAAAATCACACCAAGTTATTCAAAACAACATAAGTACATACTCACTGCCACCGATTACTTCACGAAATGGGTAGAGGCCATCCCTCTAACTCATGTAAACGAGAAGGTGGTAATCCAATTCATAGAACAACAATTGGTCACAAGGTTTGGTGTCCCTTCTGTCCTAGTTTTTGATAATGCAACTTACTTTTCTTCTGGCACCCTATTGACGAAGTTTTCTCTAGACAAAGGAATGATAATTAGGTACTCTGCAAATTATTATCCACAGGGAAACAGAGTGGCAAAATCAACTAATAAGAACCTGGTGAGAATATTGAAGAAGACGGTTGCAGACAACCAGAGGAATTGGAATAATATGCTCCATAACACTTTATGGGCTGATAGGGCCATACCCAAGGAAGCTATAGGAAATTCCTTGTACTTTCTTTTATATGGGCAGGAAGCCATTCTCCCGAACGATCTTTATCTTCCATCTCTTCAACTGGCCCAAGATTCTAGAGGACAACCCTCATCATTTATACAATAGAGGATTGACCCTCTGCTCATGTTGGAAGAAGAAAGGGAAAAAGACAAATCAAAATTCATAGCCCACCAGTAGGTCATTAAAACATGGTTTGACAAGCATAAGGCTAAAGAGAAGAATTTTGAGGTAGGAGACTTAGTCCTAAAATGGGATAGAGAAAACAAGACTAAAGGAAAACATTTTAAGTTTCAGAATCTATGGCTCGGACCTTTTTAGGTGGTAAAGAATATTGGGGCATGCATTTATCAGTTATAGAATCTGAGAGGGGAGCTTGATGCCCTCCCAGTAAACGGCCAAGCCCTAAAACAATATTTCCATTACAAAAAAAAATAAAAAATTATGTTCGTGTTTCATGAGTTTTGTTTCAGTAGGTCAATTGCAAATTTGCTTTATTTTCTTTTGTTTTTTTTTATTTCCACACTTTTGAAGTTTGTTTTTAGAAAGACAATGGCTGACCTCAAATCATGTGACATAGCAAACTCTATTCCTAACTCATCGCTCACATACAACACAAGAAACGTTGATGAACCTGCAGTTGTTTCGAGGAGTCCTCTATCCAACCTACGCAAATGAACAACGTCTATCCAACCTACGCAAATGAACAACGTTGGAGAAATGAAAAAGTGTTTGTCAGGTGGTCTAGTGAAACCTTAAAGGAAATTTGGTAAGATGAACATGACTGCATGAACCCAAAGAGAACGCTAGCAAAGGATTCACCTTAACCGTCTCACTTTGCAAATTAAATAGACGTCATCATCTCCCACTCACTCAGGGGCATTCTGCCGAAATAAAATTGACTTTATCAAATGAATGAACGGTAGGAGAGGGTATGAAGATAACTCTATTGGGGCTATGGATGCTCATTGGCAGCAGAGTAAGGTATGTGATGTCAGGGTGACTCCATCGGGGCTATGGACGCTCACTGATAGTGGAGAAACACCGTAGAAAGTGAGTAAAGGTAACTAAAGGCTCCAGGCCAATGAATGCTTTACTATGTTTTTTTTTCAAAAAGGGCATGAGTTAGGGTTATAGGAAATGAAGGAGGAATAAAGGTTAAAAACCCCACAGGCAGAACCAGAAGCATCAACCTGAGAATTTCAAATCAAGTGTAAAGAGGCTCTAATTTAAAACCAATTAAGTTCTCCACTAGATCTTTCATCAACTGAGCCTGAAGAAAGAAAAAATATTTTTCTTTCGCCTAGTAAGTCGCCATTTGTTGAGCACTCAACACACCCTAAAAAGCTTATGAAAATTTTTACTTTTTGGGTACCACTTCATCTTTTGCACTGTCTGATTCGTCTTCATTGTGAAAAATGTTTCCTTTTCTTATCATTTTGTTTCTCATTTAAGTCTCTCAAATTTTTCTTGAACATGCGAAAACCCATAACTTAAAATACTAAAATTTGATTAAAGAATCGATAGCAAAAACATTTCCTTGACACGCTCAAGAATTCGGCATCAGGAATAATTAAAGATGAAAGGAAATCACTTGAAAGAACCAAGGTCTCCGAGTGTCAATTTTATCGACATTGGCAAACGAAAGTTGTTCTTTCATGACAAACATCACACAAGGATATCACCGACAACTGATTCCCTTCAATGTCGACAAAAGGCTAGAAGAGTAGACATTGAACGAAGAAAGAAATGATATCACCGATGGTCGATACCTGACACACTTAGAAAAATCGAAGAATATCAAATCACTTTGAACACTCGAACTACGCTAAAGTTTTCTCCAATCACAGACTTCCCAAACGTTTCAGGCATTGGGAGTTTTTTTACGACTCTAACCCAAAGGAAACTAAGCAATAGGTTTATCCCTGAAGATCGATCCCCGATACCTTTTCGGCATCGATAGTCCCAAGTTTATCTTAGAGTGCACGACTTGAACAATGTCCCAAGTCCGACCAATAACTGTGAGATAAGTCATGGGTCTTCAGTGCCACATATCCCAAGCCAGTAGTTCCACGTTAGCATTGTACAATAAAATCAATCGACGTCGGAGGTTTTTCTTCGATGAAGGATATCAATGAAAATATAAAGTAAATCAGGGCACCACTAAGTATAAATTCGGGGGTAACTTATAAGAAAATTTAGACAAAGAACACAGTATATACACACTCAAAGAGAAGAAATGATGCATCCAAACACTACAACGAGAATTCTTTCGTCAAAGTTTCAAGACTTTATATTAGATCCCCATCGAGCTCAGATTAAATAAAAGAGACATCGTCTACACCTTTTACCCAACCAACCCAATTTACATTAAGAACATGAAAGCTTTCAAAGAAATAAAACTATCACGATTGTGTGCCATGTCTGAGAATACAAAATAGGGTTCATCAATCATGCCTCTTCTGCATGCTGACAAGGTCCGTGTGGACATTCTCCCCGGCTGCTTCGTGCTCCCTCAGACGTTTTCATTTTTTGTTCTTCCAACATCCTTTATGCTTCGCGCAGCTGCATGATTGTATCTTGCGCTTCCCGAAGACGTCTCTTGAGCCATGTTATGTTCCCTTCATAACCTTGTGATGCTGACACCTCAAGGGTATTTTCCGCCAATTGTCGTCTTAATTCTCTATTTTCCTGGTAGAGTTCAACAAAGGTGAGTTGTGCCTACTCCATCTATTGAGTCAACTCTCGAATGTTAGAACCCAAGGTATTTGTCCTCCTCATTCTGCTCCCACTCCCCTGACTTGTGGTTTCGATAGGATCTAGCCGGATAACACACATAAGTAATTCCTTGGTGGTCGATATTGCGCACGACTCGATTGATTTTTGGTTTTCGCCAGCTTCCTTATTCTTCCTTGGCCTTCCCCTTCTCTAGGGTATCTAATGTTGTAGAGGCATGGTTTCCAATGTTCATCCTTTCAGCATAACTTCTTCCACTTTGGCCTCCACACAAGTGAGAACAAATGTCAAGTATTCTAGGGCTCAAGCCTTGCACTTTGGCTGCTTCGTGTGCCCCGTCTTGTGTTTTGAGTAGTTCCCATGGTGTGAAAATGTATCTATCTTATGAGTGGGGAACTTGACCAAGGCTCGAAGTGAAAAAAATTGATCAGACTAGGCTCGCGGGAAGAATTACCAACAATGCATAAGCTTGGCTGGTGAGTAAAACACATACAAAACATACAGAATTTATAACAGAGCGGGCATTGATTGGAAATGTGCCAAGGAACACTGGATTCCTAGCAATGAGAGTTTTTGAATAAAACTAAAAAAAAATTGTGGCACATCCACGTGACGAGTATTTTCCGAGGCATGTGAGATGCAGCCGATAGGATTTGCAAAGGGTCTGTGGTACGATCACCTTGATTTTTCAATTCCCCATCTTTCATGATGAGTTGATGATGGTTGATGCACTTGCTGATGCAACTTTTGTTTACACAACTTGACTCGACCTGAAGCGCCTAACGACTTCCCTTATGATAGGATCCGATTCTTTTGGAACATACTCATACTATCAGCACATGTTTGGCTTCGATATCCTTTCCCGACTCCAAGGGACAACTGGCGTGACTTCAACTCTCATTATTTTTTCGTACCGTATCTTTCATGCTGTGGAATGCAGATATAACCCACCCTAACTAGAGGAAATATGGTGGTGCTAACAGAAGCGGTGCAAGAAAATTGAAGGGTTGTGTAAATCACGTAAGTGTCAAACAATCAGGTTTAGCAAGCTTTACAGGTATGCACAAGTCTGGATTCTTCACACTTACACTTTATACATATATTTTTCCAAGTTTTGTTATATACGCAATATCTAAACGATATTAATTTCGATTGCAAGAAAGATATCTTCAAGTATTGAGAAAAAATGGCTCAGTAACCTCACCGAGAAATTTGAGAGAAATTAGGTTAGAAAATCAACAAGGTGATAAAGGATATCGAACTCCTCGAGCTCGACACACCTGATGACTTTGTCAATTTGCGCGACATAGTCGAATTGCACACCAAGCAAGATTCATCATGGGTCGAAAGGCTAGAAAAGGTGACCGACACAACGCCAGGACAGGTGCAACAATTTATGGAACACCTGATCAAAGCTCGGGCCATGCTACAACAGGTAAGTGCCAAATTCCAATCTGGTCATGTATCTGGCCCGTGCAGTGGAGATCAAAGAAATTTACACAGCCCCGATGGAACAACATAGATTTCCATATGCCCACACTTTTGAGGCATTGTTCATCAATTGGTTAGAATACGAGAAGAATCACCCGTTTAAAGTGATACCTTGAGATGACTGTTAGAAAAACTATTAGGAGAAAACGCCATGTGGAAAATTTTGTTTTTCTTATCTGCACTTTAGCCATTATTTTCAATTAATTTTATGTTATAAATAAGAGAATCGATCGATTAGTTATAGGTCAATGGTTTTTGCAAGAAACTCTCATTTATGGTTTTGTTAAGAACTATTTCCAAGCTACCTTGAATTGAGAAGTCCTATGGTTTTCTGCATCGGAACCACATTATATTTAGGTGGTTTTTTGACACATGGTTTCTTTTCCGATGGTTTTCTATTTCCGGTTAAGGAATTAGGGTTTTGGACTAATATAGGTCATTGGGTTAGGGTTTTGGATGTCATTGGCTCATATATGTATTTTTTGTTTTAAACATTGTAACATGATGAATAATATAGAATATGATGGTTTTCCTGGTTTGGGTTTCCAGGTGAAAACTCTCTGTGTAATGTTTGTATTTGCCATTGTATATTTTCTGTTCCTTTGTTGAATATTTGTTTGTAGTAAATATTGTACAAGGTTAAAATCTACACTTTTGGACCAGAGACAAGTTCATGTTTTCATCAAATGCATGTGTGATTGGATGTGGAGAAGAACTATTTCCTATTTCGTCTCATGAGTGGATGTTGTAATGAGTAAGATCTATTAAATCTATTGTTAATTTATCTGATGCAATGTTTTACAGTTCTTTTCTTTAATGATGAATATGAATCATTGTGTTATTATGTGATGGATGATTAGAGTAGGTGAATTATTTTACTTTCCATTATTTATCACATATGTGTTTTCTTTCTGATAATTAGTATCTCATACAGTAATTGGATTCTCACTGTTGCACACACCTACCACACTTAGAGGGGGGGTGAATGACTGTGGGTCTCTTTTTCCCAAAACTTCTCTCTTGCACAAAAACTCATCAATTAGCATTCAACATTTATTCATTACCCATTGCTATTATTTATAACCAGTTAGATGTGAGCACATATCAACAATATATCATCAACAAGTCATCATCACAATGAACACAAAGAACACAAGATGTATGTACAATTTTATTTTTATTACGAACTACAATCCTTGGGGTTTATCAACAACAACTAAATAGAGTACAACTTTATAAGAGCACCTGCTCTATAATGCAAGACTTGTCTTACACCCTCAGCACCAACTAAGATGAGGCAACAATCCTCAACAGATATCAATCTGTCAACAGGTATGCAACCTGTCAGTAGTGCATCCCACGTGTGCATGCACCCTGACTCACTACAACCTGCATGTGAACGTGGCCAGCGTATAATGCAACAAGCATATGCTTCTCAGCAACTAGGGTTTTTCTTTTCTTCACAAGCTCAGATCCTCTGCAACCTGCAATCACTTTCTCTTATGTCTTCCACTGTCCAAACTGACCCACAGCCAGTCACAACACATCCAAGCTCTCCAATAGCTTGCTCATGCTCCACAACAAATCAATATGAATGCTATCTCAATCATGTATAAACAACTAGTATACCATAGCAATCATGTCACTACTGAATCACAAGAGTGTTTCTCACTCCATCAACCAAATCAACCAAACTGAACCACATCATAGAATCCATACCAAGAATTCCCTAAGCATTCACAACACATCAAACAATAGTATACATCAAGACAATAATGTAACCATACCAGTGTCTCAGTGATATATCTGAGGCCATAGAATGCAGATATGGAACCTACCTCATCATCCAAGAGCTTGGCACCAGCTCAAACACAAATCTCCATGATTTTATCCACTCCACGCTCCCTGTACACAGTTAGCCCGCGTGTACACTCACCCTATACACAGCCATCCCGCGTGTACACGCGCCCTATACACAGACACTCCACGTGGGCATCAAAAAATAGGGCTTTTTGTGAATCCAAGAATTTTTCCATAAAGATCTCCGACATTGCCGAAACTTTGATGCATCCATGAGATCCTCCTCTTGTGGAAATGGAATGTCAAGCACTATCCATCTAGGATAGTTTCACCAACAACTTCATTGATCTTCATCTCATTAATCCACATGCAAGCATGGATCCTCCAACCGTTCTTCTAGGATAACTCAATCTGTAAAGCATATTCCCATGAGGGCTTTCACCATAAGGGGACCACTTTGGAGTTCATCCATTTGTGCACCTTATCAACCATGATAAGACAATAATGATTCATCTTCGCATCAATTCACCACTGCATCATATATATCAACTATGCATCATGTATCA
>ML780838.1:461730-481195 GCA_009831015.1 Picea engelmannii
CATCAAGGGCATCATATCAATGATCCATCTTTATCAATTGGTTTCCACTTGGACATCTATCATTCTCATCAAGGGCATCATATCAATGATCCATATTTATCAATTGGTTTCCACTTGGACATATATCATTCTCAACAAGGGCATCATATCAATGATCCATCTTTATCAATTGGTTTCCACTTGGACATCTATCATTCTCGTCAAGGGCATCATATCAATGATCCATATTTATCAATTGGTTTCCACTTGGACATCTATCATTCTCATCAAGGGAATCATATCAATGATCCATCTTTATCAATTGGTTTCCACTTGGACATATATCATTCTCATCAATGCATATACATTGTTCATCAATCATCAACCAATCAATTACTTGACATCAATCAATGACATCAATCAAACCAAACCATTTGCATCAATGACATATGATCCAACAATCTCCCAAATAATCAAACCATTGGCATCAATGACAACATGATCCAACACTCACATGGTTAACGTATTAGTACTAGGCCTGTGGTATAAAATTATTTTTTGCATGCTTGAGTAGCGAGTTATCCCAAGATCAACCTCTTCTCTAGTAGTTAAAACCTTTTTCTCGTTTTGTTGTCAAGTTGGTTTATACTGGCTTCCATCTTATATCGATCCCACCTAAGAGAAAAATACAAAAAGAGATAGTCCAAACTGAAGGAGACACCTTCACAAGAAAACAAAAATCCCATTTATTAATTGGCCGGATCGCAAGATCTGGAGAACCATTCCACTATTAAATGTTGCAGAGTCTAACTGGGCCTCGGTGGTGGGTTTGGTTCCTGCTGTTGAACATAAGTGATTTAGGACCCATCAATAGGTACCATCCCTTTTGGGATAAAGTTTTTCTTTAGCTCAAGGATCTTATGTCCAGTCATATAGTCACTAAATTAATGAGTTATTTCAATTTCTTCCTCATTCATCCATTTAGGATCATCTTTATCATCTGAATCAATATGAGTATTTTCAAACTCATCTATCGCTTCCATGAAATTTTTTATTTGTTGGTCATCTTCAAACACTTGCAAGTTTTTTATATTGTTTGGGATAGATAATCTATACCTGATCTTTATATCATATTTCATTTGGGAAACAACAAGTCTTTTAAAAGTGATAGATATCATTGCTAAGGAATTGTCCTGCTGGTTAAATTCTCTTGAGAGAACAGTAATATTAAAATCTTCATAAAAATTATCAATCAAATCTCATACCTGATTTTTGTATTCCCTCATCCTAGGATTCCTTGTCTGATAGCAACCTTTGATTTTCCGCATTACTAACTCTAAATATCCAAATGCTACCAGCTCATTGATTTGCATTTTTATTTCTTCCTCTAAGCCTAGAATTAGGGCCTTGTATTCATCTACATTGTTGGTGGCCTCAAACTCTAGTTTGTAGAACACGTGAACTTATTTTTTTCTAGGAGAGATGAGTACTACACTAGATCCTAGTCCTTTTGAATATGCCCCATAAAAATACATTTTTCGTATACCACTCCTTTCGTCAGCAGGGTCTGCCAAAGGATCTGTGAGTGTCAGGGATTCCTTGTATTATTCATTTATTGTGAGGATTAAACAACAAAGGTATTCATCAAAAACATATATAGGTTAATTTACAAGATGGCTTTGGTCACTAAACACATAAGAAATTTTTATGTCTCTATACAACCTCTTGTTCTCTCCCCCAAAATTTGGTATAATGGAATAAGTCATGTCCATATGCATTGTACCTCCCAACTTTCATTCCCATGTTATTGACAACAAGATGCCATATTTTGTAGGCACATCAGCCACCACTACATCCATAATAGTTCTTTTGACAGGTAGTTGAGCCCAAGTGACTACCATATCTTTGATCGGTCCATCACACTTCACTTTTTTGGCATAAAAATAATAGATATCATGAAATTGGCCTAGTTATTTCCAGCCCCATCTTTTCCATGACTACTTTGGGAATAAGGTTATGTGATTCTCTAGAATCAAGAATACAATTGTGCAACATATTGTCATGGATATTCAATGTTACATAGAAAGGTGAAAAATATTCTTATTTGTCTTCTATGTGAGGACCAAACACTATAGTGGGGGATTCATCTTACATATTCATAGTATCAGGAGGACTTATTGATCCTTTTCCTTGTATGAAATTCTCAATCTATATGTGCTTGAAGGATTCTTATCCAATTCTACTAGTGGGACATGAATCTTGATTTTGGACAATTATTTTTCAATGTTAAGAGGTGGAACTAATTCCTCAAGTTCCTTAACTTGATTTTCTATATTTGAAGGTTCCTGAACCTCCTTAGCCTTAGGAATATTATTTAGTTCTTTTAATTTATCCATAGAAATAATTGGTCTAGGCTTATTGTTGGAATACTGAGAGGGGGGGTGAATTAGTATGAGCACATTTATCACTTTTAACCACTTTCAATCACAATTTATAATCAGAGCATATAAACATTAACTTGATCAGTCATCATTCAACAATTTATCATCTATGTTTAGTATATCATTAGTAATACAAATAAGTAGTGCAAAATAAAATAATCATAGTTACACAGTACACCAAGATTTATGTGGAAACCCAATGCGGGAGAAAACCACGGAATTTTTTTCTTATATGTCAGAAGAAATACATTCATAGGAAGCACACAACTTACCAATTTTACAAATCCAACTGGAAGGAGGCTCCAACCCCCTAATTCTTAGGTTCCAACCTGAAGGAAGCTCCAACTCTTTGATTTACCAGCTACAACTGAAAGGAGGATCCAACCTCCTAGTTTACAGGCTCCGACCCAAAGGAAGCTCCAACTCCATGATTCCTCGACACCAACCAGAAGGAGGCTAAAACCTCCTTTCCTTTCCCCGTCCTGCCACCCTGAAATATAAATGTAGAACAACTTGTCACTACCACGTCAACCTATCATTTTCCCTGTCACTAGACTGATATACCATCAATGTCACTATCAACCTGTCGCCACAACTTGTCACTCTCAACCTATCACAAAAAAATGTCACATCAACCTATCATTGTCAACCTAATCAACCAAACCGGATCTACTCACATAGATCAATTACCAATAACAACTATCAACCATATGCACAATATCAGAAAGATTTTCATCAACCAAAAAAACTCACAACCATCACCAAGATGTGTTTCTAGATCATATACCAAAATCACCAAGATGTGCTTTTACCAATGAACTAAGATATGTATGCCACATCATCCATAAACCATGAACCATGTACTCTTCACATCAAACTATGTGCCAAAACATCATTGATATACAACCAACCAAATGTCCAACATGCAACTCAATCATGTTCCAAACAGTGCATCAAAGATATACCAATGTAGCCTATATATGCACCAACAATGTACATCAATGGGTCTTCCTTAAACAACATGTACAATACATCCAATATGTACCACAAAACATATACCAAAAACTCACCATGACATGCCTCAAGCATGCTCCACAAGATCACCAAGATGCAATATCAAACTAAGCATATAAACCTACCTCTGATCTCATAGTTGACATGGTGTATATGATCACAGACCTGCAAAATTTCCTTAACTTCAGCAACAAGATAATAGCATCTTCATAAACCTTTACCTCAGTATCACAGGACTAGTTTTGGATTAGTCACAAACCCTAACTTTTAACAAGCATAAATATTTACCTATAATGAATAAAGGTATGAAACATGTACCCAACCTTCTTCAATATGTCTTCTGAAATTCCTCCAAGTCTCACTCCTTAAATCTTTCCTGACAATGAGTTATAGCTAAAATTTCAGACCTTTCTTAATTATGGACCATTATAGAGAGAGAACTTGTATGGAATTCCATGTGCTCAATATTTGATATATTATTCTAAAACCCACATAAAAAAAAACCAAGGCATATAATATTTACATTTCAATATGTCTCACATAATTTCAATTCTCTATGAAGAAGTTATGATTGTTTTACCCAGAACACTTGTTTAAAACTAGTTTCAGGACTAGTCAAAATCCCTATCTTCCACAGAGTGTATTACCCAACGTACAACAAATCAGAAGCTAAAATCTCTACCATAGGTACCTTGATATGTCTTCTCAACAAAATATGATTTTATCTATATGAATCACCTTCCCTATAAAATTCACCTCGTATCTCCTTTGTTACCTCAGTCACTTATAGATATTCAATATACTCAGTCGGAGCTAATGGGAGTCTCTTGAAGTCTTATCTATATTTCCCAAGTGACTTCCTTTAGGGGCTACCTTGTAATTGTTTTACCTATTTTCCTTATTCTAGGGCTAACCCACATTCTTGTTGCAACTACGTTACCCATAATTAATAAACTCATAATTTATTTTTTACAACTACTTTACCCATAATTAATTTCTTGTTGCAACCGCTTTGACTAGCAAACGTTTTGTTACAACAAATTTACCCATAATTAATTTCTTGTTGCAACCACTTTAACTAGCAAACTTTTTGTTACAACTACTTTACACATAATTAATTTATTCTTGCAACAACCTTATCCTTAATCAATTTCTTGCTGCAACCACTTTGACTAGTCAAGCTTCTTCATGACCTTCTAGGGGCTTCTAGAATAACTAACTTCTTATTGACCTTCTAGGGGCTTCTAGATTATTCTTGAGGGTCCTCCAACTTCACAGAACCATATCTCCTCAACTGTGAGGAACTACATGGAGTACCATATATGACCAAAAATGGCATGATGCATAATATCCATCTATGATAATCTTACCTACAAGTAAACTGACCTTCATGTCTTTATTCATTGATCAACTTTGAGTTCCATGACCATACCTTCGGGGCTACCAGAATTATTCAAGTGCACAATTGTTGACATAAACTGACATCAATGACAATTAACTCACCATCAATATCAATCATACAAATGACATCCAAATTTCGAATGATCCCATCCACATCTCTAGGGATTCCAGAATTCTCCAAGGGTTAACATCAATCTTCAAGGGTTGACATCAATGAAAACCAACTGTCCAAACCAAGTGTCCAACAATATCCCCGTTTGGCATTGATGGAAATAATAATGGCATGCATTGATGGAAACACTCATACTCATGCTCATTCTCCTCATGTGACCATCGCTCACCTATAACCGTTCCATTTCTCTCTTATCTCATATGCCATTGTTCTTTTCTCTCCCCCTTTGACATCAATGGAAAATGGTATCTCCTTTTGGGGACGCTCCCTTGTCTCTATGCTTTGATATTTCTCTTTGTTTCATTGCTTCTGTTCTTTCTCTCTAGATATTTCTCTTACTCCCCCTTTGATATCTTGGGAAAAAAAGGTAACTCTCTCTCTGGGGATACTCCCCCTGTCTGAGCTTTCCTTGTCCCCCTATCTTCACTCTTTTGATCTTTTCTTTGAATATTCTCTCCCCTTGACTTTTATGCAATATGTTGTGTAGATAAAATGTAGGTATTCATGTACCTACTTCCTTTTGGAGTTTTTTTTCCATTTTTGCTTCCTCTTGTAAATCACTGACATATATAAATGCATTCAAAGTTTAAGAATTCAAATATTTCATTAACAAAATCATTGAACTATCTCTAAGTTAGTCTCTTAATCAATCTTTGAACCACTTTCTGAACCAATCTATGAAACAATATCTGAGATAGTCCATGAACCAATATGTCTTGAACTCATTCTCTCTCCACTAACATATATCTATCTAATCCTACCAAGTGTCTTACGAATCAATCTGTGTCCATGTGACCCATACTGTTCATGAATCTACTACTCAACTTTCCACAATGTTGACCCATATGTCACTTCAATATTCTAAATACTTCTCTCAATCAGTTGCAAGCGATCATCACATACCCGCATCTCAAACTTAAACAGCTATGCCCACTGGTCTGCTCAACTAAAAGTCAAACTCTACAAATATGCAATGTTCTGCAATGAATATATTCCTGCCTCACTATGTCCTCTATGAATATCTACATCAAAAAGTGTACCAATGATATTAATTATGTCTTTTAGTTGATATTATGCTTACCTACATGGAGATGTGTTCTGAAACATGTTCCTTAACCAACCAATCTGTAATAGGACATCTTGTACCTCTTCCATTGAACCACTATGAATCAAACATCTGTAACACCACTATGAAATACTTCATGTTTTTTGAAGGATAGATGTATGAACTATAACAACTACTGCATATACTCCCACTATTCAATATTTATATTACCTAGGAGTCTCCAAGACGGATGGCTCAGAACAATGGAGGAATATTCACTAATGTGGAGTAGTTTTCTACTTCTTCTATAGATCCATCATCTTCCTTAATTCTGACACTTTCTTCCTAGATTCTAAAATATTCCCTTCTACATGTATATTCATCATGATATCATCTTACTATGTATCTTGAGAGTGCGATTTCTAGGACCTGTTATTCCTTTACCTACTCTGTGTTGGTTGTGGAGCCTGATTATATCCTTGATTTGTATGTATGTATTCCTAGCCCCCTTTTGTTGGGGGTTTGGTGGTTGGACCCTTAATGACGAGGGTCCAGGGAGGACCTACTCCCCTAGCTGAGGGGCATGTGGGCTAGCGATCCCTTGAGAAAAATGTTTTTGGGAAAATTGCCTTGTAAAATATTGTAATTTCGTAGTCAATCGCGACCATTTATTACAAAGTCATAGATATGATGGTAGAAGTTGTGTTAGGGTTTTTTTCCCTAGACGGAAACCCTCTTTTATGAGGGAATTGTATTATATCTTTGTATAAGTGTGATTATTGTATTATGAGAGAGGATACTGTGAGAGAAATAAGAGGAACTTGCAGCAGATGTGTTGTAGTTTGTATCCCTTCATTTTGCTGGAAATAATAAAGGAAGTACTTAACAATTTCTTTGGTGTATGTAGCCCACACTGGATGAACCATGTATATTTGTGTCTCTATTATATTGTGTATCGTTTGTGTTTTATTTCTGCATTTGTCTTATTTTATTGCTCCATGATCCTGTTTTTTTAACACTTTGCATTATGATCTTGCATTGTTGTGGATTTTGATAATACTATCCTTGAGACTTGTTCTTCTTTTTCGCTTCCTTTTTTAGTATTTCTCATACTATTGAAAATATTGCGATCTATGGGACATGTTCTTCATTCATCTACTCTTTGTGTCTTTCTTTTATTTTCCAAACCTTCCTATACCTATTATCAGTGTTTTCTTTCATGGATGGATCTATCACATTTTTTCAATTTCGATCTATGTGACCATAATTGTAGCATTTGTAACATTCAATATTTCGAGGAGCCACATAAGAACTGCTTTCTTGAACATTTCTTCCATATTCTCTACAATATAAAAATTTATGTCTAAATTTAGTACAATAAAAGTAGTAACCATAAAATAAGCTTTGATATCTGGTAGTAAATGATCCTCTCTCTGATGTAGTCCTTCTAAATTCATGCCTTGGTTGATCATGATCATAGTTGAATCTTCTTTACTATATGAAAGTAGATGGTCTTACTAAAAAGGTATCATTCCTCTCGGACTCTTGTTCACCATGATTCCTTCCTTTAAGCAATTTTGCATAACTCTTAACCTTTTCTTCATTCTTCCTTTCTAGCAACTTGGAGTACTTTTCTTCAACTGGCTATGTGGGGATTCTAGTTTCTTCAAAATTCTTATTGTGGCTTGGATCTTATTTGTATGAAGTCTCACTAATGTGTCCAAAATAATTTTTTTCTAGTACTGGGGAGTTTTTCAGTTTCTTTTTAAGCTTATCAACTTCAACTCTCAATAAGATGACTTCTTATTCAAGCTTCTCACAATCTTCTTCCTTTTTAGACATCTAAATCCTCATAACTTCTTATGTTCTTTTTGCTTCCTCAAGTTGAGTCTTCAAGGAGATGATTTATTCTTTAAGTTTTCTTTATTTTCAACTAATTATGCTTCAAGATGATTTAGATCCTTAGTTCTTTCCTTGAGATGATATGTCATAATCGTTTCTCTCTTATCTACTTCCTTTCGTTGCGTTGCTAGTTTGGCTTCCAAAAACTGCTTCTCTTCCAAATGACTTTTGTATTTTCTTTCAATCCTTATGGATTATTCTTTTTTGACTTGTTTAGAGTTGAGACTTTGAGATTCCTTCTCAATCAATTCTACTTCATGATTCTTTTCCTTTTCAATCTTAGGATAGTATTCTATTTCATTGGGATTTTTTGTCTCATCACTTCCAATATTCAAATAAGTGCATTCAATTTCAATGTGTCCTACTTCTTCACAATTAAAGAAAAAATACTCACCTATGTTGGCTTCGTCATCATCTGACTTGTCACCTACTTCATTTTATTTTGTTCCTTGCCTTTCATAAATATCTTGTAGGTTGTCCCAAAGCTCTTTGGATGATGCACATTATCCTAGTTTGGTTTTTACTGAATCAAGTAATCCTTCCATGATAAAATCCATTACTATCTTGTTTTTTATTTTCAATTCCTTCTTGGATTCAGTATTCAAAGGCTTCTTTGTAGCTATGTACCCTATCACAACTGATCGTCAAATATCACATCCTTGTTATTGTAAAAATGTTTTCATTTTGTTGCTCCATATTTCATATTTCAAACCATTTTGACCATTGAACTCTGGTACTTCCATATTATACATATCATTGATTTCAATGATATGCCTTCAAGTGGTTAAACTATTTCCTAAAGGAACCTATCTCTGATACCAATTGTTGGAATACTGAGGGTGGGGTGGGGGTGAATCAGTATGAGCACTTTTATCACTTTTAAAAACTTTCAATCACAATGTATAATCAGAGCATATAAATATTAACTTGATTAGTTACCATTCAACAATTTATCATGTATGTTTAGTATATCATCAGTAATATAAATCAACAATCCATAGTAAAATAATCACAGATACACAGTACACTAAGATTTACGTGGAAACCTAATGCGAGAGTAAACCACATAATTCTTTTCTTATATGTTATAATAAATACATTCATAGGAAGCACCAACTTTTCAATTTTCTAGATACAACTAGAAGGAGGCTACAACCCCCTAATTAACAGTCTCCAACCCAAAGGAAGCTCCAACTCCCTGATTTACCAGCTACAACTGAAAGGAGGATACAACCTCCTAGTTTATAGGTTCTGACCCAAAGGAAGCTCCAACTCCCGAATTCCCCGATGTTGAGGAAAATATATCAAATGATCTTACTCAAGAATTTTTAAATTATGATTGGCTAAATAAAAATAGACAGGAATATCACCCTATGTTTATAGCCAACAAAAATAACATCCTAACTCACAAGTATTAATTACAAGTGTTTAGGCTAGTCTTTTATCAACAAAAAGCTTGCTGGAAATTCACTTTTTATGTAATTTTATGAACATGTTAGTTTCTGAAATAAATGTGAAGATAGAATAAAAGTCATCAAGATGATCGTCAAGACAGATGAGGCATAAAACAATCCTTTATTTCATTAAAATTATAAAAAAAAAAGTCATTTTCTTTACAAAATCTCCTGCAGAAATTTTGGACCAAAGTCAAACTTAGACATCCTTGATGGAACATACAAAAGGACCTCTGACAGAAAACCAAAACTGAACTCTAAAAGCTGGATCAAATTGCCACATATTGTTTCCCACTCGACTCTACACAATAGCCTTTGTCAGTCATGAAAACTAATTCACAAACAAACAAGTCTACACAGACTATCAAAGATATATCAACACCTATGAAAAACATGTGTCTAAATGATGTGATTCAGCCTTGAATATTGTTGTGATGAATAAGACCCTGCTATCATAAAAGAGAATTAGGCTTGTGATGAATAAATGAATGAATGAAAATTGAACTATCTCAACATAAACTCAAAGAGAAAACCTTAGTATGATTCAACTTCCATCCTCCTGTTTTTCCTCCCCTTACTTTTGCTTTTAAAAAATTAGAATTGGTTGAAGTAGTTGAAACGATTCATTAGTTAAGTTAATTAAAAGACTCAACTAACTTTAGTTAGGGGAAAGAGTAATAATTGTAATAAGGGTCATAAGTAAATAACATCTAGTAGGTGGGACCCCTTGTGACTCCCTTTAGTTCATAGAAATCATAACATAACCATTAGTTAAGCAAAACACACCTCCTTGTGCCTCCCATCAACATATTCACTTTTGGCAATTTTAACTCATGAAATTTGAACGTATTTCAAAAATAATGCTCATATATCCAAAATAAAACATGTTGTCCAAAGATCCCTGAAGTCAACTGTCATAACACAACAAATAAAATAAAACTAAAAAAACATATTTCCCAGTCTGCGATGCAACCCTTCCTTGATTGTTGTTGTCACCTCTTGATTTTCCTAAATTTGTCTTTGGCTGTGCAGAGCCTTTAGGCCTAATCTCGTTGATCATGTGAGAACAATCATCCCTCAAATGCATCCGAGAAGACACAGATTTTTCAGAGCCATTGGAGGGTGAGGAAGGGGCAGCAATGGATTTTTCTTTATCAAGGGCATGGTGGACCTCAATTTTTTAATCTCCTTCTAGCATGGGAGGATTGCACTGGCGAGTGGTTAGGGGAAGCTTGGAAAATGGGGTTAATAGCCAGAGGAGCAGGAAAAGACAAGTTGGGCCAGCCACGATGTTGGGAGACTGCCAGGTGAACAATCTCCCACCATCCATCATTTTCAGGAAACTCGATTTGTAATGAGACATGAGGAGGTACGGGGATATCGGGGGCTTGCAAAGATTGTAAAGGAGGCCTCTCAGGCCTAGGTTGGACTATTCCTTTCCAATCCAATTGAATAGTTCAACATGAAAAAATTGGCCAAGCTCTTGTAAATCAGTGTCAAAATGTATAGAGAACCTGGGCCTTCTTGGGCCTCAGTTCCAGTTACCTCTACCTTTGTTTCCTTGGCCATGGCTACTTCGACTAAAAAAAATCATCCTACATGAATGATTGATTAGAAAATAGTATTTTAAATAACCATACATGACAACTCTTAAAAATATGAAATATATTTGGCTCAGTAATGTATCAGACTCATGCAATCCAATCCATACAAATTGTTTTACTGTTAATCAATGAGCAAGGGGTGAAAAGGGTTCTAGGATATATGAGGGGTTTTTATTGAGAGAAACATGATGCAATGAGGGGGAAAAGAACATGGTTACTGCACAATGAAAACAACAATCAACTGCAAAGCAAACCAATAAAACATCACTGTAATCCACACAAGACATTGCCACTTTCAACTGCTTCAAAACTAAAATTCTCTTGACTGTAATCAATCTCAGAACAAGGAGTGGAAAAATGAATATGGAAGGTGACGGGGCTTTTAATTAGTGGAAAATGAAAAAATGGAAGGGAATAAGAATGATTATTGTTCATGAAATTAATTAAGTGATCCATAAAACATTCTTCAAAAAATAGATGCACCAAACAACAATCATTGTGACCAAATAATAATTACTATGTATTTAACTAGTTCATTGTCCATAATCAAATATCCAATACAATGCCATCACAAGACAGTATGCATTCTGTAAAGGTAGTATGTTACACTCATTTATATACTTTGCATCTTATAATAGTAACCATTCCACTCTGTTAACCATCAAAATCAACCACTGCCCATGCATTTCTTCGATCCACAACTACACTCAAAAGTCATGTTTTCAAATTAACAATAAAGTCACTATCACTACAATTAGGCCTATCATTTAAATGAAATGATATTCATCAAAAATATATAGGTAGTAACCAAAATAATCTGTATTAAATTGCAAAATCCGAATTGACATTTAAACAAACAACCAACAACCATCATTCCAACACAAGCTATGCGCCGAATAATTCAATTATTCAAGTGAAACTCCATCACTGTGCAAGCTCAATTTAATGTGACTCTAAAACGTTGGGCCACCCATCCAACATGATGAGGTATCAACAACAAGCCTGTCTCAACAAATGATCATTCTGCAACAAAACATGATTAAAAACTCTATGGGTATACCTGAGTGTGAGAACCCAAGATATCCATACCATACATAGTGCACAGTCACCAAAACACTATGATGCAATATCTCCAATTAATAAAATCAAACATAAAGTCACAGTAATAACTCAATCCATGATGATGAGTCATTAATAACACAGTATTACGACGATTTAATCCAACTGTAATCAACTATGTTGTGCAAACTCATGCTTATACAATCGAACAGTCATGAGGACACAGTGGATATAGTTTCTACAGTCATCTAGTTCAATAATCATTAGGCCCCAAAGAAAACCACAGTTACTATGACCGTTATTTCATTGTGAAAAAACACCATACACACAATGTGGCATGCGTGAAAAACATCAAGCATTTGTAACCAATGCCAGCTAAACATCTAAATAGCCCTTAGTGCAAAATGAATGCCAGTGACTGTGTATCAACCAACCAATTCACCACTGTCTTAAAAATCAATCGATCTAACAAGCTATGGTAACCACGCATACCCACGCATTAATTCGAATCGGGGCAACGACCCTCTCCATTAAACAATACTGAGTTATTAACATAAGGAGGGTGACTGTGTACTTTGAAAATGCAATTGGAAATGTAGGGTTTACCACTGTTATAACAAATTCAGTGACTATATACCAACCAACATGACTGTCACATGACCAACTGGGCGATCTCGTGCTCAAATTAGTCGACAATTATACAACCATCCAACAATAACCAAGTCGTAAACCCAACAGGTCAGGCTGGTCTTCTCTATCAATCTTTAGACTGGAGGGCTAAGGTTTGTTCCGTAGCCAACCCAGGGATATTAGAGCCACCTCTTGTAATGGTGAGAACTCTGAGGACAACAATGCATACACAGAAGGAACCAGGACTCATTTGTGGACAGGTATAAATCCATGACAGTGGGCCATAACAGAAGGTGGGGCTCTAATCTGGCCTGGAAATGTTATTTAATGCACATAGGGTATCACCGTTGTGTTATTCGATCAAACAACCATAGCACAGAGGTGAAGACAAGGCCGAGTAAGAATAAGAAAACCCATTTCTTGACCCTTAGTGGTGAAATCAACCAATTCCCAAGTGAAAAAACATAGTGACGCATAATGCCTTCAACCATTAAGCCCATAAAAGCCAAAGACTGGATTTAGTGACAATGCATGAAGATAACTATCCACTCAATACCAAACAAAAACCCTCCAGCTAAACCAGCAAGGATAATACAGAGCTACCACCCAGGAAAACCAATAACTTCTACAAATTCAGTATTATTATAGGAAGAACCCTCCACTCTTCATTCCAATAACACAATTTCACATAGTTGCAACACTTATGAAAACACAAACCAATACACCTGAGCCAATAATCATTTCATAACCAGAGAAGAGACACGAATAGCCAAAAAATGAACATACATGTAATTGAATTCCTTAAAATGGGAGTGGTCCGAGCGGTTCCTCTTTGCTAAGAATTCGAAGCATAACCACAACATCAATATCAAACAATGGATCGACTAGGGTGGTGGATAACGGGAGGAGTAAAGGTGACGTGCAACAAATTCACATTGCCTCCACCCACAATGCATTAATGCATCAGTGCATGCCAACGAGTTCTTCATTAACACCATCAATCAACCCATGTGTCAAAACCATCACCCATTAAAACCAACAACGTGGCCATATCACCTTTCTAACTTATTCTATAACATAATTCCCAAGTTCCATATAATTCAACAATTCTCATAACCATTATCACTATTACCTTGCCAAATGCACCACCAACATTTCATGCCATATGTGTATCAACGATATAACTCAATCAAAATTGCATAACCATTTACTTGCTAGTTAGGATTCAAAAATAATCGTTAAGTCTTTCATGCATGTGGTATAGTTTATAGGATAGATTTAATTCTTCCCCTTTGCAATTGTTTCTCATTTCTTTCCAATGGTTCGCATGTAGTATAGTAGAATTGCAGAATTAGATCTCATTTCTTTGCATTTGTTATAGTATTTTTGCCTTTCTCAAAACTGCCCTTCATGTAATTTCACAAACATGTTTGTCGTGTAGGTGCGATAAGAACAAATAGCAATGATATTAATGAATAGCATAGGCTGTAGTAACATAAGGAATCAATATTTCATCAACTTAAACCATAGCCAATAACAAAAGATCTCATCAACCATGTAAGCCATGTCGCACATCACCATAACATAAAAAATGAACAGATCTGATCTTCAATAGTCCAAGGGGGTCCCACCTACTACTATTATTTATCTTTTATAATAATAGGCTTTAGCAATACTTTGAGGGAAAAACTTTGTTGACAATTTTAATCATCAACAAACTGGCGACTCTACAGGAAAATTTGTTTCCAACAGATTTAGAATTGAGGACTCATGGTTTCACAGACCAAGAACAGTAATTTTAGAATGTGTAACCAGAATAATTATGTAACAGGGGGAGGTGAGTGGATTTAATGGAAATATGACCAGGAATTTGGGAATAATTGATGAAAAGTGTTAAGTGTGAGGGGTTTTTACCACTGTATGAATAATCATTCAACTGGAATATGCTCTTAACTTTCAAGGAGGGAAACTTATAGACTTTCTCTTAAGATCTCAATGGATGAAGAAATGGCAAGAAGAAGCGGGAAATAACCAATTCCTTATAAGACAATAGTGGAAATATGTAACAATTTCAAGGGCCCTTCAGAGGAGACATCATAACAGTTGTGTAAGATTAATTGTTATCGGCTAACAATGCTTTGCAGGAGTGTCATTGTGGCAGAATTGATCCAACATCCTATCTTGACCAAACACTAAAAAGTGATAAGGATAAAAATCACAACAAAAGTAAAGTTGCATAAACTAATGCAGCAACAATAAAAGACATAAATGAACGTAGCAAGGAAAGGAAACTTAACTCGGAAGGAGGAAATCAAAGTACTGTAAGCATAGAAAAAAGCACAAAAATTGAAAGAAGAGTTAGGCTACTAGTATACAGAAATCCAATCAGCATTAGAAATTTTCACGTTGGCCCCTTGCAATAATTCAAGCGAGGACTGTTAGCGTTGTAGGAGAAGAATTGTCTCTGTAATTCCCCTAGAATGTATGAATTAGTGTCCAAGACAAAAGTAATTTGGAAAGGACCCAACAGTTGAAATTCTGATGTAATTATCATCCCTTTGACACATATGATCAAATCATCAAGATAAGCATGGAGACTGACCAATTCATTGAAATTTGTGTGTATAGGCCTTTTAAGGGCGATACTTGCATCAAGTAAGCCAGAAGGTAGGCATTTGTAAGGCATAGTATCAAAATTAGTAATAAAAGTGGTTTTGTGAACATTTGCCCCTTTTACCTTGATTCTCTTGTAACCCAACAAACTGTCAAGTAAGGGACCCAACTGTGACTCTACAACCTGTAGCAAAAATATTCCCATATTGAGAGTGTTAGCAATAATTCTAGTCATGGGTTCAAGAAGCATTCGGCCCCGCTAGTCGCACAAAGTGCTCAAGCGCAGCTCAGAGAATTTTTGTTTTTCCAAGTAGCGGATCAAGAGAGCGGGCAAAGTTTTGATATTGGCAGCTGAGATCTGTCCACGAAGCAGATCAACGGTCATCGAGATCACGGAGTTGTCAATTCACGCGACATTTAGAAGAAAAGGGGTCCTTTCTATTTGGAGGCTAATTATAGGTCGTTCGATCCAGGGGCGCATGTCACAAGGGCTGGCCATCTCGGCGTTTCGCCCGTCGCAACTTCAACACACAAAGGGTAGCTCTATTATTTTGCGAGACGCGAAGTGTCGAGAGCATCTAGGAACTCGGGCCCATAGAAGTGCCGAGAGGATTAGAGCCGTTCTTCAGAGGAGACATGTGGCGAGATATCCCGCAGAGTCGGGGATCGGGGAATTGAAATTCCCGTGCACATGGCAGCAGGAATCGCGATATGCCAATACGCGATTTCCCGACGGAGCTGAGGACTATAATGGAGTACAGGTGGCAGGATATCATGAGTCCGAAGGATGCGTGCTCGTCGACATCGCAAACGCCGAAACTCTGATGAGGGGTTTGGCTATGGTCGCGCGAGGAAAAGTCATATGGATCATGTTTTAGCCGGTAGGGGCTAGCCCCTAGGAAAAGGAGATCATCGCACATCGGGATATCGGGGATCTCGGATACAAGGAACTCGCGCACTCCAATCTCGCGAATCCCGAATCCCCGAAATCCCGAAACATTCATCACAGATCTCCGTTACCTATCCCTTGCCGCCACGTCCTTTTTTCCCGTGTCATGACATCTGCATTTTCTTCTCGGCCACTGTGTTCCTCCACCTGGCTCGTACACTTCAAAACTCATGGATCCTGCCACTTGTATCTGCCCTATCGTTTTCCCTGACCAATCACCGTCCATTCACCACTTCACGTCAACTCGTCAGTCCTACCATGATTCCTCCAAGCAAGATTCAAATGGTAGAATATGAAGGTTTCCATGTCCTGTAGCTACAGAGTCGGCCAGGGCCTTCCCCGATCCCAATGGAACAGTTATTACGGCAGTTGGTGGTGGTTGAACATCGTTTCCTCCATAAATGGAAAGTCTAGAATTGACTATAATCTTGTCAATTCTTTCTCAGGTCCTTTGGAACACGATTGCGTCTGACTGAATTCCACGACTGCCCAGAGACTGCAGGCACAGTAAGCATACAAATGTAATTTCTTCAATGCCACGCCTCAATTTCGCTTCCAGTATTTTTGTTCCAAGTATATGTAGGCATTTTTGCCACTTTTGTAGGTATCGATGGTTGAGCAGAGCTCCCTGGTTGTAAAATTTTAATGAAGCATTGTTGTTCTGGTTATGTACGAGCTTTGGAGACTTCTTGCCTTATGAATGCTAGTTTCTATCATATCTTTGTTTACACTGTATTAGAGCAGCTCGGAATTGGAGGATCCAGTCGAGCTGTAACTATTATAGGATGATGTTGTAATGGATCACTGTAATAGTTACGGAGCCTCTAATCAATCCCTGTAATTCTCTTAGCGCTGAATGACTTGGAATTGGAGGATCCAGTCAAGTCCTCTTTCATCTTCTTGAAGTCCTGAACCAGGACGATCCTGTTTTCGGAGTTTTTCCTCTGCAAACTACTGCAAGCCTGATGCCCAGAGTTGTTTGTCCACTTTCTCCTAAGTCTTCCACCTGTTCATGTTTAAATCAACCCACTGGCTGAAGTTAGGATTCTAGACATCCTCTGTCCTTACGTATCAGACTCAGTCCCTGAGTTAGAGTGATACCTCCTAGAGCCATTATCTCCATTTGATCACCCATCATAAACAAATCGTGACATAAAATTGATGGGCGTTGGGCTCTGCTCCTGTAAGCAATCCAAGAGTGACTTCTAATGCTAACATTTCTGGCGCCGTTGCCGGGGACGGAATTGAAGACTTTCCCTGGGTCGAATGACATTGAGCCTATGAATCCGAAGGTGCATCGGATTATCAGAGCCTTTCAGATTGCTAATTTGCACCTGGCGACTCCATTGTGACGACTCCACTGGGAAGAACCTGCTCTGTTAATTGTGGCTTTCAAAGGTAGGCATACGCGGTCTCACCCACAACTACCTCTAGCTACACCTGAAGCAGATCCTGAGGCAGTGCTCAGAAAGGGAAAGGCCTCTGAGGAAGAAACATCCATCACCGAGCCAGGTAATCCACCATACTCCTCTGTTGCAGCCCCTTTTTCTCCTCCTCAGATTTTTGACAGACCTGTATCTGCAGTTTCCCGTTTCTTAAATTTTGGGAGTGTTCCTGTTGAGTTTTCCTCTCCTGGTCTGGCACCCGAGGGACAAGACTTTGTCACTCCCCCTCCTTTGAAGCTGTACCTTGGCATAGGCCCCCAACCTCAGAAGAATTCCCCACTCCTGCACAGGGAGGAGAACCTGTCGACTGGAGCTCGGTGCCCTGTTCCTTGAATCACCTCTTGTTTCCCACCCCACTCCGAGATTTACTCCTGCTAGCCCCTTCACGACCTCCTTCTCCTCCCAGCTCTCCCCCACCTAACATCCCTATGGCTGGTGCTAATCCCCCTCCGAATAGAATGGATGCCATAGTCACTGCCAGATATGCTCCCTTAATCCTACCCCATCCTGTGAACCCTCTTCCTGCTGGGGATTACTTGAAATACATGCCCAAGTTCACTGGGGAAGGAGACATAACTGCTGAAGAGCACCTGGATGCTTTCTATAGTTATGCAGACAACCTCAATATTGAAAATGAAGATGTCTGGATGAGAGTTTTCGTCCAAATCCTGGACGGTGAAGTGAGGAAGTGGTTTAGAGGATTGGCTCCAAGGTCCATCGCTGGGATTGAAGCTCTAGATAGCGTTTTTCTGAGACAGTGGGGAGACAGGAAGGATTTTATGTATTACATGAAAGAGTTCAGGTCTCTAAAGAAGATGGATGGAGAGTCGGTCTCTGACTTCTCCAAAATATTCAACAAGATGTATAACAAGATCCTTGCAGAGATAAAGCCCTCAGAAGCCTCTGCCCAAATTTCCTATGCTGGCACATTTGACCCTGATTTCTGCTTTTTGTTGAGGGAAAGAAGAGCCGCTTCCTTAGCCCAAATGCAAGATGCGTCCATAGAAGTGGAATCCAACATATTAGCACCTAACAGATTGAGGAACAAGACCGACACAGACAGAAGAAAGGGAAGGTCAGAAGCCTCAACCTCTGGATCATTGGTTCCCCACCCTCAAGTGGATGAGCTGACCAAGATGGTGAAGTCTCTGTCTGTAGAGATGGAGAGGATGAGGGTGGAAGGGAAGCAAGCATATAAAGGCCCTCAGATTGCCGAAAATAGAGGAGTATTCAAGAAGCCAAATAATTTTACTCCCCCGAATATGCAAAGGGAGAAGGGAAGAGACAAAGAAGACCAGAAAATTCAAGCTCCTTTTCAAAACAATTTTGTGACCGAGGAGGAAGAAAGAGAAGCAGACGAGCTTGATCCTAAGATCCATTACTTTGGAGACACTCCTCCTTTTCCTCATCTCACCCAATCTTCATACGAGGAGTCTCTCATGGACAGTCAGCTGAATGAACTAAGCAAGGGAGACAAAGCTAGTGGTGGCCGAGGCAGGTACAACCTGAGGTCTGATAAAAGGACAGCACCGCCTGACATTCCTGAGTAGTCCATTAGAGCAGAGAGACCTGCTAATGAAGTAGCAAATGGTCATGGAGGTAAGAAAGCTCAATCCCCTTCTCCCATTGTCCATAATCGTGTTCCTGAAATAAAAGAAATTCCAAAGCCTACATCTTCTTTTAATTTCGAGCATGAAATTCAAAAGATCAGAATCCCTGTGCCCCTCACTGAGCTGATTAAACATGACGAATTTAAA
>ML780838.1:481245-493418 GCA_009831015.1 Picea engelmannii
CTTCTCCCATTGTCCATAATCGTGTTCCTGAAATAAAAGAAATTCCAAAGCCTACATCTTCTTTTAATTTCGAGCATGAAATTCAAAAGATCAGAATCCCTGTGCCCCTCACTGAGCTGATTAAACATGACGAATTTAAAAAATGCTTCTCTCAGCTTTTACAGTCTGAAGCCTCAGGCCTTCCCTCAGACTCCATAAACCTCCAAGACGAAAATCCAGCAGTTGTCCTAGGTCCCATGGTAGAAGATAGAGATGACTCATCCCCTCCCTTCTACACATCCCTGAACATACACGACAAAGTGTTGCACAACTTCTTAATGGATTCAGGGGCCTCTCACAACCTCATGCCCAAAACTGTCATGGAAGAATTAGGGCTAGAAGTTACCCGAGCCTATCATGACCTTTATTCCTTTGACTCCAGGAGAGTTCAGTGTCTTGGAGTGATCAAAGACCTGGTTGTGACCTTGTTTCAATTGCCTATGAAAAGTATGGTCATGGATATTGTAGTAGCCGATGTCCCCCCCAAGTTCGGTATGTTGTTATCAAGATGTTGGATAAAAATACTGGGGGGAACCTTGCAGATGGACCTTACATATGCTACTATCCCAGTTTTTGGAGGAGAGCATAGAAGGCTGTACAGGGAAGCTTCATTGGCCTATATAATCAGTGATGAAGCCAACCCCACCAACCATCCTATTTTTTCCTTAGACACTGATTTAGGCTCCAGTTTACTGCAGCTCACCCATGCCCCAGAGCTACCTCTGAAACTCAGAAAACAACCTACTATTTCCCCTGAAGTTCCTCTCTCCATCACCCCAATCTGGAAAATGTTCTTTGATGGAGCCTCCTCCCGAGAAGGTGCTGGAGCTAGAGTGGATTTTGTGTCACCTGCTCAGGAAACCATATCTCTGTCATACAAATTAGAATTTGAAGCTACCAACAATGTGGCAGAATATGAGGCTCTTGTTCTGGGACTAAGGGTTGTGAGGGAAATGGGAATTCAGGAAGTAGCAGTGTTCGGTGATGCAGATTTGGTGGTTCAGCAGGCCAAGAATGCTTATCAAGCTAAGCATCCTTGACTCAGGAGTTACAGGAATGAGGTCTGGGACCTGGTTGACAGTTTCTTCTCAGTATTTAATATTTCTTCCATCCCAAGAGAGGAAAACACCTTGGCAGATTCCTTGGCTGCATCCGCTAGCAATTTCAAAATACCTCTGCCACTCAAACTCAGATATGATGTAGAAGTAAAGTACAGACCCTCCATACCTGACAACGTCAAACATTGGAAGGTATTCAAGGATGATCTTGAGGTCAAGAGATTCTTGGAGACTGTTGAGGAATTTTCATAAATGCATATAGACCAAGATGTCGTCTCAGAGGAAGAGCCTGATGGGGGTAATCTTCTGAATAATATTGCAGGGCGTGACATTGTACAATTGCCCAACATTCATATTCCCAGGGGACTCATTCCTTTGGAAAGGCTTTTTGATAATGACGATGTGTCGGTAAAAGGAAAGGTCTCGGAGGAGGACGCTGATACTATTCAGTGCAATATTGGAACCGAGAGCGAGCCCAAGTATGTCAAATTGTCAAAGGGTCTGACAGAGGAACAGAGGTCCGAATACAGTGCACTTTTAAAGAAATTCGCTGATGTGTTCTCCTGGACCTACGAAGACCTCAAAACCTACGACACCTCAGTCATAGAACATAAAATTCCATTAAAGGAGGAGGCAAAGCCATTCAGGCAGAAGCTGAGACAGATCAATCCCATGCTGCTACCTATCATGGAGAGAGAAGTGAAGAAGCTGCTTCAAGCTCAGATCATTGTACCACTGAGATATTCAGAGTGGGTGGCTAATTTGGTGCCAGTAAGGAAAAAGAATGGAGAGATCAGACTCTGTGTAGACTTCAGAAACTTGAACAGAAGCTCGCGAAAAGATAACTACCCTTTGCCAAAGATGGAACATATACTGCAGAGGGTGACAGGAGCTTCCAGGATGTCCATGATTGATGGTTTCTCTGGCTATAATCAGGTCTCTGTTCTACCTGAAGACAGGGAGAAGACAACATTCATCACTCCATGGGGTACATTCATGTATGCCAAGATGCCATTTGGACTTATGAATGCAGGGGCGACATTCCAGCGTGCCATGGACATAGCTTTCATTGGGGAAAAGGATAAATTCGTGGTCGTCTATCTGGATGACATCACAGTGTTTTCAAAATCTGACGTAGAACACCGTTGTCATCTCAGGAAAGTCTTCTTGAAATGCAGAAAATTTGGCATTTCATTAAACCCCAAGAAATATCTATTCGCCATGAAGGAGGGAAAGTTACTGGGCCATATAGTATCAGCAGAAGGAGTCAGGATTGACCCCAGTAGAGTTGAAGCGATACAAGCCTTGTCAATCCCGAGGTCCAAAAAAGAAGTCCAATCTTTCCTCGGTAAAATTAATTTTCTAAGGAGGTTTGTGCCTAACTTTGCTGAGGAGGTAAAGCTCATAACAACCATGTTAAGGAAAGAGAATGAGGTAAGGTGGACCCCTCAATCGCGGCATTCCTTTGAACAAATCAAGAAGGCCCTGACTGAAGCTCCTGTGCTTATCAGTCCTGACTACTCAAAGGATTTTCTTATTTTCTCCTTCGCCTCACCTGACATAGTGGCTGCTGTCCTATTACAAACAAATGATACCGGGCTAGAGCAGCCTATTGCTTATTTCAGCCGAGCATTGAGGGATGCCGAAATCAGGTATGACACTATGGAGAAGCAGGCTTATGCTCTAGTAAAAGCCCTCAAATCTTTTAGGACCTACATACTGCAGTCAAAGATCATCGCCTACGTCCCCTCGGCTGCTATTAAAGATATTCTTATTCATCCTGACATAGATGGGAAAAGGAGTAAATGGATAGCCAAAATTCTGGAATTCGACCTGGAAATAAGGCCCACCAAATTAATCAAAGGGAAAGGTTTAGCCAAGCTGTTGGCTGAAGCAAATTGCCAAGCTATCGGGATAAGTTTCATCAATGAATGCTCGGGTATTCAACATGATCGACTGTTTGACATAGATCACCAAAAGGAAACCCCATTGGCTCAATGTCCTTGGTATAAATATGTCATATATTTTTTGCAGGAGCTGCGACCTCCAGACGGACTACAAAAAAGCAAAGCAAGAGCTCTTAAGCTCAAAGCAGTCAGGTACTGCCTAATTGATCAAGCGTTATACTAGAAAGACCCTCTGGGAGTGCTTTTAAAATGCCTTAGTCCACCAGAGGCCAAGATTATCATGGCCGAATTTCACAACGGTCTATGTGGAGGGCACCATTTCTGGAGAGCCACAGCCCACAAAATCCTCAGGGCTGGGTACTACTGGCCTACCGTATTTACTGATGTCTGCAAAGGGGGCAGAGCCTGCATCAAATGCCAAAAATTTGCAGGAAAGCAGCAGCTCAGGTCTCTGCCATTAAAACTGGTGGTGATTGCAGGGCCTTTCCGGCAGTGGGGCCTAGATTTTATTGGAGAAATTCACCCTCCCTCCAGTGGGCAGCATAGGTGGATCTTGACTGCTACGGATTTATTTACCAAGTGGATTGAAGCTATTCCCACCAGGAGTGCTTCCCACAAGGTAATCATTGGATTATTGGAGGACCTCATCACAAGGTTTGGCTGTCCAAATAAGATTGTCACCGATAATGCAGCCGCTTTCGGGTCTGAGCCATTGGCAAAGTTCTGTGAGCAGTTCGGGATTAAGCTGATTCACTCGACCCCATATTACCCACAAGGCAATGGTTTAGCAGAGTCCTCCAACAAAATTTTAATAAGAATCATCAAAAGGTTGTTGGAAGACAATCAAAGGGCTTGGAACTCGAAGCTTAAATTCGCCCTATGGGCTGATTGGGTGTCTACAAAGAGAGCTACAGGTCTGTCCCCTTTCCAGTTAGTCTATGGAGCCAAAGCCGTTTTCCCTTCTCAGCTAGCCATCCCTGTAGCGAAATTCCTCCAGGACTATCAGGAGGAGCCTGATGACATGATCAGAAGGATTAATAAGCTAGTAGAGGTCCAACAAACTAGGGAGCAGACATTAGATAGGATTCAGGACCATCAGCAGAAGATCAAGCAGGTTTTCGACAAGAAGGCCAAGAAGGAGCATTTCCAGGTAGGAGACCTGGTACTGAAATGGGATGCTCCTAAACAAGATAAGGGCAAGAACAGCAAATTCGAAGCCCTTTGGATTGGGCCTTTTAGAATCTCCGAGGTTTTCTCGAACAACACATACAAGTTGCGAGATTTGGAAGGTGAAGAATTTTTCAGCGGCCCAGTAAATGGGCATTTCCTAAAAAATTGTTTTGCTTGAGTCTCTGATGACTCTTTTGGTTTGTAAATATTGTCCTTTTGTTTCTCTGTTCATTTTTATATTTATTTTTACGGCCTCATAATGACTCCATAGCCCAACAAAAAGGCGACTGGAACTACAGGAGGAGTTCTTAGAGCATCGCAGGGACGACTCTATCCCCCATGGAGCCTGATGTTAGCAATAATTCTAGTCATGGGTTCAAGAAGCATTTGGCCCCGCTAGTCGCACAAAGTGCTCAAGCGCAGCTCAGAGAAATTTTTTTTTTCCAAGTAGCGGATCAAGCGAGCGGGCAAAGTTTTGATATTGGCAGTCGAGATCCGTCCACGAAGCAGATCAACGGTCATCGAGATCGCGGAGTTGTCAATTCACGCGACATTTAGTAGAAAAGGGGTCCTTTCTATTTGGAGGCTAATTATAGGTCATTCGATCCAGGGGCGCGTGTCGAAAGGGCTGGCCATCTCGGCGTTTCGCCCGTCGCAACTTCAACACACAAAGGGCAGCTCTATTATTTTGGGAGACGCGAAGTGTCGAGAGGATCTGGGAACTCGGGCCCACAGAAGTGCCAAGAGGATCAGAGCCATTCTTCAGAGGAGACACGTGGCGAGAGATCCCGTAGAGTCGGGGATCGGGGAATTGAAATTCCCGTCCACATGGCAGCAGGAATCGCGATATGCCGATACGCGATTTCCCGACGGAGCTGAGGACTATAGTGGAGTAAAGGTGGCAGGATATCACGAGTCCGAAGGATGCGTTCTCGTCGACATCGCAAACGCCGAAACTCCGATGAGGGGTTTGGATATGGTCGCGCGAGGACAGGTCATATGGATCATGTTTTAGCCGGTAGGGGCTAGCCCCTAGGAAAGGAGCTCATCGCACATCGGGATATCGGGGATCCTGGATACAAGGAACTCGCGCACTCCAAACTCGTGAATCTCGAATCCCCGAAATCCCGAAACATTCATCACAGATCTCCATTACCTATCCCTTGCCACCACATCCTTTTTTCCCGTGTCATGACATCTGCATTTTCTTCTCGGCCACTGTGTTACTCCACCTGGCTCGTACACTTCAAAACTCATGGATCCTGCCACTTGTATCCGCCCTATCATTTTCCCTGACCAATCACCGTCCATTCACCACTTCACGTCAACTCGTCAGTCCTACCATGATTCCTCCAAGCAAGATTCAAATGGTAGAATATGAAGGTTTCCATGTCCTGTAGCTACAGAGTCAGCCAGGGCCTTCCCCGATCCCAATGGAACAGTTATTACGGCAGTTGGTGGTGGTTGAGCATCGTTTCCTCCATAAATGGAACGTCTAGAATTGACTGTAAGCTTGTCAATTCTTTCTCAGGTCCTTGGGAACGCGATTGCGTCTGACTGAAGTCCACGACTGCCCAGAGACTGTAGGTGCAGTAAGCATACAGACGTAATGTCTTCAATGCCACACCTCGATTTCGCTTCCAGTATTTTTGTTCCAAGTATATGTAGGCATTTTTGCCACTTTTGTAGGTATCGATGGTTAAGCAAAGCTCCCTGGTTGTAAAATTTTAATGAAGCATTGTTGTTCTAGTTATGTACGAGCTTTGGAGACTTCTTGCCTTATGAATGCCAATTTCTATCATATCTTTGTTTACACTGTATTAGAGCAACTCGGAATTGGAGGATCCAGTCGAGCTGTAACTATTATAGGATGATGTTGTAATGGATCACTGTAATAGTTACGGAGCCTCTAATCAATCCCTGTAATTCTCTTAGCGTTGAATGACTTGGAATTGGAGGATCCAGTCAAGTCCTCTTTCAGCTTCTTGAAGCCCTGAACCAGGAGGATCCTGTTTTCAGAGTTTTTCCTCTGCAAACTGCTGCAAGCCTGATGCCCAGAGCTGTTTGTCCACTTTCTCCTAAGTCTTCCACGTGTTCATGTTTAAATCAACCCACTGGCTGAAGTTAGGATTTTAGACATCCTCTGTCCTTACGTATCAGACTCAGTCCCTGAGTTAGAGTGATACCTCCTAGAGCCATTATCTCCATTTGATCACCCATCATAAACAAATCGTGACATAAAACTGATGGGCGGTGGGCTCTGCTCCTGCAAGCAATCCAGGAGTGACTTCTAATGCTAACAGAGAGGAGGGAAGGGATTTCTCATAATTGTTTTCCTAAAAGTTCGAAGACTAATATAGGTTTTAATATTATCAATGGTTCTCAAGGACGGTTCCCAATTTGAAACCCACTTAGGGTGGACTGAAAAAACATTCAAGTCCTTAAGAAATATCTCAACTTCCTTATAAAGGGTTCTTCCAGTGCAGAGTTAACAAGTTCTTGTTTTTGCCTAGCTAGTTTCATAAAATGTTGAATAAGACCAAGATCAAAACCACGAATATCCTCATGAGACCAAGCAAAAACCTTTTGAGATTCACCGAGTAGCCTGGTGGACCCCATATCTTCTTTATCAGAACATTGGACATTTATTTTAACATTTGTTGAAGATTTAGGTGTCCTAATGTCTAGGAGGATGGTTTCAACCACCTTCTTTCGTAACTCCTCTTATTTTTGTTTTTCCTCATTACCTACAACACTCAATGAAAAAACACTCTCAAGAGGAGTCAGCCCTCAGGAATCTCATTATTATCTATGGATATAATCTCCTCGGGATTAAGAGGTTTGTTTTGAATGACAACACAAATGCTCTCATCGTTAGGGATGGCCTTCCAAGATCCTTCATTTTCAGCGATATATGGATGATGTAGATATTGAAAATCACAATCAGGTCTTTGAGGCAAGATTTGTTGATTAGGAGAGGCTGCAAAGACATCTAACTGATCATCCATTGAATTCAAATCCTTCTTAACATGAGTGATGTAGAAAGATAGAAGGTTTGAGACAAGTGCCCAAATGGTTTGGGAGCATCGCTCCATCAGCTTGTCACTAAGGGAGCATGTCTTACGTAGCAGGTTCAAAACAAGCTCAAAATTTTCGAAAACTGAAAGGTGGCCACAACGAAGATTAAGGGCGTTCTCAATGACTAATAATAAAGCATTGAATTTAGTGACATTGTTTGTACAAGCAAACTCCAACCTGTATGAAATATTATGGATTTTTCCTGCAGAGGAAACCAAGATAATGCCAGCCCCATTACCTTCACTAGAGCATGAACCATCAAAGTGCATATGCCATATATGATCATCTAAATCAATTTTTTCCAAAGGAATATTATCCTCTTCAACAAATATGGAATACACTCCTAAGTATTCTTCGATATAGTTTACACTATATTGCGGAACACTCTCTATGTAGGGTGAAATTCTTCCCTCTCTAAGGACTATAATATTCTTACCATTATGAGGAATGGATAAATGGGTCTTGTCGAGTGAGAGGTATCAACCTGTTAAGGATTTCAAATCTCTTCCAAATATAATTGAGTAATTTCTTATAGGCATATCAATCACCTGAATGTTGAGGGTTTTCCTTATCTCAGGGCAAGCGCATAAAACCAAGGTCACATACTTAATCTCGCGTATGGTTGTTTGTTGTAGACTATTATAGGAGAGCATGCTTCTGGCATTTTCATTTGTACAAGACAAGCCTAGCTCTTCCATAATAATATTGGACATCACACTTGGGCCTAAACCACCGTTGATGAGGCAATAATGGGCAATCTTATCCATGATCTTTATAGAAATATAAAAATAGTTTTTTTTTACAGGGTATCTAAAGTTATGTACGCCTACTTTATTTACAGAAGAATCCTCTTCGTCTACCTCTTCGGAAGGATTGGCTACAATGGAATATTTTCCTTCCATGAATTGTTTCAGATGCATCTGTTGTTCAGGGACGACAACCATGTCTAGGATGGTTGAATCTTCTTTGATGTTGGCCAATTGGTTCAAGATATTGTATTTGGAAGAGGGAAGAGGGGGGGTGATTCTTTGACTCTCAGAAATTTTAATAACTTGAGGCATATAAGTGGTTGAGGATGAGCTCAAGCTAGAATAACTGTGAGGAGGGTCAAATTTACCCTTGGGAGCATAGGCTTTGTTCCTAGTATTAACAACCATGACATCCTCTGGCTCCTCAAAGTCTAGGAAAACGATAGTATATTCTGGTCTCTTACCAAAGATCTTATCTCTGGCACTCTTCTTTAGCACACATGTGGTTTCTTCATGGTGCTCCTTGAAAAAGTTACACCAACTCCGAGGTAGGATAGCTTTAGGACAAAAATTGTTTTCAACCGGATTTCTAAAAGGGGGTGTCGAAGAGGATGAAGCTCTAGGGGTGAGAGGGGAGACAATACCCTTTCACTCAAATGCTATCATACGATTGTTCATATCTTGTACTAGATGCAAGAAGGAAGACGTGTCTGTCTGTCTAACTAATTCTCCCTAGGGAAGACCAGTTCTTTCAAGTTGTTCTTCATATTCTAAGCAAGTATGCAGAGTGGAACTGATATTATCAATGGCTTTTTCCTCAAGCTTATGACGGTGGGGACAAGGCAATGCATTGTAGTAATGCATGAAAGCAGCTTGGTTCTTAGGGTGGATAAGTTTGGGGATTTGATTATACATATTGGTGGAACGCAAGTTGAAAGACTTGATGGTATCACCATCTTTATAAGTGACGTTATTGTATTCCCTTAACTTCTCAGCAGGGCTTTTGGATTTCCCATAAGTGGATCAGAACCAATATATTAACTCTGTTGGCATGTTTTACAAACAGTGTGTGCTTGTCATTGATGGAAATATCAGAGTGTGCATCGATGGCAAATCAGGAACAATGTAAACTTAGGAGGATTAGCACAGAGTCGCACGCAGTGCATAGGTGTGCACCAGGGACGAGGTTAACTCTTGCCAAATCTCAAGAGAGATAGCATACTCAGGATCTCAGGCGAATCAAAGGTCGAGGCCTTTGACACTTAGAAATTCTTCTAAGTAAGGAGGATGCGTAAGCTCGGGCAGAGAAGCAACATTGATCATTGGATCCCATTCAGAATTCCCAATGACCATCAGATCTGAATCTAGACAGGAGGAGCGCAAAGATGGAGGACAGATCTCTGGTGTTAGATCCGAGTGTAGGGTTCGACCATCATTGGATCAAGAAGAACTTGCACATTATTTAAAGTGAAAGATCGAAGCGGTGGTCCAACTCCATTTCAGAGTTTTGGCTATCGGGGTTTCGGATACCGGAAGTTGGAGTGTCGAAACACTTTGCAACAAGAATGTCGAAATTGCGATATGTGAAATCGTGATATGATCTAAGTCGTTGAATCAATATCAGATCTATACCATCGAATCATAGGACACGTGGTGAAAGATCGTCATGTCACTGACTGGAAAGTCAAAGGAACGGGGATCCCTAACCTCTCGAATTCGTGATATGCGAAATCGTGAAACTATCTTAGCTGTCAGATCGAGGTTTGTTCTAGACCATTGATCCACCTCCATCTCAGAGTCTCGCCTATCGCGACTTGGAGTGACGAGAACCTCCATCTAAGGAACAACGAGATGTGAGATCGTGAAAAGATCAGGACCGTCAGATCACTAAGAACGTGGACCGTTGATCTGAGCTCCATCTCAGAGCTTCACCTATCATGACTAGGAGTGACGAGAACCTCCATCACAGGAATCGAGAGATGCGAACTCACGATAAGATTTGGACCATCAATACACCAAGATTCTGGACCATTGATCTGACTCCATTTCGGAGTTTCGTGAATCGCAACTTGGAGAGGCAAGAAAAATAACCACAGGAGTTCTGAAATGCCGAAACGTGAAATTATGAAATACTTTAAGGCTTATGGTCTCAGCCGGTGGTCACACCATCGAAGAGATGAAGAGAAGAGTACGTGCAAACAAGCTCCTTTTCGGAGTTTCAGGGATCGCAACTTGGAAAGTCGAGAAACTTCACAACGGAATTAATGAAAAGGCGAAATGTGAAATCGTGAAAAGCACGTTATGAACAAGCACTTGGTCATGGCCATGGTCATATAAAGGAAGGAGCTAGCACAGAAAATCTCCATTTCAGAGTTTTAGAGATCACGACATGGAGACTCAAGATGTCTCATCGTAGAATCTTCGAATTGCGAAAGTGCAAAATGGGTAAATAACGCAAGAACCCATTAGAGTTAATCCAATGATGGAGGTGAAAATGAGCACAATCGGAGGGATAATTTTGATCCTCACAGTGTAACTGCTAGAGACCATTGATGGTTTCTACCAGAGGATGCGAAGATACTTCTGTGTGATTTCCAGAGGAGCTGAAGAGTTACAAGGAATCTGCCAGTGGAATGAAGATGACTCGTGGAGGAAATTGACAGCTAGATGAGGGTTGGAGCTCGTAACTGAAACATAAAGGATGAGCTCAACTGTAACAGAGAATATGAAGATTTTCAACTGCCAGAGAGAAAAAGGAATCTCGGCATAACACCTAGTGATGATAGACACAGGGGTTGAACTGCCAGAGAAGCTGAAGAGTCACGATGATGATCAGGCAGAGCACTTGAGATGTGGAGGAGATTGGTGCAGTATGAGCTTGTAGAGGAATGACGAATATTGCATGCACAAGGTGCATAGAAGATATAAATACACGGTACAGAGAAGAGATGAGGTTGGAGTTGCTGCTGGAGTTGCTATGGATGTTGTTGTTGAAGGTGATTCATGCATGAAGAAGGATCAGAGTGCAGCAGCTGAATTGAACAGAAGAGGAACTGTGCAGTGAATGGACATGGCACACAGAGCATAAAAAGTATAAGAACAAACAACGCAATTCATGTGTGCAGGAAGGCAGTGAGGCAGACAGAGCAATGAAATGCAGCAGAACAGTGATGAGTCTGGTAAGCCATTGTTGAACATTAAATCACTATAATGAGTTTCAATAGCAAAGATTTATAAAACAGGGTGGTAGGGAGGTGCTAGGGAGGACTATTGTCCTCAGAGGTTCAAGTGGGTGCTTGGACATAGGGATTTGGTGCTTCCTTCTAGTTGGTGCTAGAGAAACCAGGGAGTTGGTGCTTCCTTCTAGTTGGTGCTAGAGAAACCAGGGAGTTGGTGCTTCCTTCTAGTGGGTTCTAGAGAAAAATAGAGAGTTGGTACTCTCAACAAGTTGCAGCTTGCAAAATAGAGGTTGTAGCCTCACAATGAGTTGGTGCTCATATGTATGATAATGTAAAGAATGTAAATAATACTTATCATATAAAGAAGAAGAGGTTTTTACCATGTATGGGTTTCCTTGGGAAATATTTGTCTCTGTGTTTCTCATATATGTGACTGATGTTGAATGTGCCATTGTTTATTTCCCTGCATTATTGTGATCATCATTGAGTGCCTTGTAAAGATTTTCAAAGAAGCATAATTGTTTAAGCACGGTAACAATTGATTCACCCCCCCCTCTTAGTTGTCCAACAATTGGTATCAGAGCCAACCCCTTTTATCTAAGGGTAGATCCTAGAGCTTAAACATGTCAAGCCATGAAGAAAATTCAACCAATAAGGCTCCTCTGTTCAATGGAACAAACTTTACCTTCTGGAAATTTAGAATGAGAACCTACATAATGTCGTTAGGTGCAGATGTCTAGGATGTGGTAGATACTGGTTATGTAAAGCTAGTTGTGCTAGCTAATAAGGAAGACAAACTATAATTTAGCTTCAATGCTAAGGCTATGAATGCTATCTTGAGTGGGCTTGCAGAAGCAAAATTTGTAAAAGTTATGCACCTAGGAACTGCCAAAGAAATGTGGGACAAACTCATTAGAAACTATGAGGGTAATGAGAAGGTAAAGGATGCAAAGCTTCAAACCTACAGAATACAGTTTGAACAGCTGAAGATGA
>ML780838.1:504300-535595 GCA_009831015.1 Picea engelmannii
TTGGAATGGGCTTGAATTATCTCCTCAAATATTGAAATGGTGGAGGAAGTATTCAAGAAGTCCTTTTGAATTAATCCTTCTCATATTCCTACACATTACAAAGCTCACACATATTTGAGATATATATGAAAACATGTTGATTTATAACATTTAATCACAAATTCCTTTTAAATACTAAAATGAATAAAGTGGAGAACAATAAGGTAAAACCCAAGTATATTTATGGAAATGATATCGTGAAAGGTTAATGGGGTGATGAAATGTGGAGAATGGTAGTGGATGAAAATAGGACATTTCTGAACCCCAACACCTGCCCACTACAATTGAATAATCTGGCATGAAACAATTGGCCAATCTCTTGTGAATCAACGTCGAAATGTATAGAGAACATGGGCCTTCTTGGGCCTCAGTTCCAGTTACCTCTACCTTTGTTTCCTCGGCCATGGCTACTTCGACTGAAAAACATCATCCTGCATGCATGATTGATTAGAAAATAGTATTTTAAATAACCATACATGACAACTCTTAAAAATATGAAATATATTTGGCTCAGCAATGTATCAGACTCATGCAATCCAATCCATACAAATTGTTTTACTATTAATCAATGAGCAGGGGGTGAAAAGGGTTCTGGGATATGTGAGGGGTTTGTATTGAGAGAAACATGATGTAATGAGGGAGAAAATAGCACAGTTACTAATCAATGACAACAACAATCAACTGCAAATAAAACCAATAAAAAATCACTGTAATCCACGCAAGACACTGCCACTTTCAACTGCTTCAAAACTGAAATTCTCTTTACTGTAATCAATCTCAGAACAGGGAGTGGAAAAATGAATATCGGAGGTGACGGGGATTGTAATTAGCCGAAAATGAAATAATGGAAGGGAAGAAGAACGATTATTGTTCATGAAATTAATCAAGTGATCGATAAAATATTCTGCAAAAAATAGATGACCAACCAACAATCATTGTGACCAAATAATAATTACTGTGTATTTAACTAGTTCACTGTCCATAATCAAATATCCAATACAATGCCATCACAAGACAGTATGCATTTTGTAAATAGATTTTGTTCCTCTCATTTATATACTTTGGATCTTATAACAATAACCATTCCACTCTGTTAACCATCAAAATCAAGCACTGCCCATGCATTTCTTCAATCCACAACTACACTCAAAATTCATGTTTTCAAATTAACAATTAAGTCACTATCACTGCAATCGGTCCTATAATTTAAATGAAATGATATTCGTTAAACATATATAGGTAGTAACCAAAATAATCTGGATTAAATTGCAAAATCCGAATTGACATTTAAACAAACAGCCAACAGTCATCATTCCAACACAATCCATGCGCCGAATAATTCAATCATGCAAGTGAAAATCCATCACTATGCAAGCCCAATTTAATGTGACTCTAAAAATATGGGCCACCCATCCAACACGACGAGGTATCAACAACAAGCTTGTCTCAAAAAACGATCGTTCTTCATCAAAACATGCTTAAAAACTCTATGAGTATCCATGAGTGTGAGAACCCAAGCTATCCTTAGCATACACAGTGCGCAGTCACCAAAACACTATGATGCAATATCTCCAATTAAAAAATCAAACATAGTCACAGTAATAACTCAATCCATCGTGTTGATTCATTAATAACACAGTATTACTATGATTTAATCCAACTGTAATCAACTATGTTCTGCAAACTCAGGCTTATATAATCGAACAATCATAAGGATACAATGGATATAGTTTCTATAGTCATCCGGTTCAATAATCATTCGACCCCAAAGAAAAACACAGTTACTATGACCATTATTTCATTATGCAAAAACACCATACACACAATGCGGCATGCGTGAGAAACATCAAGCATTTGTAATCAATTCCAGCTAAACATCCAAACAAAATGCCAGTGACTGTGTATCAACCAACCAATTCACCACTGTATTAAAAATCAATTGACCTAACAAGTTCTGGCAACCACACATACCCATGCATTAATTCGAATCGGGGTAGCGACCCTCTCCATTAAACAATATTAAGTTATTAACATAAGGAGGGTGACTGTGTACTTTGAAAATGCAATTGTCAATGTAAATTTTACCACTGTTTTAACATATTCAATGACTATATACCAACCAACACAACTGTCACATGACCAACTGGGTGAGCTTGTGCTCAAATTAGTAGACAATTATACAACCATCCAACAATAACCAATTCGTAAAACCAACAGGCCAAGATGGTCTTCTCTATCAATATTCAAACTTGAGGGCTAAGGTTTGTTCCGTAGCCAACCCAGGGAGAGCAGAGCCACCCCTTGTAATGGTGAAAAATCTGAGGCCAACAGTGCACACATAAAATGAACCACGAATCATTCGTGGACATGCACAAATCCATGACAGTGGACCATAACCGAAGGTTGGGCTATAATCTAGCCTGGAAATGTTATTTAATGCACACGGGGTATAACCCTTGTGTTCTTTGATCAAACAACCAAAACACAGAGGTGAAGATAGGGCCGAGTAAGAACAAGAAAACCCATTTCTTGACCCTTAGTGGTGAGATCAACCAATTCCCAAGTGACAAACACAGTGACGCAGAATGCCTTCAACCATTAAACCCATAAAAGACAAAGACTGGATTTAGTGACAATGCATGAAGATAGCTATCCACTCAAGACCAAACAAAAACCCTCAAACTAAACCAGGAAGGATAACAAAGAGGTACCACCCAGGAAAACCAATAACTTCTACGAATTTAATATTATTACAGGAAGAACCCTTCACTCTTCATTCCAAGAACACAATTTCACATAGTTGCAACACTTAGGAAAACACAAACCAATACACCTGAGCTAATAATCATTTCATAACCAGAGCAGAGTCACGAATGACCAAAAAAAGAACATACATGTAATCGAATTCCATAAAACGTGAGCTGGCCAAGTGATTCCTCTCTGCTAAGAATTCAGAGCATAACCACAGCAACAAGATTGAACAATGGCCTGATTAGGGTGGTGGCTAATGGGAGGAGAAAAGGTGACGTGAATTAAATGCACGTCGCCTCCACCCACAATGCATTAATTCATCAGTACATGCCAACGAGTTCTTCATTAACACCATCAATCAACCCATGTATCGAAAACATCACCCATTAAAACCAACAGCCTGGACATATCACCTTTCTAATTTATGTCATAACATAATTTCCAAGTTCCATATAATTCAACAATTCTCATAACCATTAGCACTATTACCTTGCCAAATGAGCCACCAACATTTCATACCATATGTGTATCAACAATATAACTCAATCAAAATTGCATAACCATTTACTGGCTAGCTAGGATTTAACAATAATCGTTAAGTCTTTCATGCATGTGGTATAGTTTATAGGATAGCTTTAATTCTTACCCTTTGCAATTGTTTCTCATTTCTTTCTAATGGTTCGCATGTAGTATAGTAGAATTGCAGAATTAGATCCATTTTCTTTGCATTTGCTATAGTATTTTTTCCTTTCTCAAAACTGCCCTTCATGTAATTTCACTAACATGTTTGTCATGCAGGTGCGATAAGAATAGATAGCAATGATATTAATGAATACCATAGGCTGTAGTAACATAAGGAATCAATATTTCATCAACTTAAACCATAGCCAATAAAAAAAAGATGTCATAAACCATGTAAGCCCTGTCGTACATCACCATAACATAAAAAATGAATAGATCTGATCTTTAATAGTTCAAGGGGGTCCCACCTACTAATATTATTTAGCTTTTATAATAATAGGATTTAGAAACACTTTGCAGGCAAAACTTCGTTGACAATTTTAATCATCAACACCCGGCACCAACTAGAAGGATGCTACAACCTCCCTTCCTTTCCCCGTCCTGTCGCCCTAAAATATAAATGTAGACCAAATTGTCAATACCACATAAACCTATCACTATCCCTGTCACTAGACAGATATACCATCACTGTCACTATCAACATGTCGCCACAACTTATCACTCTCAACCTGTCACAAAAAATTGTTACATCAACCTGCCATTGTCAACCTCATCAACCAAACCAGATCTACTCACATAGATCAATCACCAAGAACAACTCTTGACAACCATATGCACAATATCACAAAGATTTTCATCAACCAAAACAACTCACAACCATCACCAAGATGTTCTTCTAGATCATATACCAAAATTACCAGGATATTATTTTACCAATGAACCAAGATATGTATGCAACATCATCCATAAACCATAAACCATGTACTCTTCACATCAAACTATGTGCCAAAACATCATTGATATACAACCAACCAAATGTTCAACATGCACCTCAACCATGTGCCAAACAATCCATCAAAATATATACCAATGTATCCTATATATGTACCAACAATGCGCCTCAATGGATCTTCCTCAAACAGCATGTACAATATATCCAATATGTAGCACAATACATATACCAAAAACTCGCCAATACATGCCTCAAGCATGCTCCACAAGGTCACCAAGATGCAACTTCAAACTAAGTATATAAACATACCTCTGATCCTATAAATGACCTGGTGTATGTGATCACATACCTACATACTTTCCTTAACTTCAACAACAAGAGAATAACATCTTCATAAACCTTTACCTCGGTCTCACGGAACTAGTTTTGGATTAGACACAAACCCTAACTTTCAACAAGCATAACTCTGTATCTATAATGAATAAAGGTATGAAATTGATACCCAAACTTCTTCAGTATGTCTTTTGAAATTCCTCCAAGTTTCACTCCTAGAATCATTCCTGAAAAAGGAGTTATAGAGAAAATTTCATACCTTGTTGAATTATGTCACATTCTAGAGAGAAAAGTTGTACAACATGCCATGTGCTCACTATTTTATATCTTATTATTAATCTTACACAAAAAACCCTAAGGCCTATATAATTTCCATTTCAATTAGTCTCACATCATTTGGATTCTCTATGAAAAAGTCATGACTATTTTACCTGGAACACCTGTTTAAAACTAGTTTCAAAACTAGTCAAAAGACCTATCGTCAACAGAGAGTATCGCCAAACGTACAACGACCCAGAATTTGAAATTTCTACCATGGGTACCTTCATATGCCTTCTCAGTAGCCTCCACATTTTTCTATCTGGATTATTTTATAAAACAAGTTATAGGGAAAATGGTAAATTAACCTGTAAATAACATACCTTAGAACACATCACCAAAAGAGTTCAACCTCCCTTGGATTTTCAGCCTTCTTTAATTCATTATCCCTCTGAAATTTACCTCATATCTCCTTGGTTACCTCAATCACTTATAGATATTCAATATACTCAATAGGTGCTAATGGGAGTCTCTTGAAGTCTTATTTATACTTCCCAAGTGACTTCCTTTAGGGGCTACCTTGTGATTGTTTTACCCATTTTCCTTATTCTAGGGCTAACCCACATTATTGTTGAAACTACTTGACCCATAATTAGTAAACTGGTAATTTAATTGCTACAACTAATTTACCCATAATTAATTTCTTTTTGCAACCACTTTGACTTTCAAACTTTTTGTTACAACTAATTTACCCATAATTCTTTTCTCATTGCAACAACTTTACCCTTAATTAATTTCTTGTTGCAACTACTTTGACTGGTCAAGCTTCTTCATGACCTTCTAGGGGCTTCTAAAATAATTAACTTCTTCTTGACCTTCTAGGGGATTCTAGATTATTCTTGAGGGTCCTTCAACTTCACAGAGCCATATATCCTGAATCGTAAGGAACTACGTGGCGTACCGTATATCATCGGAAATGGCATGATGTGTAATATCCATCTATGATAGTCTTACCTAAAAGTAAACTGACCTTCATGTCTTTATTTCTCGATCAGCTGGGAGTTCCATGACCATACCTTCAGGGCTACCAGACTTCTTCAAGTGAAAAACTATTGATATCAACTAACATCAATGACAACTAACTCACCATCAATCTCAATCCTACAAATGACAACCAACTTTCCAACGATCTTGTCCACATCTCTGGGGATTTCAGACTTCTCCAACGGTTGAAATCAATCTTCAAGGTTTGAAATCAATGACAACCAATTGTCCAAACAAACTATCCAACACTTATTAGGCTGGCACTGACTATCCTAGTCGGCTTCCTTCTTTCTAGGAATGAGATCATACTTATTGTGCATCTCAACCCATAGTGCATCAACAAACATCCTATACTGAGCAGAGGACAAAAATTATTTATCTGATTCAATTTTGTGGATCTGTTTCCTGTTGTTTAAGGAATATTCATAATAATATTGGGTTAGATGCATGGCATTATTTTCCTCTTGTAAGAATGGTGATAATTATCCTTAATTATCTGTATGTTCCTAAGGATGGTGATAAAACAACAATGGTTTTAAGAAACTCTTAAATTCACCAAAGTATGGACCCGAGAAATGAGCTCCTTATATTTCTTTATAGGATCTTCATTTGTAATAAAATCATTCATTTAATCCAACACTTCTTCTTGAATATGGATGCTTATTGTCAGAATATTGATACCTCCTCTGGTTTTGTAACTAATTTATAACCAATTTTTTACCTATTAAAAATAACTTTTTACCCCCAAAGATGACCTAATGACGTTGTTATGGGGTGTGTTTTCTTTTTCCAATCGAGATTCTATTTGGATTCTTCTCGATGAATTAATTGGTCCTTTGTATATTATGTTGGATCAATACGACCTCTGGACAATTGAGTTTGTTGGTCGGCTGAAAGGACATCTAACCATTTCCTCTAAGCACCCACCATTCATCAATGCAAAGTACCATTGGACATAGAATCCATTGTCTCAAGCTTCTACATGGAGCTGGTCAATTGATACAATTGTACCTTAGGGGAGATTCATGAATTTCCTTCGATTCTTAGATCTGTGATAATGATACTAGAGAAGGACACTCTCTCCTTAACGAAATGAAGAACACACTCTCCCGATGTCTGTATCCAATATGGTTGATAGCTCTCTTCGGAGTGGAGACACTAAGTAGGTAAATCATCATCAGTTACACCTGACATATGACTAACTCACCTTCAGAAGAACAATTACGCATAGATTGGTTTTCCTTTGTCTCTTCATATTCTTTTTATAATAGATTAACATGTGCTTATGAGACAACTGATGCGGCTAAATGATATGTCACACCCATCCTAATATGTTGAGATACAGGGCTTGCATGGATGCACATGTATGGACAATGATTATTGTCCTCTACTAGTTGCAGGTGATGGTCTGATGATTAGTAAGGACATGACGGCGTGAGGCCAAATTTCATGTTTAAATCCCTCTTATCCATCAAATTTTTTGGTGCATCCTCTTTATATCTTTCTCCTGATCAAAATAATCCCTCCTCGTGTCTTTGTATGAACACATGTCTCCTTCCCAATCAATTGATTCTTTTGAAAGTTTGGGTGGAGGCGTGAAATTTTGGATGACATCATGTTAATGTCACCATGGTCCCACGAACACATGGAAACTTCCCATTGGTCCATGTCAGCACTGATGTGGATCTAGGTCATTTTGTGTGTAGCTGAGTTTGATATGGTGTTTGGAATCCACAATGGACCCTCTTGATACACGTGGAAACCTACGGCTAACTTTGACAATTGACTTGTTGGCTTCCCAATATGTGTCTATTTATCTTATGTGTCCCAGGTGGACTGCTACATCATCTCCATGTGGAGCTAAGTGGATGGGCAGGTGTGTGCTGAGTGGATGGATATGTGTCTTTGGAAAAAATGGAATATTTTTATCGTGGCCCAATGATGGTGGTTTATCCTGATATTCTTGTTAGGAGACACCACTCACTCTTTAAAATGTTTCTCCCAAAACCATTTTCGCACCCCATATGCGTGTTAACTCTAGTGCACTTTTAGGATGTGACATCAGTCATCCACTGTAGATCATGCTCACTTGCAATCATTGAATGATAGGGCCCACATTTTTACTAGTGCTCGGTCCTTAAGCCTTGGTCGCATGATATGAATATGTTTGAAAAAAGGAATTAATCCCATTTAGAGTGCAATTAACCCTTTTTAAGCTCCCGATAAGTTCCCAGGTGCTTGAAACCTAGACTTGGGCCCGTAGGGATTGATTTTCCTGTTAATATTTTTAGGGTGCTTGAAGTATTGCTAACTCATTTTAGTCCAAGAGCTCTATAATCTTTCCTTCAACCTCTCTCTTGTCGAAAAAATTTACTCATAACCTCAATCATCATGTATATTGGAGTTAGAGTCAAATATGGCACTAACAAGTACCATCTACCTCCTAAAAACATTCCAGAGAAGGGAATTTCTAGTAGGTGGAACCTTCTAGTAAGCCTTATTACATTTATTGCTTTTACACTAATACATGGGCCCTCTTTATTACATATGGTATCCATACATAGAAATACATAGCCACCTATTTATTATTATCCCCCTTGGGTACCTCCCTAGATACACCATATTATCCCCCCAGGTACACTACATGATGCCTCAAATCTTTCTTTAAGACCTAAGGTATGGTCCTCTTCCATATGTCATTTTCAAGGCCCTAGAATGCATACTTATTGCTCAAAACCACCTAATGGAACCAACATCCCCAATCATAGGCCATGGATACCCTTAATAGGCCATGTGTGGTTGTTCAAGGCATCCTTCTTAGCTCGCGATGTCTAGAATATTCCTTTAGGGAATAAGTTTTATTTTTACTCCCTTGACCATGTCCAATGCCCCGATAAACATGGGCCCTTTTTATTAGATATGGTATTCATACATAGCAATACATAGCCACATATTTATTATTATCCCCCTTGGGTACCTCCCTAGATACACCATATTATCCCCCCAGGTACACTACATGATGCCTCAAAGCTTTCTTTAAGACCTAATGTATGAACCTCTTCCATATGTCATTTTCAAGGCCCTAGGATGCATACTTATTGCTCAAAACCACATAATGGCACCAACATCCCCAATCATAGGCCATGGATATCCTTAATAGGCCATGTGTGGTTGTTCAAGGCATCCTTCTTGGCCCTCGATGTCTAGAATATTCCTTTATGGAATAAGGTTTATTTTTACTCCCTTGACCATGTCCAATGCCCCGATAAACATGTTTTAGGTGACATTCTTGGCCCCGAATGACTAAAATATTTATTTAGGGCATAAGTGTGGGGTTTCCTCCCTCGACCATGTTCAATACATTGTGTACCAAATATAGTGATAAAACCTTATAATAGAGCTTGTATCCCCTCTTCAAGGCACAATATCCCATATGAAGGTCCTATATGGTGGTTGAAGTCCTCGTTCAAGTCCCTTCAGCATTAGAATCTACCTTTAGAACTTCAGACCTGATTTTCCTTCCCCAACCATGGTTAAGGAAATGATACTCAAAACTAGAGCTCAAAACCTTCTAATGGTTCCCATATCCCAACTAAGAGGGATATGATACTCTCAAGACATTATGTGTTGTGGTTCAAGGCATTTTTCTTGGAGTTGGATGCCTGGAAGCCTACAGTACACTCCATCACCGATTGTCTTATACTATGGGATATATATATATATATATATATATATATATATATATATAAATATAAGTTACACCATTAAATAATATAATCATTAATAATTAATAATCAATGAAGAGACACATCCTAATGAAAAGAAATGTCTTAACTAAAGGACATGAAATTTAATGAAAAGACACCTACTTAGGTATTTATATGGGGCCCCTCATTGTAATTATATCATAATGTCTCACATTTTATTCAATACAATGTTTTAATCCACATGGATTCTTTTATGTTATCCCATTTATTTTGTATGTCAGTTACATGAACTAAATTGGTTCATTTCATTTGGTGTTAGAGCTTCATTTTCTGATCTCAACCATTGGCCACATTTTTTCCGACCTTGTCTAACAAGAATTTTAGCCACACCAATTTTTTCAAATTTCTTCGATCCCTAAGTCTTCGTCCAAAAAAGTATGGCCCTTGGCCATTTGCAATTCAAAATTCTAGTGAATAAAATTAATCTACTACAAATTCAAAGATCATAAACAAAAAAAATGAAATATATAACATGTCACTGTATAGGAAATTAGAATTACAGTGAAATTTACTCTCCTGCAAATTGAAGAAACATCAAGTTCTTAAGGCATAGAACAAGAACATAAATGATAAAAAATAGAGATAATATTAATAGAAGCTGGGAAAAGATAGATACTAGTAGTGACCTACAAGCCTCTTTAGAAATATTAGGGTATCATCTTGTTGTGTGAAGAATAAAAAGGAAACCCCATTGTTTATGTAATATCTACAAATGGAAATACAAGGGTTCAATTAAATTGAAGAAATAAAACATGTGAAGACTCGATCCTTCTTCATGAAGGATAACCCATGAGGTATTGAGATCATGCGAATAAAATCACTTTAGCTAAAAGACTAAAACCAGTACAAAAAATTTGTAATATTGGTATAATTCCTTAAATGTGGGATTATAAATAACAAAGGGCATTGTTTTAAATACCCAAATATCATCAAATCCTTGTGGGTTATTATGAGACCATCCACACTACCAAACAATCACTAAAGGGGATATCAACACCACCAATAATCACATCTGTGGAAAGCAATTTATTGGGAAGAAATAAATTCCATCATTTTAATTCGAAAAATGGTCTTTGACATCTATTCACACAGACCTTCCAACCTTAAGCAAAGTCAAGCAAATTCAATTAATTAAAGGGTAAGTTAGTTTCATTGTTTTTGAGGTTTAATCTGCTCAAAATATTATATTGTTGAAGTGTGTAAAGAAGCACCCAACAAGTAGAAACATGGAAGAATAACAAAATATTAATTGGACGTCATTTATAAAGTGAAGGGTACCAAGGACTCATATTGGAAATAGAAAATCAAAATATTTATAATGCAAGATCAATGATTTATTTAAGAAGTAAAAGGTGATTTATTTAAGAAGTAAAAGGTGAGGCATGTCCGACCTATAATAGTGTTCGATTAATTCCACTAAAAACATTAAAGTTTTTACCTATGCTTCAAATAAGGATACAAATCAAGGTGCTATCAATTCCTAAGTCCTTATTTTCCTAAGGGAAAAAACTGAGTACACTTCAAATAAAGTGTGAAGTCTTAAATATTTAGATATTTTTTAGAAGATATATGGAGAATTTTTTAAAGGGGTAATTAATGTTTTGGTATCAAAGGTATACTTTGAAAAAAAAACGATGAAAAAAAATGGAATCTAGTAATGAGAAGGGAATATTTTCTTAAATTTCAAAAACAATGTGTTTCTTATATGCTACTTAGAATTAAAGGAACACTTATTAGCATGGAATCATTGATTGATAAAGAAACAAAATGACCGATTCCATTGAAATAAAGAAGTCATTAGATGTAAAATCCTAGATTGTGGAAAAATGAATCAATACAGTTCCAAATGAAATCTTATCAACCAACATATCATCAAAAGTATCAAAAGACAAGGTTTCCAAAAATAAGATGCAAGATACAAGGATGCCTTATTGTTATCCAAACTATAAAAGTCATTGTATTAATCAACAAGCTAACCAAAGAAGAAATCAAAATGAGAAGCTAAGTGAAGATCATGTTATATTAAAGAGAAGTTCAAGTGTGGAATCTCATCATTTTCCAAATCACAAAGGACATTGCCACCTAGTTTTGTAGAATATCGAATTAGGGTGGTTAGATCCTCTTACAATTCGAAAATTATCCCCAATGCATATAATATCATATCATCTTATATCACCAACTTTCACAGCTTCAAGAACTGTGAATCATGATAAGGAGACACATGCTAGGACAAAGATATAAGTCTTTCCATAAATATGCTTTGAGGACAAAGCATTTCTAAAGGGGAAGGAAATGTAATAAACACACACACACATATACCAGTAAATAATAATAATAATAATAATAATAAATGAAAAAACACATCATAATGAAAGGAAATAAATTTTAATGAAAAGACACCCACTTAGGTATTTATAGGGGGTTCGTCATTGTAATTCTATCATGATCTCTCATATTTTATTCAATACAATATTTTAATCCACATGGATTCTTTTATGTTATCCCATTTATTTTGGATATTCATTATATGAACTAGATTGGTTCATTTCAATCATAAGGCTCGATTTTCCTCCCTCGACCATGTCTAACACCCAACAACATACTTGGTGTTCAAAACCTTCTAATGGTGTCTGTATTGCAACTTGAAGGACAAATATCCCATAGAGAGATCATATGTGGTGGTTTGAGGACTCATTTATGGCTCTTGAACTCTGGAAGCTAATTTTTAGGCCTAAAAAATAAGTTTCATCGCCTTAGTGTTAGTCTAGGAACTTAGTATCTACAATCAACCTTTACAACCTAAGACCCAAGTTTTCTTCCCTTACCATGTCAAGGACCTTGGTGCCCATACTTAATTCTCAAAATCCTCATAATGTCACTAATATCCCAACTTGGAGGTGAAGGATATACTTCGAAAAAAATAATTAGTCACAATAGCATGTGTGTGTTATAGGAACATGCACGCACTAGAATGTGTGTGTTCTTTAGGAATGTCCATGCACTAGAATGTGTGTGCGCTTTAGGAATGTGCACATGCTCTAGAACACACACATGTTTTAGAACACATGCACACTTTAGAACACATGTTCACTTTATAATACATGTGTGTTTCTTTCATTTGAATATTTCCAGGTGAGATTGCCAAATTTAAATATGTGTTTTCTAACTTGGTTGCTTTGAATTTAGGTTCAAAATGACAAACTTGGTGGTTTTGGCTGCAAATAAATTAAAATCTCCATTTTTCTAAATGGCTCTCAATATCTCTATTTTTCATGTTACTTTTGTATAGGCTACACAAATCTATCGTTAATGAAACTACACACGTAGAGTGGACTATGTAGATTCCAAACATATAATTAAAAATATATATTTTTAATTTATTTTTCTCTTGAGGTATATCATAGTCTTAAAATACATTCTTGCTAGAACTTTTTATTGTGTTATAGCAAGATTTGTCTCACCATTGCTATCTTTCACAGAGGGCCTTTTTCCATTTCCCTATGGAGACTTATCATCCTTTTTTGATAAATCCAGAGCTAAAAATAAACATTTTTCCACATATACGGGCCCTATCAGCTATACAACAAGCGTATACGCAGGTTGCTCCACTACAACCCGTGTACAACGGGGTATGTGCCAGAAAATACAAAAATGGAGTCAGGTTTCCATGTCACGACAAGAGATCTTTGATCCTTGGCCTTCCATATACCGGAAACGTTCTAACTCAGCCCTTCAGTAGCATTTTGAAGGCTATAAGAGCACAATTTCTAGCTATGGAAAGGAGGAGAAAGCATTCAACTTTGAGAGCAAAGTTACTCTAGAGAAATTACTTCATATTGAGTCTACATCCCTTTGTCCCTAAAGTCTGAACACAATGTTTAGCCCCCAAGATCTTTCCCTATTGTTGAGAGAACCTCATTGTCTCTCTCCTTTGAGCTTGCCTTTGGTGGAGGATTGAAGTGGTGGAGGCCTAGTTGGAAGGAACTTGGTTCCTTGGTTTTGAACCATGCCGACACGGAAGTCTATAATGTTGACACTTATGTTGATCAATTATTAATAGAAATACTCCTTTCCCATCCTATTGGTATTGTGCAAATATATGTTTATTATCCATGGGCATGTTTTTAATGTTTATTAATGGATTATGCTATCTAATGTTCTAACCCCTTTACATTATCACTACATACTTTCTTTGCTTGTTTGTTGAGAACTTATTGTAGGTATAAATCTTTGGGTCGAAGTGCTCAACAGTGGAGCATCATCAAATGTTGGATAGAGGTAGGCCTCTTTCTTATCTTGCACATTAGTTTATATAGCATACAATGGAATTGAGTTGATTTCTGCAGTCATACCTGTCTGTTGTGGTTTACCCTTGGCCATAGAGAGTTTTTCCCTTGTAACAGAAATGGCGACTCCACTACGGAGAGATCTTCCTTCGAAGGGTTGAAGTACTTTTTCTTATTGCATTGCTCTTTTTCCTTTGTGTTTCTTGTTGTATCACTACTTGACAGATTCTGTTCACTCTGAGTCTGAGTTTTTAGCCTTTTTTCCCTTGCCTGGCCTTGTTTTAAAGCTTTTACTCTCATTTTTCCTTGACAGTCACGTACACATGCGTTCTGCCTCTCTGCAAGCTGCATATATACGCACTATTCTCCTGAACAGTCACATATACCACTTTTCCTTGTTTGTTTGCTTGGTTTAGTGACTGCTGGGTGAGTTTTGATGTTTGTTGAGCCTTCTTAGGTCTCTGTAGTGCCTGTTGAGCTTCTCTGGGTTGACAGGAAGTCTGTTGGGAGTTGAATTTATGGGTGTAGTATTTCTCATTGTTTTTTCATTTTTTATTTGTCCTTGAACCCTAGGTTGTTTGCTTGGCTGCTTGGTATTCAGCTTGAGTTATTTCGCTTATACATAGTAGAATTTTTATATCAAGCTGCTTCTCAGTCCATGAATTTTCTTTTTGATATATTGAAAATACAAAAAAATAGGCATTTTGCATTGGTTAACATTTTTGTCTTTGAACCTTTATCATTAGCATAGTACATTTAGCGAAAGATTGCATTTTACTTCTGAATTGCAGAGTTGAAAATGAAAATTGCACTGTCTTTCTTAGCGTATCATTCATTGAAAAGTTAAAGGTAGACTTTGCATTATATTCATATTTATCTTTTGCAGAGTCATAACATAATGAGTTTCATTTCCATACCCTTTTAAGTAATCACGTCCAATAAAATTTACGCTTTAAACTAAAATTGATTAGTCATGATTTTATTTTTAGGGTGCACAAACTAGTCTAGGATTTAGTGCCTTGGAATAGGATTTTGTGAGTAAACTTCTCCAAGTAAATTAAATCAACATGTGTGTCTGAGACAGGGAGTTGAGAAGACCATTGTATAATTGGTAATATCAGGAGGCTCTGCTCACACTGAAGTTAATCATGAGGTCGCGAGAAGTTAGTTGAAGGGATAACCCCTGGATACTCACCTAGCGTCAAAGATATTTCTGTGGATTTATTCATATTTGGGGATCTTTCTAGTACCCATACCTCTGTGAGAGGTGGTGCTTTCAAGGTTTCAGGATTTGCTACCCTGCCCATACGGTGATCCAGACTTACAACTACTCACTTTTCCATCGATTATACAATGGTTTATTAGTTTCTTGACTTAGGTATCTCATAGGTTACTTGTAGGGGTTATTCTTCTTGTACCCTAGGTCAGATAGGGGTCAGAAAACACACATCCTTTATGGAGGATTACCTCTCCGGGGGGATCTGACCGATTGGTTGTTAAGCCCACAAGGGCCCCTATAATTGATTTTGTTACCTCCAAAATTTAGCGGGGAGTCTCAGGTCCCTCTTGGACGAGGCATACCTTCTTTAGCTAGGGAGGCCACTCAGCCACTTTAGCCCGTTTGCATGCATATTGTTCGTTTGACTTTTTGGTGTGTTCTTTTATTATTATTTGAACATAGGATTTTGTACTGAGTCTTTGTTATCATGGATAGTGGAGTTCATTTTTCTCCCTCGTTTACTGCTACCCCCCCCCCTCCCCAATGACGTTCATGGGGGAAAATTCGTCTGTTTTTTGTAATGGTATGCAGAATTATGGTCCTCAGTCAATGCCTTGGGTCTCTAATCATTTTTCTCATGGTACGTCTAATATGTCATTGCACTTGCCATCCTTTGTCTCACCTCCTTCTGTGAATACAAGTTTTGGGTCTGGGGGCATGATGCCTCCTTCTTATCCCTCTCCATTTGGTGGGAGTGATATCCTTGAAACACCTCTTACTGTAGGAGGTTGGAATATTCCTTCCTAAAAATTGACTATGTGAGACGTAAGTGCCCAATTAAGCAATCATTTTACTTATTACACTCTTTCCACTTATCCTTCTTCCATTATGTTGGTTCCGAAGAAAAAAATTCCCATGGCAGACCTTCATCTTCCCTTTGGTGTTTCATCCCGAGGGAATTATTTTTATAGAATGGGCAACCCCCCTCACGGAATTCCTTCATCTGGGGGCAACATATATCCTCACATGAGTAACCCTTGTCATGTTGCTTTCTCTTCGCAAGTGACTTCTTCGGTGTCGATGCCCTTACAACCCTTTATGTATCAGTATGGAGGAGGATACTATCCTACTAGACTGGGAAATACTGTAAACCAGGATCCTTCCTAGCCTTCAATTTCTCAAAACCAATCTTTCCTTGGACTTTGGTCTCAAACATCGCAATCTACCACTGCCTCAAGTCCAGTCACTACATGTCATACTATCATTATATCACCAACCTCTTCTAATCATGTTGGAAATTGGTTGACAACCTCTGTGAGTCATGTTGAAGACTTGCAACCAGTCGCTGCAAGTCATGCTGGGGGCACATGTCTGGTCACTGTTAGCCACACTACACATACATCACTAACCTCTGCTAGTCATGTTGAGGATTCATCACAAACCTCTGCTAGTCATGTTGGAGATTTGCTAGTAGCCTCTGCAAGTCATGATGGTATAATGTCACCAGCCATTGCAAGTCATGTTGGGGGCATTCATATGATTGAGAAGCCTAGACGTCTCGGACGTAAGCCTAGATTCCTTTGCAGGACTTGTGAAGGAAGTCACCTTACTAATTTGTGTCCTGTTACTGTTGAGATACCAGAAGCGTGGGGCTTAGCTAAGGGTCCTTCGGGTTCTGAGGCATCTATGATTTCACAAAAATCCATTCCTTCTTTGGTTGATACAATAGTCATGTTGATGCAATCTTCGACAGACACCTCTCCTATGTTTGGGGGTGATGCATCTCTTGACCTTGTTGTCTCGTAGCCTATTCAACCAATGGTTGAGGAAGTGGTCGTATCGATGCAATATTCAATCGACACCACTCTTCTCTTAGAGAGTGAAAAGTCTAAGGAAGCGGTCGTGCCAATGCAATTTTTGGTCGATCCCACTCTTCTGGTTCTGGTTCTATACCTTATATTCCATGTCCTTAGCATTTCTAGTACTTCGCCTTCTGAACAAGAGAGATTTTTACTCTTCCCAAGTCTTGACGAGGCTCCTTTTGTTTGGGATGGTCTTGTGGGGTATCCAATATCTCTGCCTTAGTCTTTTCCAGGAAGAGACATTATCCGATATAACACGAAGACGATAACCTCCATTAGCACTTTTCCCTCCTCGACTTGGAGATCTTTAGGTCTTCCCAATCTTGTGTTGGTTCTTCATAAGATACCGACATTCCATAGAAGGTCTACTTAGGAAACTTGGCCTCCCCCATGGCTTGCCACCTAGAATCTCCCTAACGAGTCTTAGTTAAGCTCTTTTTCGACTTGTATAAAAAATGAAAAGATTTCCGAGTGATTTGTCCCTTTCACACTTGTTAATTTGGATTTGAAAGGTCACGAGTCTTAGTTAAGCTCTTTTTCGACTCGTTATCAAAAATGGAAAAGATTGTCAAGTGAAATTGTCTTTTTCACACTCGTAAATTGGATTTGAAAAGACGTCTATTTGGCACAAGTTTACCCCTTTTTCACACCAAGTATACTACAAGGCATAAAAAAGGATATTTTTTGGCGTTAAGTTGTGATTGCATCTCATGCCCTTGCTTGCAGTATTGAGCCTTTAATCAGTTCTCGCTTTGTGTTATAAACCGTTGCCTAAGAAATTTTCCATCCTCAACCAAGCAGAGCCTTGTTTATATCCTTCACAATTTGACACCCTATACCCCAGAGGAAACATCACCTTGAGTGTCCATCTCCCGCATGCATTTCATTGCATTAAGCATAGGTATGTTCCACTTCTAGAACTAGTTTTGCTTAATTGCGACACTCGTTTCCTCCTCTATATCATAGCATTCATTTGTTACGAAAAAACAAAAAAATAATTGAAAGGGAGTACTATATTATAATTGAAAGAAGTCGCGTCGCCTTTGAACATAGCACAAAATTATTGAGTCTTTGTGTCATCGTAATTTTGGGTTTAGCATGGCCTTAGGAAGCTGATCTCGTTAGAGAGTTTTCTCTACCGACTGGTTACTCTTCCAGTCCCTATAGAGAACATTATTGATGCCTCCTGCATCTAATAGTCACATCATTGAGTCTATGTTTTCGTAGTCCACCATATGTCTCATGCTATTGTTCAAAGGAAGTCTCACAACCTGCATCGACCACTCCTCATAAATCTTGACTTTACATGTTGGCCATACCCTCAGTTTTTCTTAGAATCACATGATACTATGGTCTTATCATACACCCTGGCCCTAGTTGCATCATCAGTAGGTCACCTTGAACCCAACAATCGACATTTCATCATTGTTCATTGAATGGGTGGTTTCTCTTATGTTCGATGGCAAGACATCTATTCACACTTTGGGATTCATGCAATGTCTTGGATGCCATTATCCTTATTGGTGGTTTCCTCGCCTTTGTTAGCAGTTTTCATCATTGGCTGTTATTCAGAGGGTCTTTTTCGTGTAATTCTTGCATTTGATACACGCGAAAGATGCACAGGTGATCCAGATGGATATCGGTGGCCACCCACCTTTTTCGACTGGCTCAAAACAGTTTTCTGACAATTTTGGCAATTTACTATTTTTAGCAGTTTTAACTTCCGGGGCCATTTTGAGGGCCTAAATGAAGGTTTTTCGGGATCAAGATCCTCAATGATAGATGAAGGTATGATTGAGCCCCCAAAATGAATTTCCTTGACGATACCTTTCCAACAGGCTATCACACGCCTAAAACGAAGATTGTATGCAAAAGTTACGACCCCAGGAAGTTGATGTACTAACTTACCCAAACGGGGCCCACATGACTTTTGGTGCTTCATCTCCTAGGGTTAGGTTTTTGGATGTCTAGGGTTTTTGGCATTCTTTCTTATCGTAAAAAGGCCTTCAGAGCCTCATTGTAACTTTCTTCTTGCGAATGCGCGTTGTCGTCACGTCTCTTCTTAGAGATAAGCCGCCACCATTCCAACAAGCTTGTTTCCGCTGCATTTTACAGTTTCAGCTTATTTCGTTATTGAATAGAAAACCAGTTTTACTGTATCTCTGTTATTTTGTGTTAAGTGTATGTTAATAATCTGTATTCATTTCGTTCTGCTCATAAAATCTGGATCAATAGGGGCGTTGGTTTGTGAACATGTTCTTCATCTGATCTCCACAAAATCATGAAGCTCCTTCTTTGTTCCTCATGCTGACTGATGAGAGATGCCTTAATGCTCTCCTTTCAGCGGGTCTCTTTCCATCAAATTTAGCTCATTAATTCTGGATATGGGACCTAGAGTTTTATGAGTACCTTGAGGCTTGCAGTCATTAGTGGTAGGCTCTCTTGCCATTGACAGATGGAAATACATCAATGTCTCCTGATCAATGGATTTCTCAAGTGTCCAACACCGACTCCTTTATTCACACTTGTAGGAATGTACTCGGTGCCTTGATACCTACTTTCATTATTGGTAGGTTGTCTCGCGTTTATTAACGGTATGCCTCAATGGCCGGTAATCAAACGATGTCTCATTATGTTCAACCCCGACTCCTTTATTCACATGATGTAGACTTGCACCCTTGGTGGATAGTGTAGAAGACTTGAAGACATCACTATGTGGCTGAAGCTTTCCTGAGTTGTTGCTTCCCTTTCATTGGACCAACACTTGTTCAACTTTAGTGATCATGGGAGATTAGATTGTACTCTATGGTATACAGATATCTTCAGATTGATTTTGAGACTGGTTTCATTGGGCCTTTTCATGACTATGACAAGTTTTGACATATAACAACAATTGTATCTGCCTATTCATGGCCACAAACACTTATTTGGTATATTTTCTGCATGGATCTGCATTGTATTCTTGGCAACCATGTATGCAAAGTCAGTAAAGAATGTAATGAGAAATCGAGTTTGTCCAACTGGTTCTCTACCACTCCACTCTGGGGTTATTTATAATGTATTTCGGCCATCATAGATACTCCTCTAATCTCACACATTAGGGGGCATCTGTTATAGCAAGATTTGTCTCACCATTGCTATCTTGCATAGAGGGTCATTTTCCATTTCCCTATGTAGAATTATCATCCCTTTTTGATAAATCTAGAGCTAAAAATAAACATTTTTCCACATATACGTGCCCTATCAGCTGTACAACAAGCGTATATGCAGGCTTCTCCACTACAACCCGCGTACATCGAGATTTGTGCCAAAAAATACAAAAATGGAGTCGGGTTTCCATGTCATGATAAGAGATCTCTGATCCTTAGCCTTCCATTTACTGGAAATGTTCTAACTCGGCCCTTCAGTTTCATTTTGAAGGCTATAAGAGCACAATTTCGAGCTATGGAAAAGAGGAGAAAGCATTCAACTTTGAGAGCAAAGTTACTATGGAGAAATTACTTCATATTGAGTCTGCATCCCTTTGTCCCTCAAATTTGAACATAGTGTTCATCCCCCAAGATCTTTCCCTATTGTTGAGAGAACGTCATTGTCTCCCTCCTTTGAGCTTGCCTTTGGTGGAGGATTGAAGTGGTGGAGGCCCAGTTGGAAGGAACTTGGTTCCTTGGTTTCAAACCGTGCCGACATGGAAGTCTATAATGTTGACACTTCTGTTGATCAATTATTAATAGAAATACTCCTTTCTCGTCCTATTGGTATCGTGCAAATATATGATTATTATCCATGGGCATGTTTGTAATGTTTATTAATGGATTATGCTATCTGATGTGATAACCCCTTTACATTATCACTATATACTTGCTTTGCTTGTTTGTTGAGGACTTATTGCAAGTATAAAGCTTTGGAACATCATCAAACGTTGGATCGAGGTAGGCCTCTTTCTTAACTTTCACATTAGTTTATATAGCATACAATGGAATTGAGTTGATTTTTGCAGTCATACCTGTCTGTTGTGGTTTACCCTTGGCCATAGAGAGTTTTTCCCTCATAACATATTGTCTTACCCATTTTCAGAAAAAGTTATGCCACACTAGCATAGAGCCAAATCTACAATTAAAAAAAATATATGTTTGATTATGTTAAGACTCTCATACCCTACACTAATGCATGGACTCGTAATTTTAAGAATATAATGACTTTTATAATTTTAAAAAATATAAAATTAACATCATAAAATTTGAAAAAATAGTCGTGCACAAGAAGAATGTGTTCTCCACAAAATCAATTTTCACATAAAAATTACATATTACGAAAGCTAATTCAATCTTCTACACTTGATCTTTTACACCATATTCAAATTAATTATGAAAGTAACTCAATTCATCCCTTCAAGTTAACATAATATTGTTTTTCCATGTTTGCATTGCCACTAGCATGTCATTAGACACCATAATTAACTTGCACTCACCCATAAACCTTCAATACTATGTTATTCAATACTTTCTTTTTTTCCTAGCAATAAAGGAAAGCATAGAGGTATACATTTTGACTTATAGTGAACCTATTTTTTATACCATATCTAATACAAATATTAGATAGCACAATATCAATAACTTGATACCAAAAATTATATAAAATTAAAGTCAATGGTAAGAAGAAAATATTAGATAGCACAATATCAATAACTTGATACCAAAAATTATATAAAATTAAAGTCAATGGTAAGAAGACAATAATGTTTAAAGATGAAAAAACATATATATATATAATTTATTGTTTAATAAATTTAATTTAATTTTAATAAACATTAATCATTATCATCATATAAAACTAATATATATATTTCCATACTTTATAATTTAATAAATTTAATTTAATTTTAATAAACATTAATCATTATCATCATATAAAACTAATATATAATACAATGGAATACCTTAATAAGAGTCTAACCTCAAAAAAAAATCCAAGATCTCTTTAACTTTAAAGAAAAGATAAAAAGTTTTATGTTTTGTTCATAATGACTTGAGCTATAATTCAATATATATATCTGATACAAATTTCATTGTTTTATATTTATGTTATCTTTAAATATTATTTTCTTATTACTATTAGTATATAATTTATTTTTATATAACATTTTAAATAAATTATTATTTAAATTATAAATAATATTTAATAAATTCAAATGTAATTATATATATAAATTAATGAAATCTCACTCCATTATTCATTGTTTACATTTTCGTGGAAGCTTCTCGCTTAACACGTCTAACTTGTGTTTTGAAGTAGCCTAAGGCATGTAGCGAGAATGACAAAACAGCTGAGGTCGGTCAATATACAAAATAGATATTTTCATTACAGCTCAGATTGACCAACATACAAAACAGGGCTATAAGATAGCGGAGGTTGGTCCGGAATTACAAAATAGAACTTTCATGACAGCTCAGATGGACCATTTGATGACCACTGAATATTTTGATTAGTTTTTATTTTATGTTTATCTTTAAAATATTTTGATTATTTTTTATTTTATGTTTATCTTTAAATTTATAAAGTATTTTTTATTTTTTATAAAATCTACAGCCAGCTAAAAATGACAAATGATGCCCTAGTGTTTCCTAAAGTTTACAATTCTCCTTACAATTGTTAATAGAGTCACGTTTCCTTCTTTATTTTGCTTCGCTGTAGGATAGACATTGAAAATGACATTCCTCTTGCCGAGTCTTATATAAAACTAGATTTCAAATTCATTACATCTTTGTAATTACTAGAAGAATAAAATGTTTGTTTCCGGGCATGGGAAAAACCAAAGCTTGAGAAACCTCCATGAAAGATCTGAGCAAAATGATTTAAATGATTGATTAAAGAATCACATCCAGAAATCTCAGATTGGACACTAAATTTTTATTTTATTTTTTGACAAAATAAGATTTTAATGAATGCCCATTGTTTTTAATAAAATAAATTACGGCCGCATAATAGAAAACATTACAACATTGTGTAACAAAAAAATATCAGAAAAATGGATTATAAGATGGCATATGGAAGAAAGGATAAGTTAACATAAAGTAGATCATCTATTAAACAAAGATCATCTCTGCAAAACTGATTAGAAAGCTACTTGAATAAACACAACGAGTTAAAGGTAATTACAACAAAGCCTTTGTTTCTCAAGAATCTATAATCAAATACAACCATTCATCCTCAAAAGCTACAATTCATTTAGGCAAGATAGAAATGAAGATGGATAACTAAGAGAACACAATCTGATATAACAAATCTCACGAATCTTCAATGTCAGGAATATTTACATGATAAAAATGCCCTCAGGCTCACAAATGACACACACAGGGAAATTGCCTGCTCCTACTCTCTCTAGCCTCTCATGGCTCATGAATCCCCTTTCTCCAAGAGCCCTCTACTTCATCAAATAGAAAATAGCATCCAAATATCCTTAGGAGGTCGAATCACATCTCTTTCATTGGATTCTAAGCCTTGGAGATAGGTGACAACAATCAAAAAGACAAAAATCCAACAAATTGCTAATTTTCAAGAAATTGTTGGAAGTCTTTAATTAATTGTTTCCAACTCACTGCATGAGGTCTTAATGGAGCTAAGACTTAGGTGCAGGTGTCCCTTGACATCTAACTGATCCATGAGAATTCATTTGAACCCTCCTTGACAGCTGGAAACCTCCCAACAAGGCGAATATCCAATCAGCTATGCAAAAACCAGAATTGGCAGCACATTTTGTAGCGCACTAGTGTTTTAATTGTTTCTCTCAATTTACAAACTAGGTCAGGCTGAAATTTGGTCAGCAAGTCAATAGGGATATTATCTTCCTCCACAAAAAAATTCAGAGAACCCCACTTTGTAGTTTTGGTTTTATGGTAAATTTGTAACAGTAACCGCTATAGGAAATTTCGTAGCGCCACTGTAAAACAATTATGCACATTCCGTAGCGCCCTTTGTGTGTCTGGCTAGGTGATTCTGTAGCGCCTTTTTTGTGTCTAATATATCTCTAACCATAACCTGTTTTGAAAAATTGCGAGAGGCTTTTGTTATTTGGTATGTGATGAACAAAAACCTCCTCCAATTTTCAAAAATACCTTCTCATCTGTTCATAATCCAAGTTTTAAGTTAGTCACTCAAAAATTGCAGAAGCGCAGCGTGCTCTTAGCAGAAACGCAATGTGGTCTTTGAGAGGGTGTTTGGAGGCCTTCCCAGAGGAGTTTTGGGCTGCAAGTGATATAGTTGGAAATCTTATGATGTCTGCTACACAATGGAATCATCAAGTACTGCAAACGCCTTCTCAAAACCCCTGAAAATCTAACTTGAAGTCAAGTTGTCCAAAAGTACAAGAACCTCCTATAACAATTGTATTTTGGGAAAATATCTCAAATTATAACACAATCTTGTGTGTTAACATCTGGCTCCACAGGGGGTGGCATGCTCCCTATGAGCTACCAAGAACATGCAGTTCTAGTTGCTTTATCCATTGGGCTATGGAGTCATCTGAGCAACTAACCTTTGAAACACTGCCAAAATCTGTCATTTATTTAAGCAAACTGACTGATAAACCTACTGCAAATTGAAGGAAAGAAAATGCTCAAGAAGTAAGCTTATTTCCTACACTACCCTACCTCTAACCAAATCTCCAATTTGATCAGGTAAAGGCAGACTTCCAAAACAACCATTCAAGTAATTTTAAGATTGAAATGATCTTGTCTTTACCACTGACCAATAGATAATAACTAAAATGTAACAACAATGATAAAAACTCCTTTAGAAAACCATTATCACCCTTGAGTATCGGTGAAATAATGCAATTTGAAATTTTCATAAAATCTTAAACATAAGACTCTAACAAAGATGCAAATGGATCCTTAAAACCAAGATCAGAAGCATGTTGATCCATAGAAAATAACTGCTCATTCGTAAATGCCTTTTTGCTTGCAAATAAATGACCTTCTTGTTCTTTCGAAACCAACTTTTGAACATCAACAATTGCAATCTCTTCTTCATAAGAATGATCATAGGATAACTGTACACCATGATTTAAAGTATCGTAATTATGATCAGCCAAGAACATATAGTTATCTATGCAATCAACCACTACTATATGCTCAAAATGGTTTGAAAATTGATCATAATCTTGATATGCATTCTTGTCCATAGAAAAATCTGCAAATATTGAAGAATCTAATTCCAAATGTGAATCATACTTACATCCTTGTTGTTGTTCCATATCTGATTTATACTCGTTGTCTTCCTGCTCGGAATTTGAAACATACTGACAATCTTCCTGCTCATGTACATGCAAATTTTCAGAATATGCTTGCATACGAATCGTCTTGCTGGAACGTATGTTCTCCTCAACTTCTTTAGCATCTTCAAATAAGCATCTTAAATATGAATATTTCCTTTCTCTCAGGAGAAGGACAAGATATGAATGCTAAGCCATTTCATAATACACCATGGAAACAATCTCGAAAGGTCAGATTTCCACTAGTATGCTATGATAAACACTATAAAATCTCCTGTTGAATACAGCCAAGGCTTCCTCTTCCACTCTCATCAAAGCATTAAAACCAGCCAAATACTGATCAAGGGACTTTTTTTCACCCGAACACTTTAAAAATGCATTGCATAGATTGATCCAAGAACCAATGGAATCGACTCCCAAACCTTTAAAACACACAACAACATCTCCAAACAAATATTTGGAGAACAACCTCATGGTAACATCATCATGAACTATATCAAACTGATCAAAAAATTTCTCAAAGGCCTCCAAATGCCTCTAAGCTGTAACATGATATTCTCCAAAGAACCGAGGAAAATACTCAAGGAAATCAAGAGGATGAGGATGAAGGTGATATGGAAGCCTTAAAGGTTTAAACATCTTGTCTCTGATTTTAGTTTGAAAACTAGTGGGTTGGATATGAGGTTTAACAAGTTGATGGAAAGGTTCAACAGTAACATCATAAGGTGATGAGATTTGAGAAGGCTTTGAATCAGTTTCAACCTCCTCAAGGTTACAAGGGTGATTAAATTCAGGAGGGATTTTAATACAAAGCTCATCCTTATGAATAGACTAAGGTGAGGATACAAGATCATCATCTACAACATAGGAAGAAGGAAGGTCTTCTTCTTCCAAGGATGGATATATAAAGGAAGGTTGATGATCATCCGAATAAATAAAGCACAAGATTATTCTCTTTATATGTAAAGGAAGAGATAGGAAAGAGTTGATAAAGAAGAACAAGAGTTCATGTAGAAAAATAATGAAATGATACCTAATTTTACACTTCTGTCCCTTCATCTTTCTGTCAATGGGATCCTTCCCAATGGAGTCTTTAATTGTGAAGTCACTAGGTAGATAATACAGTCAGGTTTTTGGTGTCCCTCTCTTGTCTACCATCAAGCGCTGGATCTATGTTGTTCTTCCCAAGGATCTTTTCAATCTGCTCAAATCCATCCTCGACAATGGTGCCAAAAATGTTGGCACTGAAAGTCACACTTTGACTGCTAAAGTGTAAGCTCAGCACCCATCATAATGTAAAATATAATTTTTGGGTTTGAATATGTGGATCAACAAGATGAGAAAGAAAGGGAGAGGGAAGAAAACTACAGATCAATAGGCTACACCATTGGGCAATTGAGTCACACAAAAACCCTAAAGTTAGAGGGAAATTGAAAAGTATATCAGAAAAATGGATTATAAGATGGAATATGGAAGAAAGGATAAGTTAACATAAATTAGATCATAAATTAAAAAAATATCCTCTCTTCAAAAGGGATTAGATAGCTACTTGAATAAACACAATGAGTTATAGGAAATTACAACAAACCCTTTGCTGCTCAAGAATCTATAAATCAAATACAACCGTTGATCCTCAAAAGATACAATTCATTCAAGCAAGATAGAAATGAAGTTGGATAACTAAGAGAACACAATTTGATATAACAAATCTCATGAATCTTCAATGTCAAGAATATTTACATGATAAAAATGCCCTCAGGATTACAAATGAACACATACAGGGAAACTGCCTACTCCTACTCTCTCTAGCCTCTCTTGGCTCATGAATCCCCTTTCTCCAAGAGCTCTATCATTCATTAAATAGAAAATAGCATCCAAATATACTTAGGAGATCGAATCCCATCTCTTTCATTGGATTTTAAGCCTTGGAGATAGGTGGCAACAATCAAAGAGACAAAAATCCAACAAACTGCTAATTTTCAGGAAATCGTTGGAAGTCTTTAATGAATTGTTTCCAACTCACTGCATGAGGTCTTAATGGAGCTAATACTTAAGTGAAGGTGTCCCTTGACATATAACTAATCCATGAGAAGTCATTTGAACCCTCCTTGACAACTGAAAACCTCCCAACAAGGAAAATATCCAATCAACTATGTAAAACAAATAATTGGCAACACATTCTGTAGCGCACTAGTGTTTTAATTGTTTCTCTCAATTTACAAACTGGGTCAGGTTGAAATTTGGTCAACAAGTCAACAGTCATATCATATTCCTCCACAACCAATTTCAGAGAAATCCACTTTGTATTTTTGTTTTCATGATCAAATTTGTAACAGTAACCGCTACAGGAAATTTCGTAGTGCCACTGTAAAACATTTCTGCACATTCTGTAGTGCCCTTTGTGTGTCTGGCTAGGTGATATTATAGCACCTTTTTTTGTTTCTAATATATCTTTAATCATAACATGTTTTTCAAAACTGAGAGAAGTTTTTGTTATTTGGTATGTGATGAACAAAAACCTCCTCCAGTTTTAAAAAATACCTTCTCATTTGTTCATAATCCAGGTTTTAAGTTAGTCACTCAAAAATTGCAGAAGCACAACATGCTCTCAATAGAAATGCAACGTGGTATTTGAGAGGGTGTTTGGATGCCTTCCTAAATGATTTTTGGGATGAAAGAGATGTGGTTTGAAAGATTATGATGTCTGCTACACAATGGAATCATCAAGTAATACAAATGCCTTCTCAAAACCCCTGAAAATCTGACTTGAAGTCAACTTTTCCAAAAGTACAGGAACCCTCCTATAGCAATTGTATTTTGGGAAATTATCTCAAATTATAATACAATCTTATGTGTTAATGCATTTGAAATTTGAAATTTCTAAAAATCATCACAGTTCACCTCCTTTGACAAGTGCAACAGCCACCTGACATCGTCGCACCCTGGCTGTGTGTATAGTGCGACGACCCATCAAAAATCGTCACACCCCTGCTATATCGAAAGGTTCGACAACCATCAAATCGATGCATTGTGTTCATCTTGGGAGGTGCGACGACCCTGTGAGATGGCAAAGACTCAAAGTGCCAAGTTTTAAATTGAGAAGTTCAATGGCAAGAATAGTTTTGAGATCTGGAAGGTCAAGATGCACGATCTGCTCATGCAACAAGGCGTGGTGAAGGCGCTTTTGGGAAAATCGAAGAAACCCGTGAGCATTTCAGATGAAGAGTGGGAAGAAATCGATGTGAGATGACTGAGTGCCATATGTCTGTGTTTGGTCACTGATGTTTTGTTCAACAATGTTATGGATAAGACAACAGCCAGTTTTTGGACGAAGTTGGAAAGCTTGTATATGAAGAAATCCTTGACGAACAAGATCTTCCTGAAAAAAAATTGTACAATTTGTGCATGAAAGAAGGTATGAAAATAACTAATCATTTAAATACTTTTAATACTCTTTTAGTTCAGTTGACTAGCATGGGCGTGAAATTTGAATCTGAAGACAAGGAAATTACACTATTGTGTTATTTTCCCAAGTCATGGGATCACTTTGTTACTTCTATTAGTTTTAGTTCAATAGAAAGTATTGAGTTTGATGTTATTGTTGGAGCATTATTGTATGAGGAAACAAGGAAGAAATAAAATCTAGAAACCTCTACATCTGAGACGATGGTGATCATAGGAGTACCTAAAGAAAGAGGATAGGTTCAGAGGGATTTCTCTCGGTCAAATTCAAAGGGAAAGAAGAGAAAGCTTAAGTGTTGGTTTTGTGGAAAATCTTTACACCTAAAAAAGGGTTGGAAGCGACAACAAGCCTCCAAACAAGAACCTCCAAAAGAGACGAAAGAAGCAAACACAACTGAAATAAGTTCATCAACGGGTTCAGGTATGACTTATGAAGTTTTAACAATTAGTATTGTTTCACGTCATGATCAACAATGGTTATTATATTCTGGTGCTTCAAATCACATGTGTCTTCATAGACACTAGTTTATTACTTACCATTCTATAGATGATGGAACTGTTTACATGGGAAATGATATCTCATGTAAAGTAGTAGGAATCGGTAACATTCAAATTAAGATGTTTGATGGATCTGTTAAGATACTAACTGATGTGAGATGTGTACCTGAGCTTAGGAAGAACCTAATCTCTTTGGGATTCTTAGATACTGGAGGATATAAGAGTATTGTTCAAGGTGGAGTTTTGAAGGTCTACAAAGGAATCCTACTGGTTATGAAAGTGAAGAAGGTTGGAAACCTATTTCTATTAGAAGGAAGAACTGAGTCATATCATACGACAGTTGTGTCCGAGAGTGAAAGTGATTATGTTCAACTGTGGCATCAATGGTTGGGCCATATGAGAAAAAAAGGATTGAAGGTATTATCTGATCGCAAGTTACTACCTAGTCTAAAGTCTTTAAAGTTAGATTTATGCAAACACTGTATTTATGGAAAACAAAAAAGGAAGAAATTTAAAACAGGAAGACACATTAGTGAAGGAATCCTTGACTATATCCATTTTGATGTTTGGGGACAATCCCCTACTATTTCATATGGAGGATCATCATATTTTGTAACTTTTATAGATGATTTCTCTAGGAAGGTTTGGATCTATATGTTGAAAAAAAAGGTTGATGTATTTGTTGTTTTCAAATAGTTTAGAGCTTTAGTGAAAAAGAGCATTGATACGTTCATTAAATGTTTAAGAATTGATAACGGTGGTGAATTTACGTCAATGGAATTTGAGAACTATTTCAAGGAGTTTGGGATTAATAGGAATAAAACCACTGCCTATACTCCTCCGCAAAAGAGAGTTGTTGAACGCATGAGCATGACTCTACTAGAGAGAGCAAGGAGTATGCTTAGTAATGCCAACTTGTAGCAAGAACTGCAGGCATAAGAAGTATCTACATATTGTTATTTGTTGAATCGATCACCATCAATAGAAATAGAGTGCAAGATTCCATAATAGGTATGGACATGTCACCCTTGTAATTATTCTAATCTTAAAGTTTTTGGTTGTGAAGCCTATGCTCTAATTCTGAAACATCAACGTTCTAAATTAGATCCAAAATAAAAAAAGGCTTATCCTTGTTGCATATGGTGATGGTTGTGGGATCCTACTGCCCACAATATCACTATTAACATAGATGTAATATTTGATGAATCATCCATCATCAAACCATATGTAGATGTTCAAATGAAACATGTAGAAGTACTGAAATATGAACAGATTCAATTTGAAACCCGTTCAATTACAGATGAAAGTGAACATGAACAAGTTTTTGAAGATGTCCACGAGGAGGTTCATGCAGAGGAAAACATGGATGATGATGACAATCAACAGATTGTGGACAAGCCACAAACTTCCCTAAGAAGGTCTACATTGGTCAGAAATCCTCCAAGAAGGTATGATGATTGTGTTTCATCAGTTTCTTTAAGTACTAATGATGATTAACCTTCGTGCTATCAGGAAGATATGGAGGGTTCTAACAATGAAAAACGGAAAGAGGCAATGAAGGATGAAATGAATGCTTTAGAGAGGAATGCTACATGGGACCTGATAGAACTTCCAAGAGACACGATCATTGTAGGTTGCAAGTGGGTCTACAAGCTGAAGAAGGGTGTTGATGATAAGGTAGAGAGGTACAAAGCAAGGTGTTGACAATTGAAAATGTCAACGAAGTTTTGCCCGCAAAGTGTTTATAAAGCCTATTATTATAAAAACTAAATAATACTAGTAGGTGGGACCCCCTTGAACTATTGGAGAGCATATTTGTTCATTTTTTATGTTGAGATGATGTGTGACATGACTCACATGGTTGATGAAGATATTGTTGTTATTGGTTATGAATTTGCAAGATACCAGATATATAAAATATGCAGAACAGGAACGAAATGCTAGAAATAACAGAATAACAGTAAAATATCCAGCATAATCTTCACAATACACAGAAATGATATACGAAATAGCAACAGAAATAGCACTTGAAC
>ML780838.1:541409-604632 GCA_009831015.1 Picea engelmannii
CATACCCTCGACTCCTATTTATACTAAAAAGAAGCATCTAGAGGAAGATCCTTCTAGAAGCGGAAGCTTTTATTAGGTCTTCTTACATCCGCCTAATTCTCTTTTATTGAAAGGTCTTATTAATATTGACCTTTATTACATCCAAATACATTAATCTACCCATGTGCGGGTTAGGACCTTAACAGAATTGAGCTTATGGAGTGTTGATTCCTTATGTTACTACAACCTATGCTATTCATTAATGTCATTGTTGTATGTTCTTATCGCACCTGCATAACAAACATGTTAGTAAAATTACATGAAGGGTAGTTTTGAGAGAGGAAAAATACTAGAACAAATGCAAGGGAAGGGGACCTAGCTCTACAATATCACATGTGAAAAACTTAAAGGAAATGAGAAACAATTGCAAGGGGAAGATATTAAAGCTATACTAACTATAATCCCTAGCTAGCAAGTAAATGGTTATGAAATTGTGATTCAATTACATGTTTAATATGCATATGGTGTGAAATGTTGGTGGCGCACTTGGCAAGGTGATAGTGCTAATGGTTATGCAATGGTTAATTGAATTATGTGGCCGATCCACATATGGTATATTTGGATATATTGAACATCGGTGGCTCATTTGACAAGGTGGTGAACATTAATGATTATGTGATTTTGTTTGAGTTATATATTAAGAAATTGGATATATGATATGGAAAGCACATTTGGAAAGCAACCTATGCAGATTCCAACGCAGAGTTAAATTAATGGCGTTAATTGGAAGTTGGTTGGCATGTCTTGATGAGTAAATGAATTGTGGGTGGAGGCGGCGTGCATTTAATGCACGTCACCTTTACCCCTCCTGTTCGTCGCCACCCTAATCAGGCTATTGTTTGATCTTGCTGCTGTGGTTATGATCCAAAATTTTAGTAGGGAAGAACCGCTCAGACAACTCTCGTTTTAAGGAATTCAATTACATGTATGTATGTTTTGGCCATTCATGATTATTCTCTAGTTATGAAATAATTATTGGCTCAGGTGTATGGGTTTTTGTTTTCCTAAGTGTTGCAACTGTGTGAAATTTGGGTTCTTGGAATGAAGAGTGGATGGTTCTTCCTATAACAATTTTGAGTTTGTTGAGGTTATTGGGCTTCCTCGATGATAGCTCTTTGTTATCACTGTTGTTTGGTTGGAGGGTTTTTGTTTATTCTTGGGTGGATAGCTATCTTCCCACACTGTCACTAAATCTAGTCTCTGGCTTTCATGGGTTCAATGGACAGAGGTTTTCTACATCACTATGTTTTGTTCACTTCAACATTGGTTGATTGCAGCACTAGGGGTCATGAAATGAGGTTCTTGTTATTCCTCAGCCTGTTTTCAGTTATGTGTTGTGATTGTTGACCGAAGAGCACAAGGGTTATACCCTACGTGCGATAAATAACCTTTGCCAGGTCAAACTAGAGCCCTACGTTTCAGTTATGGCCCCTATCATGGATTTGTGCCCGATCACGAATGATTTGTGGTTTGTCTTGTATGCACCATGGACTTGGAAGTTTTTCCATTGCAAAGACTGGCTCTGCTCTCCCCGTGTTGACTACGGAAAAAACTTGGCCCTCCAGTATGGAAATTGTTTAAGAAGACCAACCTGGCCTGTTGTTTTACTACTCGGGTTTTGTTGGATGGTTGTATAATTGTCGACGATTTTTGGAACAGGCTTGCCCAATTGGTCGTATGAAATTTGTGTTGGTTGGTATATAGTCACTGGCTTGATTATAATAGCGATAAACCCTACATTACCAGTTTCACTTTCAAGGCACACAATTACTCTCCTTATGTCGATAGCTCAGTGTTGTTAATGGAAAGGGCCTCTGCCTCGATTCGATTGGATGCGTGGGTATTCATCATTGCTACAACTTGTTAGGTTGATGATTTTTTAAGACAGCGACGAGTTGTTTGGTAGATACACAATCATTGGTTTTTGCAGTGATGATTATTTGAATGTTTAACTAGCATTGGTGAAAATGCTTGACATTTCTTGTGTCGCGTTGTGTGCTTGCAAAATAAATAATGGTTGTGGTAATTGTGGTTTTCTCTTAGGGCCGAATGATTATTGAACCGGATGACTTTGGGAATTATATGCTTATGATTGTTTGATTGTTTAAGCCTGAAATTGCACAACATAGTTGATCACAGTTGGGCTAAATCAAAGTAATATTGTGTTGGGTTGATGACCCAACAACGAATTGAGCTATTTCCATGACTGTGTGTTTGGTTTGGTAAAATGGAAATATTGCATCGTGTTTTTTTGGGTGGCTCCACACTGTTTATAGTATGGATAGCTTGGGTTTCACAAAGTTTTAATCATGTTTATTGATAATCTTTTATGAAGGGAATGTTGTCGAGGCTTTTTCATGTTAGTTACAAGGCCTAGCTCTTTAAGCCATACTGAATTGTTTTTTTTATAGTGGCAGAATTACATTGCCTAGGCAAGTTACCCTGTGCATAGCTTTTGTCTAAACGGTGTTTGTTGGTTGTATATTTGAATATCAATACCGGTTGCAGTTTGATCTTAGTTCTTTGGTTTTTGTTTATATATATGTTAACGAATATCATTGAATTTTGATGGTCTCTATTGCAGTAATAGTGACTTCATTATTATTTTGAAAACATGACTTTTGAGTATAGTTGTGGATTGAAGAAACACATGGGCAATGGTTGTTTTCGATGGTTAATAGAGTGAGATGGCTACTATTTGGAAATTGTTATAAGATGCAAATAAGGGAACAAAATCCTTTTAACATATTGTATAGGATGCCTACTATTTTCTTATGGCACTATGTTGGATATTTGATTATGAACAATGAACTTGTTAAATACACACAAATTATTATTTAGTCAAGTGATTGATGGTTGATGCATCTCCTTTTGCAGAATGTTTTATGGATCACTTAATTAATTCCATGAACAATAATCATCCTTCTTCCCTTCCATTATTTTACTTTCTGCTAATTACAAACCCCGTCACCTCCCATATTCATTTTTCACTCCCTGTTATGAGATTGATTACAGTCAAGAGAATTCCTGCATTAATATGGATGAAAGTGGCAGTGTCTTGTGTGGATTGCAGTGAGGTTTTATTGGTTTGCTTTACAGTTGATTGTTGTTATCATTGAGCAGTGACCATGTCTTCTCCCCTTTCATTATATCATATTTTCACTCAATACAAACCCCTCACATATCCCAAAACCCTTTTTCACCCCCCTTCTCGTTGATTAACAATAAAACAATTTGTATGGATTGGATTGCATGAGTCTAATACATTCTGAGCCAAATCTATTTCATATTTTTAAGAGTTGTCATGTATGGTTATTTAAAAGACTATTTGCTAATCGATCACACATGCAGGATGAGTTTTTTCAGTCCAGGAAGCCATGGCCGAGGAAACAGAGGTAGAGGTAACTAGAACCGAGGCCCAAGAAGGCCCAGGTTATCCATACATTTTGGCGTTGATTCATAAGAGCTTGGACAATTGTTTCATGTAGGATTCTATAACTAGATTGGGAAGGGAATAGTCCAACCTAGTACTGAAAGGCCTCCTTTCCAAGCCCTGCAAGCCCCTGGTATCCCTATACCTCCTTATGTCTCCTTACAACCTGAGGTCCCTTAAAATGATGTATGACAGGATATTGTCCACCCGATAGTCTCCCAACATCGTGTTTGGCCCAACTTGTCTTTTCCTGCTCCTTTGCCTTTGAATGCCATTATCCAAGATGCCCATAACCACTTGCCAGTGTAATCCTCCCATGATAGAAAGAGATTGAAGACCAAATCCCACCATGCACTTAATAAAGAAAAAGCCATTGCTGCCCCTTCCTCACCCTCCAATGACTCTGACAAATCCATGTCTTCCCGGATGCATTTGAGGGACGATTATTCCCACGTGATCAACGATATTAGGCCTAAGGGCTCTGCACAACCACAGGAAAATTCAATAAAATCAAGAGGTGGCAACAACAATCAAGGAAGGGTTGCATCACAGACTGGGAAATATGGATTTTGAGTTTTTATTATATCTATTTTTTTATGACAGTTGACTTCAGGGATGTTTTTGGACAACATATTTATTTTGGATATATGAGTATTATTTTTGAAATAAGTTCAAAATTCATGAGTTTAAATTACCAAAAGTGAATATGTTGATGGGAGATACAAGGAGGTGTGGTTTTCTTAACTAATGGTTATGTTATGAGTGTTATGATTGATGTGAACTAAAGGGAGTCACAAGGGGTTCGACCTACTAGTCATTATATATTTATGTATTATAATTATTAATTTTCCCCCTAAATAAAGTTAGTTGAGTCTTTTAATTAACTTAACTAATGAATTGGTTCAACTTCTTCAACCAATTCTAATTTGTTAAAAGAAAAAAGGAAGGGAGGAACAAGAGGACGATAGAAGCAAAAGCATGCTAAGGTTTGCTCTTTGAGTTTATGTTGAGATAATTCAGTTTTCATTCATTCATATAATCATCACAGTCTAATTCGCTTTTGTGATAGCAGGGTCTTATTGTAGACAAACATATTCATGGCTGAATCAAATCATTCAGACACTTGCTTTTCAGAGGTGTTGATCTATCTTTGATATTCTGTGTAGACTTGTCTGTTTGTGAATTAATTTTCATGACTGATAAAGGCTATTGTGCAGACTCGACTGGGAAGCAATCTATGGCAAGATGATCCAGCTTTTAGAGTTTAGTTTTGGTTTTCTTCCAGCGGTCCTTTTGTATGTTCCATTGGGGATGTCTAAGTTTGACTTTGGTCCAAGATTTCTGTATGAGATTTTGTAAAGAAAATGACTCATTGGTGAATTGGAATGAAATAAAGGATTGTTGTATGTCTCATCTGTCTTGATTATCATCTTGGTGTCTTTACTTATGTTCTTACATTTATTTCAACAACTGTTATAGTCAGAAAATTACATAAAAAGTGAATTTCTAGCAAGCTTTTTGTTGATAAAAGACTAGCCTAAGAACTAGTAATTAATACTTGTGAGTTAGGATGTTATTTTTGTTGGCTATAAACATAGGGTGATATTCCCGTCTACTTTGCTTTAGACAAGTAAAGTATGAAAATGCTTGATCAAGATTATTTCATATCTTTTCCTCAACATTTATTTGACAACCATACTGGGGAGATCTTCGATATCTCTTTAGTTAATTTTTATATTCGATTTTTCATCGATACATATTTCTTTTCTGAATTTGATTCTTTGAATGTTCTTGTTGCAAGGCAACCCAATCATGAGCCCGGTCTCCAAGACCAAACCAACATTGCTTTAAATTTATTCCATACTATTTTAGACATTGCCAGAACCCATGCCGAGCTTAACCGTTCTTGGGCAGAAATTGAACAAGATATTAGTGCTCAAGAACAATTGGAGGCTAGACGTAGACAACATAGAAATCCGCAATAACCCTTTTGTTTCTTCAGATTTGGCCTTTCTTTTCATGTCCTTAGACTCTCGTGATTCTAGAAGGAGAAGAGGCTTGTCACCCGAAATCAGTCCTATTGCTGAAATAGGAAGAAGAAACATTGTGTTATCCGCCCAACAAAGTGCTCTAAGGAGAACTTTATCTGATTCATCCATCGCGTCCTTCTTTACCTCATCTATCATCCACAAGATGGAATCTAGTGGAGGCTCTGGTGGCACTGGAAGTGCTCCATTTTCCCAATCTTCATCGTCATCAGTGATTGGTATCTTGTACAACCACCATATCCTTGTCCAATCTACTACAAAACCCATGAAAGTCATTAAAAATTATGGGCTTTTTCAGTTCAAAGAAGATGCCACAACCACATCGTGGCATGTGTCCTCTCCTCTTAACCTAGCACTTGCTACTCACCCACTTCCGAAGTTTAAAGAGCATTTGCCTAAGTTTTTAGGAAATAACACCGTCAGTACCAATGAACACCTAGTGGCATTTTCTAATGCTTGTCATAACATAGGGGCTAATGACAATGACACTTACATGTGCTTGTTTGTCAATTCCTTGGAAGGAAATGATGCAACTAACTTCTTTGACCTTCCTCCCAAGATACTATCTACTTGAGAGGAGTTAATCTATTGGTTCTGATCCACTTATGGGAAATCCAAAAGACCTGCTGAGAAGTTAAGGGAATACAATAACGTCACTTATAAAGATGGTGAGACCATCAAGTCTTTCAAATTGCATTTCACCAAGTTGTAGAATCAAATCCCCGAACTTATCTGCCTTCAGAACCAAGCCACTTTCATGCATTACTACAATGCATTGCCTTCTCCATACCATCATAGGCTTGAAGAAAAGGCCATCGATAATCTTAGTTTCGCTTTGCATAATTTCTCATAGTATGAAGAACAACTTGAAATAACTTGTCTTCCCTAGAGAGAATCAGTTAGACAAACATACATGTCTGTTATCTTACATATAGTACAAGATATGAACAATTGTATGATATCATTTGACCGGAAGGGTGTTGTCTACCCTTTCACCCTTGGAGATTCATCCTCTTCTGCACCTCCCTTTAGAAATCCAATTGAAAACAATTTTCATCCTAAAGCTATCCTGCCTCGGAGTTGGTGCAACTTTTGCGAGGAGCTGATGCAAACCCCTCCTCTTTCGGGGTTCTATGACCTCCCGGTCTTGGATCTCTGATTCTTGAGGCGAAAGACTCTCTGGAACCCTAAAGGTCTCCTTCTTTATCTAAACACAGGCCCCCTTGACTACTTAGTGCAGGTTTAACAACAACCCGTGACCTCCCCTTTCGTTCTATTGTGAAAAATCAGAGTGCTGACATTAGCTCCCTTTCGAATAAGACCTCTCACGATATGGCCTGAGGCTATGACCATGTGATTGTGGGCACGGTCACAAGCGGTTTGGAGTCAAACTAATTTTGGGCCCCCAATGCTCCTCCAGCCTACACGTGTCCTCTTAGCGAAACCATGGTTCGAATTTTGACCCACCCTTAATATCTTAAACTCCTCGCAACTCTTGTCCCCGCAATGCCACAAGATCATCGATCTCACGATCTTGACAATAACATCCTAATCGATGCTTCAAATCTGCGCCCTTCTTATCTACGGACCAAATCAACTTCCTCTGAATCAATGGTCGAAGTTCTCTTCACAATTCCGGACTTTGCGAATTTGAAATATCAAACTTATCTTCCTTTAGTACTCCAACCTTTCGGAACTGGCTATCTACAAACACATATCCCGTAGATCAACGGTCATGCCTTCACTTTGGGTGGTTGACCTTTCAATCCAGATCCATGGTCCAACGACCCCCTTCTCGATCGACACTTGAGATTTCCTCCCGGTCTTCGGACTTCGGAGATTTAAAATCTCAAACCTCCTTTTCCCAATGACTTTTACCCAGATTCTAAGATCCACTGCCACGTGTCCTCCCAATCCAACAATCAAGGATTACTTCAGGATTCTACCCAGAGTTAAAAACTTTGCGCCACGTCTCTTTTAGATCTCATGGTCCAGATATTATTTAGGGACTTCAGGTCTTTGCACTTTGGCGATCTCAGTTCTCAAACTGAAAAATTACTTCAGCTCTTCCCTCGAGTTTGAGATCTGTTGACAAGTGTCTCCTCATAGATCAACAAATCACAAATCTTTGGTTGTCCACGCTACGGGTGTTTCAAGTCTTAATTTATGCCTTCTTCCAGATCTTTCGTCCTGCTGACATGTACCCTCCTATCTTCAACGGTCCTAATATGCTTTGGCACTTCGACTCTCTGTGCTCTGGGAGTTTCAAGTCTTAAATTGACTCTTTATGCGCTCGCAATATCTGATGGCTCATGCTTTATCAATCAAACGATTGAGATTCCACCTTGGCGTTCCAAGACTCCAGACTTCGGGAATCTCAAGTTTCAAACCATTCTCCCTCCTGAGCTTACATAAACCAACGACCGTGATTCCTCCTAGCAATCCGATGCTTAGTCTTCGCTGCTAGTGATCTGACGAATCAAATCTATTCTGTTGATTGGATGGGTCGATATTCTATTAGGGGGTTCTGGCTCCGGGAATCTCAACTTTCAACTCCAATATCTTCTCTCTCCTATGTACACAAAGTGCTAAGGCTCATGCAGTTCCTTCTAATCTGACGAATGTTTTTTCATGTGCTCAGATTTGACGGCTGAGATCTGATTCCCTTGCGCTCATTCATCCTTTTCCTAGACATAGATCTAATGGTCCAGCTTCTTCTCTCTGTAGCTTATCTGATGGTTGTCGATGCTCCTCCTCCTAAGCTTTCAGTTTCTTCCCAGACTTGGGAGCTTTCTAACATTCAAAGGTTTCAACCTTCGTTCTATATCCTACGAACCTGACTCCCTTGGGTCTCGCATATGCCTTTGAAAGCGTTATCTCTTCCGATCTCCCATGCACACCTTGCATTCTCGGGATTTCGTAAAACTCAGAATCTTGAAGGATTTCTTGAACAAGAAATACTTCTCGCCCTCCCGACATTCTTCTACTCAATGCACTCCTTGTAGAGCTTTCCTCATAGAGTATTCAACAACCTTGTCTCTTGTTGAACTCAACCCACAGTTCTTTTGTGCACACTTGCACTGGTTCATTGCCCACCTGGAAGAGCTCTACAGAGTCTTAAATAACTCTGGTTCTCTCTGAATTGGATAAAGAGTTCTTCCCATGTACTCCTTGCACTTCTACCAATGAAGGTTCAACGATATCCTTCCTGAGCTTTTCCTTGAGGTTAAAACTCTGTCAACGCACTCTTTACGGACTGTGTGCACTCCTTACACTCGGAAACTAAAAGATGAGAAAAAATTGAAACTCATGCAATAATTCACCAGTTATGCATTCAAATCATGAAATGCATAAAAACATATAAACACATGAACACATGATATGCAGGAAAAACCGCCTTTCTATTATCTCTTTGTGTCTATATAGATGATTTACAAAAACTTGACTATAACAAAGTCTCATTTCTCTCTATCTCTCTCTCTCAGAACTATTCTACCTCCCGAGTCTCCTAATACTCTCTATCCTCTCCTTATGAAATCTGATACAAGTTCTCCTTACAAAAGAGGGGCTTTGTGATCTCATCCTCTCTCACCTAACCTCATCTATTACATTGAAGTTTCATAAATGTTTACCCAAACCTGAATACTATTTGGGTCTACTACAAGCAACCCTTTAAGGCAATTCAACCACTACCTGTACAAAGGCATGGCCTGGCATTTACAACCTTACAACATGAAAATCTGTATAGGATTATTTTCAAATTAAAAAATGGGAGCGTTAATGCCTCTCCCTTCCTCCATTGTGTGTTTGCGTGTTGGCATGATGGTGTGTTTGCTGAGGTGGAAAGATGCTCCTGCATCATAATCCCCTTCTAGGAAAAACATGATCTCTTGCTCATGAGCTCCTCTTCTCCAGTGTTGAAATCCTCCTGGATCCCAAATTCTCTTCTGGAGTTGTCCTCTTACTCCTCTCCAGCCATGTTGTTGCTTCTTTTTCTTCCTTCCTTTTGCTATGGCAAGCTCTCTTTTGTTCAACTACTCTTTGTTGACTGCTTCTTCTAGCCTCATCATCAACCTTCATATCTCCTCTATCATGTTCTCCAGTTGCTCCAGTGGATGGTTCTCCTTATGCCATCCCCTCGGCTGCAACTCTTCCTTATCAATGGGTAGATCAACTCGATCCCCTTTACGGTTTTCTCCATCTCTTGTGGCCTTATCTTGCCATCCTGTTGTAGACTCCAATTGTGCAGTCTCTTCTTGACTGACCTAAATTTTTAGTCTCCTCCATTGACATATTGGATTCTTCTGTCATCTCTTCTTGTGTTGGCATATCTCCAATTTCCTCCAATCGTTCCTTTGGATGGTATGCTCCTCCATCTTCTTCCAACTTGACTTGTTGGATGTGCAAGATTTGCACCATTACCCTTCTCTCTAGGGCTTCCAGTTCTTCATACAGCTCAACAAATTCCATGTTGCTTGCTTCCTCTTCTGCTGCAAACTCCAATGCTGTAGTCATTTCTTATTCAGCTTCCTGGCTGAAAATTTTGAGCAATTCGGCTGAATGCTCTTCTCCTTATGCTGGGGAAAATGTTAGTGTATTCTCCTTCTCTTCTTCTTCTATGACAGTCACTGCTAGTTTTCCTTCTTCTTTTGCTACACTTTCATCATGTGCACTAGCCTCTACCTGGCTATTTGGTAGGAATATCTTGATCCCTCCAATAGTCAGAATGCTTCTCTGATCCTCTTACTGGATGGTGAAAGTTTTTAACTTGTCATCATCTTCATTCACATGGTCTGCAAGTCCACATGAATCTCCATCTATCAGCACTCCTCGCTGACATGAACTCACTTCTAAGCTCCTGATACTTTCAGATAGTCTCATCTCCTTCTCCCTGCCCACCTAGCAATTTGGGAATTCTCTACTACCCTCCTAGAAGTCTATGAGATCAACCGATCCCATCTCATTTCCCACTTGGAAGTTTGAATTTTCAACACTTCTCCCCTGGCATCATACGAGACCTCCACATGGTCTCTTTCCATTGCACACCTAGCAACTTGAAAGTCCAATTTTTCCCACTTGGCAGTTTAAGAGATCTTCATCTGACCTCCTCTCCTCCTTGTCGCTGAGATTTCTCCCAGTCTCTGGTTCACAGATGTGAATTAGTTCCTCCTCTGTGTCACTGAATTTTTCAGCATGCATCAATCACCTTCTCATCAGCCTTCACTATTCCTTGGCCAAGAATTCCTTTACTGGCCACTTCACCCTCTTCTTCATGGGCCACTCATATACCCAATGCGATTTTTCATCCTGCTACATTTTAAATGCAAGCTTCTACATTCATGATCTTATCTGATTGAACTCCATATCCACATCTAGATTTCATTTCTTCTTGTGGCCTTCTCTTCGACCGCATCCATGGCCTTCAGTAGCCATTTCTACCTTCTACCTGCTCTCCTGGAAAGTCTGTGGATTACTCTACATCTTTGAGTATCTCCATCTTCTCTCACATCTCACCTAGCTGTTTAAATTTTTGTTGTTGTTGTGCGTGTGAACCAACCTTCTTACAGAGTATCAATACCCTGCCTTCTTTTTACCTCTCTCTTATCTACTGTCTGTAAGTAAATCTCAGTCATATGATACCACTTGATATCATCTGATTACCTCTGTGCCTATAGAAATCAATTATGTGCTCTGATACCACCTGATGTAGCCCCCTCCCCTTCTGGATTTCTACGACCTCCTGGTCTCAGATCTCCGATTCTCAAGTCAAAAGACTCTCTAGAACCCTAAAGGTCTCCTTTTGTATCTAAACACAGGCCCCCTTGGCTTCTTGGTGTAGGTTTGACAACAACCCACAACCTCCCCTTTCGCTCTGTTGCGAAAACTCAAAGTGTTGTCATTAGCTCCCTTTAGGATAATCCCTCTATTGATATGGCCTGGGGCTATGACCATGTGATTGTGGGCGCAGTCACAAGCGGTTTGGATTCAATATGCTTTTAGGCCCATAATTCTCCTCCAGCCTACACATGTCCTCTTGGAAAAACCATGGTTCAAATTTCGGCCCACCCTCAATATCTTAAACTCCTCACAAATCATATCCCTGCAATGCCATGGGATCGTCGATCTCACGATATTGACAATAACGTCCAAATCGACTCTTAAAATATGCAGCCTTCTTATCTACAGACCAGATCAACTTCCTCTGAATCAACGGTCAAAGTTCTCTTCGCAATTCCAAACTCCAATAATTTGAAATCTCAAACTCAGCTTCCTTTCGTACTCCAACCTTCTGGAACTAGTGATCTACAGACACCTGTCCCGTAGATCAATGACCCTGCCTTCACTTTGGTTCATTGACCTTTCAACCCAGATCATCGGTCCAACGACCCCCTTCTCGATCGATGCTTGAGATTTCCTCTGGGTATTCGGACTTCTGAGATCTCAAATATCAAACTTGCTTTTCCCAATGACTTTTACCCGGAGTCTAAGATCCACTGACGCATGTCCTCCCGATACAACGATTGAGGATTACTTCGGGAGTTTACCTGGAGTTAACATCTTTGCGCCATGTCTCTTTTAGATCTCATAGTCCAGATATTATTTCAGGACTTCAGGTCTTCTCACTTTGATGATCTTAGTTCTCAAACTGAAAAATTAATTCATCTTTTCCCCGGAGTTCGATATCTATTGAAAAGTGTCTCCTCATAGATCAATGACTCATGGTTGTTCGGTTGTTTGCACTCCGAGTGTTTCAAGTCTCAACTTCTGTCTTCTTCTAGATATTTCGTCCTGCTGACACATAACCTCCTGGATTCAACAGTCCTGATATGCTCTGGCTCTCTGTCTCTCTGTGCTCCGAGAGTTTCAAGTCTCAACTTGACTCTTTATATGCTCGCAATATCTGATGGCTCATGCTTGATCAATCGAACGACTGAGATACCACCTTAGCATTCCGGGACTCTGGACTTCGGGAATCTCAAGTTTCAAACTGTTCTCCCTCCTAAGATTACAACAACCAATGATTGTGATTCCTCCTGGTGATCCGACACTTAGTCTTCAATCCCAGTGATCTGACAGCTCAAATCTGTTCCACTGATCGGATGGGTCGAGATTCTATTCTGAGGTTTTGGCTCCAGGAATATCAAATTTCAACTTCAATAGTTTCTCTCTCCTATGTACGTGAAGTGATAAGGCTCATGCACTTCCTTCTGATCTAAAGACTATTTGTTCATGTGCTTAGATCTGACTGCTGAGATATTATTCCCTTACGCTCATTCATCCTCTGCCTGGACATAGATCTAAGTTTCTAGGTTCTTCTCTCTGCATCTTATCTAATGGTTGTCGATGCTCCTCCTCCTGAGCTTTCAATCTCTTCCTAGACTTGGGAGATTTCTAACGTTTGAAGGTTTTGGCCTTTGTTCTATCTCCTACGAACTCAACTCCCTTGGGTCTTGCTCACACCTCTGAAAGCGTTATCTCTTCTGAGATTATGGACTTATAATAAGTCTGTCTCATACACACTTCTTACGTTATCCCTTCTAAGCTTGATCTCCTTGAAGACTTCGATCTCCCACACACACCTTGCGTTCTCAGGATTTCGTAAAACTCAGAATCTCGAAGGATTTCTTGAACAATAAATACTTCTCTCCCTCCCAACGTTCTTCTACTCGATGCACTCCTTGCAGAGCTTTCCTCACAGAGTATTCAACAACCTTGTTTCTTGCTGAACTCAACCCAGATTTCTTCTATGCACACTTGCACTAGCTCAATTCCCACCTAGCAGAGCTCTACAGAATCTTCAATAACTATGGTTCTCTCTGAACTCGATAAAGAGCTCTTCCCGTGCACTCCTTGCACTTCTACTGATGAAGGTTCAACGATATCCCTCTTGAGATTTCCCTTGAGGTTAAACCTCTGTCAACACACTCTTTGTAGACTGTGTGCACTCCTTGCACTCAAAAACTCAAAGACGAGAAACAATTGAAACTCATGCAATACTTGCATAGTTACGCATTCAAATCATGAAATGCATAAAAACATATAAACACATGAACACATTATATGAAGGAAAAACTGATTTTCTATTATCTTTGTGTGTCTATACAGATGTTTTACAAAAAATGGACTATAACAAAGTCTTAGTTCTCTCTAGCTCTCTCTCTCATAACTATTCTACCTCCTGAGTCTCATAAGACTCTCTATCCTCTCCTTATGAAATCTGATACAATATCTCCTTACAAAAGAGGGGCTCTGCGAGCCCCTCCTCTCTCACCTAACCTCATCTATTACATTGAAGTTTCATAAATGTTTACCCAGACCTGACTACGATCTGGGTCTACTACAAGAAACCCTTTAAGGAAATCCAACCACTACTTGTACAAAGGCATGGCCTAGCATTTACAACCTTACAACATGAAAATCTGTATAGGATTATTTTCAAATTAAAAAATGGGAGCATTAATGCCTCTCCCTTCCTCCATTGCGTGTTTTCATGCTGGCACATTTTCTGAGGTGGAGTGATGCTCTTGCATCAGGAGCACCATGAAGAAACCACATGTGAAGTAAAGAAGAGTGCCAGAGATAAGATCTTTGGTAAGAGACTGGAAGCTACTATCGTTTTCCTAGACTTTGTGGAGCTAGATGATGTCATGGTTATTAATATGAGGAACAAAGCCTATGCTCCCAAGGGTAAATTTGATCCTCCTTGCAGCTATTCTATCCCAAACTCATCCTCAACCACTTCTATGCCCCAGGTTCCTAAAATTCCTGAGAATCAAAGAATCAGTCCCCCTCCTCCCTCTTCTAAATACAATATCTTGAATCAATTGGCCAACATCAAAGCAGATGAAACCCTCCTAGACATGGTTTTCGGCCCTGAACAACAGACATATATGAAACAATTCATGGAAGGAAAAGCTTCCATTGTAGCCAATATTTCTGAGGAGGGTTCTTCTGTAAATAAAGTAGGTGTACATAACTTTAGATAAAATCCCCTTTTTATATTTTTGTAATGATCATGGATAATATTTCCCATTATTGCCTCATTAATGGTGGTTCAGGCCCAAGTGTCATGTCGAATATTATTATGGAAGAGCTAGGCTTGTCTTGTACAAACAAAAATGCCAGAAGCATGCTCTCCTATAATTGTCTACAACAAACAACCATAGGCGAGATTAAGGATGTAACCTTGGTTTTATGTGCTCATCCTAAGATAAGGACAACCCTCAACATTCAAGTGATTGAAATACCTGTAAGAAATTATTCAATTATCTTGGGGAGAGATTGGTAAGCCCTGACAAGTGGATACCTCTCATTCAACGGGATGCATTTATCCGTGTTACACATCAACATTATTCACTTTGATAAGTGTCGCATGTTGCTCACAAGTGTCGCAAGTGTCAAGCAAAGCATACTGCCATGATGATGACACTAAGGAGACACTTAAAATGCCTCAAACACTTGATTTGAAGGAAGAGGAATGGATAACTGAAGTTAAGAACCTTTTGCCCCCTGAAAGAATCATCGAATCTAAGGTTTTAGAAGAGAGCGCTCCCCTATATCACCCTTAGGAGTGCTGGCGCTTTTCTATAAAGTGCTAGGGAGCGTTATAACACCAAACAACCCTTCTGAGGGAGTGTTATGGATTTTTAGAGCATTGGCGCCCCCCTAAAGTCTACTAGGGAGTGCTATAGCGCTCTGATGGCCTTTTTGAGGGAGCGCTACCTATTCTGGGCAGCAGTTGATCTGTTGAGGAGAATAAGGGGAAGATCTTTCAATCTTGGAAGGTAGTTGCATTCGAATTCCTGGTTCAGCCATGATCTTAGGAGAAGATTCCTGGCTTAAGGAGGGAAATCCTCAACTTACCCTAAAGATACCTCAAGAGGTTAAGACTCTCTAAACCTATATAAACAGGCTCTATCATGGTGGAAAGGGGGAAGAATTGGAAGCATGAAACCTATGATCTCATAGGAAACATACAGTGAACTAGAGGAAAGTAATCAGTGAAGTTGTTGTCATTCAGATCGTGGATCTTTTGAGAAAGGGTTAGACAAAGGGGACTTGACGAAGCTGTCACATTCACATCTACGGTTGTAAGTTACTTCTATCATTGTTCTCATCAATATGACACACTTGGCCTGTTTCTTTCTAGTTTGTGTTTAATCTCACATGAACTTGTCTCTGATAGATAGATCTATTTCAAGCTAATATCGATAGAGTAGGAAGTGGTTGTACTATTGTTTTTCTACAGGGCTCATCGAGGAGCGAAAGATTGGAGCTCAACTTGGAGCGTGCAGGGAAAAATGCCGGTAAAAGGTACTTCTTTTTCTCCTTCCTCCTCGCACATTAGTTTGTATAGATCTGAAAGGAAATCAGTGTCCATGTTAAGCGTCTTCTGTCTTAAGAGTTAAGAGTCTAGCTCTCAAGAGGAGATCTACCTGTCCGCAGGGAGATTTTCCTTCAACAGAAACTGCTGACTCCACTGGGGACAATCGAATCGAAACTTTGGGTTTTGATTTTTCCTCATAGACCTTGTCTTACCCTTTGATTGTTTTCAGACCTATTTCACCCCTTTTGATTGATTTCATGTGCTGATTGACTCATCACCCCATCACTCTCAGCTTGATTGCCAAAATTAGACTGAAATTCTGGATTTGTATACATTTTCATGAGCTTTTCAAGCCTGGTGCCTCTGTGGCTGTGTTAACAGAGTGCCAACACTCCCTGGATGTGTTAGACAGAGCGCTATAATGCTTGGTTCACCTTACACCAGAGCGTCAGCCCTCTTTTGGAAAAAAACCTTTCCAGAATTTATTTTTCCAGGGTCCAGTCTCTGTGTTTCACTTACTGAGCCTCTCTATGAGTCAATGCTTCTTCCCACTGAACTTTGACATCCTTCCTTCTGAGGAACAAATACCTTGTTGTTTAGATTTTGTAGCCTTCTTCATTATTTTTTAGTTTTTCTGTTGTTGGGAGTTTGAAACCAATGCACTATTTTTCTCTCCTTTTTGACTGAGCGAGAAACTCTGATGAAGGACATCAGAAGTCTAGGAATCTCTTCATTTGGTTTTTGTTGAGGTCATTGTTCTTCAACATCTCTTTTTTGTGTGAAATTCTTGATTTTCTTTGTTTTATTTTATTTTGCTTCTTGTTTTTTATCACAACAAGAGGGTGTATTGTTTGTACGAAACCTGCTTATGTTTGTCTGAGCTTCCTTGATCCAAAAGGATAATTGGCAGGAGAAGTGCTATTTTGAATTAATCATTATTCACACACAAACAATAAAGAGACATCTTCATGATTGATTTTCATATTAGAAGACATTTCCAAAAAGTTTTAGCACCACATTGGATTTGATTGAAGAAAATTTGTTTGAGGACATTCCTTCTTAGTGTTTGTTAGTGAAAATAACTCTCTCTCTCTCCTTTAAACAGATATTCATAAAAAAAAAATGATTGGTTATCATCTTTGATGCATTTTTTGGGGATTGAGTCATCATTCCATCCGTTTCACTTCCATGCACCCCTTTTGAGTAAAGAACAACTATAAAATGAACGCTAATTAAAAACTATCTAGAACATTTTCTTTTCTAGGATCCTCCACCAACAGTAGACTAGGATTAGTACTTTGGATTAGGCTGTGATCATAACTCTCCAAAGTTTCCAAAACAAACATTAGCATATAGAGCTAGGGAGAGTCAAATACAATTGTCGTATAAGTCTGTCTGGGATCCCCCTCTCACACAGGGGTTACGCACGAGGTCGCACTCGGGAAAGCTATGGAGATTATCCCTCCGTGGTTTGACCGATTGTAGTAGTCAGATCGTATTATGGGGATCGCTTAAAGGTATACCCACAATGTTGAGTGGAATCCTTTCAAGTTGATTTTGGGCTAGATACCCTGCCCATACGTTCGAACTGAACTGTCGACTGTACCCTCCCAGGGACTGACTGCGACTTGGTAACCTTAGTGGCCATAATATTTAGGGTCTTACATAAGGTGACAGTGAAGGGAAGTCTCATTGTACCTGGGATAGCCATTGGTCAAACTCACTCGGGCTCCTTGGAGGGTAAATCCACAATTAATGCGTGGAAGCTTGCACCAAGGTGAAAGTACGTTAAGCAGGTCGCCATTGTAACTGTTCCACTGCATCCCCGCCCCTTCTTGACTTGATCATGCGACGTTGGATTTCATCACCAACTAGTATGGTCATCAAGAGAAGGTTTTGTTTGCTTGGTTGTGATTCCTAGATTCTATTAGCGTATGCTGCTTCTGTTCAGTAGTTGGCCATAGATTTTTTCTGTCGACTCTTTTTTGCCAACATCGACCCTCCACGCCGTTCGCGGAGGCTATAGGGACTTCCTCCAGAAAATATGGAAGAGAATACCCCTTTACCCCCTCATTCTATGGAGGAATCTCCTCAATAGAGTGAGGTTCACGACACTACAACCTCCCAAGAAGAATTTCCCACCTCTTTAGAGAATTTTTGAATTGTTTCAGAGTCTCCAGAGGCTTTGCGCATTCCGGAGTGATATGAGAGACGTGTTCTCCAACTCAATTCAGCCGGTGAATTCATCGTCATAAATCCTTCTGACGTTCTGACTGGGTCTCATTCAAACCCTCTAGTCGATGACCCCTTTTGGACCACAGACATTGTTTGAAGTCCACCACGTATGGTGCAGGATCTTTATGGAACAGGAATAGGTGCCGATGCACCTATCACCCACACTGTACCCTTAAACCATTTTACCGGTACTACCATTTTTTCAGCTACACCGTCTGTTGATCCAAACACATCGTCTGTTGGCTTAAGGTCCACTTTTTCTCTCCAGACAGCTCACTCTACAATGGTCCCTCACGTTCCGACTATTCCCGCCAGTAATGTGGTGGTTAGCCAAGCTGAAATTGGCACACCAATAACACCTAGACCTTCATCATCACTCCCTTTTGGGTACAGAGCACTGAATTCTTCCGCTGTCACTACTACCCAAGTTATGCCTGGAAGTTCTATACCTATACATCAACCCGGAGGGTGCGGTCTTGGTAGCTTTAACCCGTTAGGCAACATCGGTCTGTCATTTACGTCTGGTCCTCAAATTCCAGGAACTCCACCTCAAGCTGGGGGGCATCCTCCCACCGGAGGACAACTTCCATTTGGAGGGCACCCTCATGCTAGGGGGCAGCCTCAATCCGGAGCCTACCATCAACCGTATGGACAAAATGTGTCTACCACACCCAATCCGTGGAATATCCCTTTTCTAGGAAACCCACAGTTCTCGGGGGGACACAATCCTCAAGCTCCACAACAACCTCTTCCCCCTCAAGGGACTCATCTATATCCTCCTTATGGAAAAATGCCAAATCTAGCTTATAATCCTCAAAACCCATCCGGTTATCCCCCACTCGCACATGTTTCTCGAACTCCCTCAAATCCTTTGTACCCTGGTCAACACCAACCTCATACAAGAGGACCCACTGGTTACAATTATCCACCTAACCCAGTGTATGGTCCTACTTGTGTTCCTATGCCACACTAGTATTACCCGCAGGTTAACCGACAACTCCCTTTCCTAGCGACTTTGGACCTCCCAGACTTGTCTCGGTTAACGAATGATCCTATTTTTCATTCTCCGGTTTGGCCAGCTATTCCAGCTAAACTTCCTTCTGATATTCCAAAATTCAACGGAAAGTCCGGAGAAGATCCAAACAACCATGTGATGAATTTCCATTTGTGGTGTTCATCCAACTCCCTCATGGATGATTCTATACGTTTGCGTATTTTCCAACGAACGCTTACGGGTTCTGCAACAAAGTGATATATTGAACTACCACGTGCTTCTTTTCACAATTTCAACTCCCTTGCCATGTCCTTCCTCACACACTTCCAACAACCCATTCAATACGAGACAGGTACCAAACTATTGACCTCCCTTCATCAGTCAACCTCCGTACATATCTCTGATCATATTCATGAATGGAGATGACGACGAAGGTTAATCAAAGTGGTCATTCCTAACCAATTATTAGAGGAATGGTTCACCAAATCGTTGTTACCCCAGATCGCTCGTGATGTTGCTATGGGTGGTGTAGTCACCGAGGAAGAAGCTATTGCTCGAGCTCAGTACCTAGATTTGGTTTATTCACAATCTGATACTCTGTACAAATTGATACAAAATTCTACCCATGCCACTACTGACCCATCCAAATCGTCGTCTACCTCGCATGCGGATGGAGTCATTGGCTCCGTCAAAACCCAATCTACTTCCCAATCGACTGGAACAACCCAGTGGCCCACTTCGACATCTGCTCCCAGTTCGACCACACCCTCTTCTACCTCTCCTCAAACTCAAGTCTCTTAGGTGAATATGATCCAATCGACCCCTTCACAACCATCTGGAGGCATGAATAAAGCAAGAAATAAACAAAAGAAAAACAACAACAATGAACAACCAAAAAATCAAACTCAAACCCCGGCTGCCGGAAAACAACCACAATGGAAACCGAAATTCCCATGTCTCATTTGTGGCGATGATCAATATACTCGAGACTGTCCACATTGCGATGAAGTGGCCAAGCTTTTTAAGGGAAATTCACAACCCGCTGTGCTTACCCAACCTTTTCCACAGCAACAATCTTTGGTTGCTCAAACCCCCACTCCATGGGGCAGTTCCAACCAATCCCATGATGAGGCCTTGACAAGTGCCCAAATTTACATGTCTAACGAGATTAATCTGACCACTCGCACTATGACATATGACACACCGATTAAACCTGATAAGCCGAAGCCCACTAACGGTTCCTTACCAGACCCATTACCATCTTCCGTTAGTCCTCCATCTGCTAGCCCTCCGTCCGGGCCACTTCAGATCGAGAAACCTTCGTTTGAATCCATCTTACACCCTCCTAAGAGCACTATCTGGAAATCTACCTTTAATCCTAGTTCACGGGCTTCCCAAAACTACAACATTGTTGAAGATTTGGCTCAAGCACTGTGTGCTATGTCTTCTTTGGAAGTTCTACAACACTGTCCCAGCTGTTATAACCCTAAAATGCACCATACAGGTTTACCTGGCATCAAGCCAACTCATGCCTCTTCCTAGCGAAAGCCATGCTGAACAAATCCTCAAAAAACCACTTAAAACAAGCAACCCGCGCCCTAACTTCTCACTGGGCGCGGGCAACCGCTTGCTGTCCTTCTACTGTAGTGGGTTAGCCTGCGGGTACCCGCGTGCNAAGTGGTTTTTTGAGGATTTGTTCAACATGGCTTTGGCTAGGAAGAGGCATGAGTTGGCCTGATGCCAGGTAAACCTGTATGGTGCATTTTAGGGTTATAACACCAGCCAATGTAGAATGCTCTTAGCTTCCATCGACGCTTTCAATCCTAAGTCATATAATAACCTCATGTTTAATCTGGATGATCATCAACCTCGACTCTCCCACCAACTAGCTTTTCAGATCGATGTTGTTGTTCACAATCAACAAATCCACTGAACTATCTTGGATGAGGGAGCCTCTACTTGCGTCATGTCTTTATCTTTTTGGAAAGGCTTAAAATCACCTACCCTTAGAAAATCCCCTACGATGTTATACACTTTCGATGGGTGATGTTTTCATCCTCACGGACTTTTACAATCCTTAGCCGTTCATTTGGGCGGCAAAACTGTTACCGTTGATGTCGAGGTGGTTGATGCACCCCTCGATTACAACCTACTACTTGGAAGAATTTGGTTCTATTCTATGACTATCGTCACCTCATTGGTGTTTTGATGTGTACAATTCCCCCATCAAGGCAAAATTGTCACTATTGATCAACTAGATTTCTATACACCCGAAGCTCGTGCCCCTGTCACCAACAACATTCCTTTTTTTGGAGACCACCAAGTTACGTATGAAAGCATTGGTGTTGGCTTGTTGAAATATTCTAGCCTTATGGGTGCCTTCCCTACACCACTTCCACCCACCACACATCATATTTCCACCGTCAATATGATTTCGACTATGGCTTATCAATCTTTGGAATCATTTGACCCTTGGATTGTACCTAGTCCTATGGAATTCGATGTGCTAGGTGACACTATGCCACTTAGCCCAGCCGAGGCCACATACATGGCTATTCAATATTCCTCTCCCTCCCTGGACAACCCCCATTTATTGGCACCCAATGCCTACTCGATGTCGTCATGGTTGGATTCCCTATCTTCCGCAATCGACTACATTTCCCACATTTTTCCTTTCGACGAATCTTTCCTTTCGACGAATCTATAATGGATATTCTTAGTATCGACGATCTACCTTGGGATGATAACCATCATCGATCCTCTTTTCTTCCACCTTTGGAAGAAATTAACAATGACATACACTCTGTCTTCCCTTCTAATGTTACCCATTCCCAACAATCTCCCATCCTCACACAAGACACTCTTTCTGAGGGGAATATGGGTAATATCTCTACTACGATCATTATTGATATTTTGATCAAAGAAGGCGTTGTGGAAAACATTAACCTTGGTGCTAATTGCACACCCGAAGAAGTGATATCTTATACTGCTCTATTTAAATAATTCCATGATGTCTTCACTTGGAGCTATGAAGAAATGCCAGGAATTGACCCCTCAATTGTCGTGCATGAAATCAAGACTTACCCAGGTGCGAAACCTGTTCGACAGAAACTCTGCCCAATTCATCCTAAGAAAATCGTATCCATAAAGGTAGAAGTTGAGAAACTTTTAAAATATGGCTTTATCTATCCTGTCTCTTTGACAGAATGGGTCTCCAACCTTGTTTCGATTGCCAAAAAACAGGGGAACCATCCGTGTCTATGTTGACTATCGGGATCTCAATAAGGCTTGTCCAAAAGACAACTACCCTACGCCCTTCATCGACTATATCATTGATAATTGCACTGGGAGCGTAATCTTCTCTTTCATGGATGGTTTCTCCGGGTATAACCAGATTGAAATTTTACCTGCTGATCAACATAAGACATCCTTTATCTGCCCATGGGGAACTTTCACCTATCGAAAGCTACCTTTTGGTCTCAAAAATGCTAGTGCTACTTTCCAGCGGGCCATGTCATAAGTTTTCCACGATATAAAGCATATTGCAAAACCTTACCTCGACGACTTACCTACCCATTCATCCAATCGATCAGATCACGTTGATCACTTACGGGCTATTTTTTTTCGATGTCGGTTTTACCGTATCCGCTTGAACCCACATAAGTGTATTTTTGTTGTCAAATCCGGTCGACTGCTCGGTTCTGTTGTCTCTAAAGATGGGATTAGGGTGGATCCCTTCAAGATTAAGGCTATTCTGGCCTTACCCCCACCTACTAGTTTGACCAAACTCCAAAGTTTGTAAGGAAAAGAAAACTTCCTTTGCCGTTTCATTTGTAACTACGCTAAGATAACTAAAGGATTCATGCGATTGTTGTAGGAAGACACCCCTTTCATATGGGATGAAATCGCTCAATGATCGTTTGATGCTCTCAAGCATGCCTTGACCCACGCACCTTTGTTGCACCCTCCAGAGTATACAAAGGACTACATCCTTTACTTAGCCGCCTCAACATCCACTATTGCAATGGTGTTAGTTCAAAAGGACCCCAATGGTGAGGAACATGTGATCTATTACCTGAGCAAGAGTCTATCTGGACCTGAACTCCAATATTCACATGTAGAGAAACTAGCTCTGGCAGCCGTCATCGCTGTCCAGAGATTTTGCCATTACATCCTACTATGCACCACCACTATGATTGCAGACTCAAACCCCATGTACCATGTCTTGACATGTCAAGTGCTCGGGGGAAAATACTCTAAATGGATCGTCATCCTTCAGGAATTCGATCTTGAATTTATGAAGTCCAAAGCCAAAAAGTCCCTGGTGTTTGTGGAACTTATCTATGATCTCCCCTGTGCTGATGAAGATATCAAACCTAGAGATTCTCTCTCCAACGAAACTCTTTTCCTCATCAACACCTCTGATTTCTGGTACGGAGACATCCTCCTTTATCTCCAAACCCAACGCTTTTAGCCTAACACTTTCTGTGAAGAGCATCGATGTATTCGCCACCATTCTCGTCGTTATCTCATCGTCGGTGACACCTTGTATCACCGTGGTATTGACACTATCCTTTGACGATGTTTGATTCATGCAGAGATTGAACACGTTCTGAATGACTGTCACCTTGGAGCCTGTGGTGGTCACCTTTCTAGGATGGCCACAACCCAAAAAATTCTACGTGCCGACTATTTTTGGCCCTCGATTTTCAAAGATTGTATTGAGGCAGTCAAAAAATGCCCACCTTGCCAAGTTTTCAACAACAAGGCCCGAACCCACCCTATTATGCTGCACCCCATTATCTCCATCAGCCCCTTCGCCAAGTGGGGTATCAATTTTATGCAATGTAAGCCTACCTCAGCCGGGGGGCATAGTTATATAATTGTTGCCATTGACTACTTTACAAAATGGGCTGAGGCTATGCCTACCTTTCTGAACGATGGTCGTACCGCAGCTCTGTTTGTTTTTAACCACATCATAACACATTTTGGTGTACCACGTGACATTGTCACTGATCACGGTGCACACTTTAAGAACAAGATGATGAGTGAATTACATGACAAGCTGGGTTTTCGCCATGAAAACTCATCCCCATACTATCCTCAGGCCAACGGACAAGTTGAAGCCATCAACAAAGTCCTCAAAACCATGATTCAACGCATGGTAGGGAAACATAAGACATCCTGGAATCTACAAATTTTCTCCACTCTCTAGTCTTACCGTACTTCCGTGAAAACCGCAACTGGGTTCACTCCTTTCCAGTTAGTGTATGGCATCAAAGTCGTTTTACCAATCGAGTGTGAAATTCCATCTCTGAAACTTAAAGTAGAACTCCTACCCCATACTTCTACCGAAGAAGAACATTTCTTATATCTAACCAAACTGGACGGAGCACGTCGTGATGCCGCTCTCGTTAACGAGGCACATCAGAAACGGATAAAAAATCAATATGACAAATCCATCCATCCTCAGACTTTTGCAGAAGGAGACTTAGTCCTTGTCTATGACCAGGCTCATGACAAACTAGGGACAGGTAAGTTAGAACCTCTGTGGCATGGCCCTTACATTGTGAAATGTGTTCTGCACAGAGGCGCCTACGAGTTAGTCAATTATGATGGAATTTCCCTAGGGGATCCCTGGAACGGGATTTACCTTAAAAAGTACTATGCCTAGATCACCTAGCATGTGTACATTGTACATTATTGTATTTTAGTTTGGTGTGTTTGTTTCTTTCACGTGCTCGAGTCTTTACCTTTGCCACTCATAACTGTGCCTTGTGTTTTCATGCGCATATGACATCTTCCTTTCTTATCTTTGTCGGGTTTTCGGATGGTGCTAGTCGACACACCCGGAACATTGCTTCGGCGGCATGGGTCATTTACCAATTTGACAAGGTGGTGAGTTCAGGAGGTATTTGCTTAGGACCAGTGACTAATAACATGGCAGAATATCATGTTGTCATCGGACTCTTGACCCAAGCCTCCTCCCTAGGTATCTCTCGTATCATTGTTAACCTAGACTCCCAGCTCTTGGTCTATCAACTCAACCGTATCTACACTATTCGTAATCCTATCCTGATACGTCTCCACCTACAAGTTCGTTGTCTTGAACGAATATTTGATTATATCGAATACAGACATATTCCAAGAGAACTCAACAATGTTTCGGATTCGTTAGCTAATTACATCATGGATCAGTATCTCGCCCATAGATAAGATTTCATGAAGGAAAACAAATTCTACATCACATGTAAATTAAAACACATCACATTAAAGGCATCATCATGTACAAATGTTTTGGCACTGTAAAAACTCAGAACTATATAGATATACATAGCGTGACTGAAAATGTTTTGATTACATCAAAAAAGTATTTGGAAGAGCAAAATTTTGGGTCTTTACACCCATACAACATCATCTGACAAGTCATGCAAAATATACAATCACCAGAGAGGCTCTAATCTCCCTGCACTGCATTGTGCTGAGAGTAACATATCACTGCGTGCACTACACGTCTCAGTAGAGAATTAACATTCTCTGGCACCCCCACAGTGTGCCTCTGTAGATGTAAAGGAAATTCTCTCCTCCGTAGAGGAGGAATGCCCATCGTGAGGCCATGAAGGTTTCTTTCAACCTCCCAGAGACCTATCACTGGTACCCCTAGATCTACTGCAACCGGAGCACCCACACGACGTCCTAGTATTGGTAACTCAGTTGAGTGCACTGCTCCCTTGTCTGCATGTTGAAAATAATACATCCATTAAAAACTCTTCTACATACCCAAAAAAAATATATATACGTTAAAAAACTTAAAACAAAAACTAGACAAGGTGTTGCTTAGTCTCTCACCTGACGCATCCCAATATTCCTCCGCAGGTAGAATCAAATCCATGCTCCCGCGAAAGTCCACCTCGGTATATGGGAAGTCTTTTATCCAAATATATTGGCATCTTAGCCAAGCGAAGAATTCACCGGTGAAACGAAACTCTGACTCTGCCACTAGTCTCGAAGACAAACTAGTCCACCATTCCATCTGTGGTTCTCCCACTTGTCGTACCACCAATGCAATCTGAGGTTGCATCTGGGGGATGCACTCTGAGAAGAATGAGACCAAGAAAGAGCCGTATCTGAACTGTTTCTTCCCCATTCTACATCTCGAAACCTGTTCCTTCACGTTTCAAAGAAACCCTGCACTCCAGTTAAACAGTGTTGGATCCAAACACTGTACGCCATAAGCTACCTATGATCTTGATGCCAGATGTGCGCTAGTGCTTCCTGTCACATTTGTGATGGAAAACAAAATAGATCGAAGGGGTAACTCTCTGATATCTTTGATGGGGATTCTACCCCCCACTAGTCTTTCCCCCGGGACACAATGACGTGCCAGGTACACACCCACTTGCTCTAGAAGCACCCTCTGTCCAGAAAAATCTATAGGAACCCCTGTTTTCGAGAGGCCAGTCAAGAAATATACATCTTCCAATTCAATGGTTAGAAGTTGTGTTCCGATCTGAAACCCTTTCTCTGCGACATCCCACAAGCAGCCAAATCATCGAGCTCATGCTCTCGTTCCTTCCACTCAATCATGGTCATTGCCGAAATCACCTAAAAACAACAAAAAAACAAAGAATTTCATTATTCAATTTTTCGGCAATTTCTTAAGCATTTTAAAAACTTGAAATCTATTGCCGATACTGTTCAAAAAGGACCACGCCCTCTTTTTATCACTCAATAATCATCACGCAGCAATAAAACGTTTTAAAATTAAAATGATTTTCATAATGGCTGCGTGGGCATATTTTTGAGTTTTTTATGGATTCTTTGACAAAAACGACCTATCTACTCAAGTGTCAAGGCGTTGGCATCTATGTTATCACCCTCTAAAAACGTTTTTGCAAACAAATGTCTTTTTCCCACCGTTTTGATTAGAGGCCGATTTGATCTTTTTTGGAACGACCTAGGGCTTCATTTTTTAATTTAAATATTGTTGTGAAAATGAATATTGAACCATGTAATTTAAAGAAGGGGAGATGAAGATCTACCTGGTCCAAACGGCAAGAGAAACAGTCAACCGTGGCTCCGATATCAAGCAAAACAAGATCCACCTCCAAAATGAGAATCTCCACTACTACAAATCCTTATGCAAAATGAAATGATAAATGAAGATTTTTCTTGTATTACTATTTATAAATTTCCATTTTTTATAAGGTATAGTTATTTGTGGATTTCTTTGGCAATATGATGGCCTCACTAAACCTCTGGATTGCAGTTTTGACACTACAGGTTTCGAAGAAGTTCTGATCGTTTGTTTACCTTGTCACACCCACGAGCATAGTCTTAGTTCGTTCTCAAGCTCGCGAATATAAGAACGCGTCGGGTAGACTTTTATTTCTTTTTCGGACCCGTATGGACACACGAAAAAGGAACCCCTTGGAGTCATCTTTAAATCTATAAATATGAAAAGATCGTCGAGTGATCTTGCTTCCTTTCACACTCGTTAAAAGGTTCGAAAGGGCGTCTTTTGAGTGGTAGTTTATCTCTTTTTCAGCCTCGTGAGACTAACTATAGGAAAAAGGAACTGAGAGAGTTCTCTTTTAAGTGTTTTTCCAGACTCTATAATCATGTAAAACCTTCAAGTTTTCTGTCTTTGGACTCGCTAAAACAAACATCGACAGGCCCATACGGGACCGAACCCTTACTTCTTCCAGTTCGTTAAACAAAGGAAGAGGAACATACTGAAGGTGAGTTATATCGAGCATGTGTTACCCTCCTCAAGCGCGTTAAATTAAAAAGAGGTACTCATCTATCTAGATGGGGGAAAATTTGAAAGCAACAAGCCAAGCAGTCGCTTGAGAACATTACCAAGTAATTCTTAGAGTCGCCCTTGAACACGACACTTTGTCTTTTTAATCCACTGAACCTCTGCACTGAGCCATCCCTTTGAGTTTCTTTCACTCCTTTGGGTCGCCGACGTAAGTCACAGCGTCCACTGCATCATCAAGTTTTGGTCCATGTCATGTTTCTACTGTTATGCCTCAGTGTTCAAGGGAAGTATCCGCCTCGAGAGTCAGCCATCACAAATATCTTGTCTCAATACCTGTGTCAGTCCATGTTCATGTGATCTACCAATTACATCTCTGTGTCCATTTCGTGTCATTGATGGGGGATACATCAAGGCCCTCCTTCGACGAGTCTATTCCTGTCTACTTCAAGACATTATCCAGGAACTAGACTCAGAAACCAGTTAGTACTTTGGGACCTGCATGCCTCAATGGCAGGCTTCCTCACGTTCGATAGTGGGTTTACATCACTGACCTATGATTGGATGATTCCACAGATGTTTGACTCCAGCTCATCCATTCACATTCGTTGGAATGTACTAGGGTACCTTGGGAATCATTGACATTAATGGTGATCTCCCTCGCGCTTGTTAACGGTTTACATCATTGACCGGTAATCAAGTGGTTTCTGCCATGTTCGACATCAGGACATCTATTCACATGGTTAGATTCGTACTACATCGGGATCGGTAAGAAGACCCTGGGTTGAGTGATCACTTTGATATGTGCTTTGCCCAGGTTGCAAAGGAGTTTCTCTTGAACAATGACACATATATATTGTTACATAGATCCACTTTGTATTGGTCATGGCTATGTCTTGTCATCTCATAGATCCACTGTGTATTTTTCGTGGCTACGATCACTTCAGGTCATCAGAGTATAGATCCACACTGTATCCTCGGTGGCTATACATTTTTATCAATACTATTATGGATCCGCAGTGTATTTTATGGCGGCCATATCTTTCAAGTCTTGATCACTCAAGCATAGGTATGCCTGCCATGGGTTTGAAACATGTCATGATATTTGTTGGATGTTTGTGTGCAGCTTCTATCAGGTTCCCCACGTATATACCCTTGCTTGAAAGTCTACAAAGCATTTCAGTTATCAGTTCTCATCTTCTAACTTCATACTTTGGGGGGCAATCTGTTACACATCAACATTACTCACTTTGATAAGTGTCGCATGTTGCTCACAAGTGTCGCAAGTGTCAAGCAAAGCATACTTCCATGATGAAGACACTAAGGAGACACTTAAAATTCCTCAAACACTTGATTTGAAGGAAGAGGAATGGCTAACTGAAGTTAAGAACCTCTTGCCACCTGAAAGAATCATCGAATCTAAGGTTTTAGAAGAGAGCGCTCCCCTATATCACCCTTAGGAGCACTGGTGCTTCCCTATAAAGTGCTAGGGAGCGTTATAACACCAAACATCCCTTCTGAGGGAGTGCTATGGATTTTTAGAGTGTTGGCGCCCCCCTAAAGCCTACTAGGGAGCGCTATAGCACTATGATGGCCTTTTTGAGGGAGCGCTACCTATTATGGGCAACAGTTGATCTGTTGAGGAGAATAAGGGGAAGATCTTTCAATCTTGGAAGGCAATTGCATTCGAATTCCTGGTTCAGCCATGATCTTAGGAGAAGAACCCTAGCTTAAGGAGGGAAATCCTCAACTTACCCTAAAGATACCTAAAGAGGTTAAGACTCTCTAAACCTATATAAACAAGCTCTATCATGGTGGAAAGGGGGAAGAATTGGAAGCATGAAACCTATGATCTCATAGGAAACATACAGTGAACTGGAGGAAAGTAATCAATGAAGTTGTTGCCATCTGGATCATGGATCTTTTGAGCAAGGGTTAGACAAAGGGGACTTGACGAAGCTATCACATTCACATCTACAGTTGTAAGTTACTTCTATCATTGTTCTCATCAATATGACACGCTTGGCCTGTTTCTTTCTAGTTTTTGTTTAATCTCAGATGAACTTGTCTCTGATAGATAGATCTATTTCAAGCTAATATTGATAGAGTAGGAGGTGGTTGTACTATTGTTTGTCTACAGGGCTCATCGAGGAGCGAAAGATTGGAGCTCAACTCGGAGCCTGCAGGGAAAAACACCAGTAAAAGGTACTTCTTTTTCTCCTTCCTCCTCGCACATTAGTTTGTATAGATCTAAAAGGAAGTCAGTGTCCATGTTAAGCGTCTTCTATCTTAAGAGTTAAGAGTCTATCTCTCAAGAGGATATCTACCTGTCCGCAGGGATATTTTCCTTCAACAATCCATTCCTCAGAATGGTAAGAATATTATAGTCCTTAGAGAAGGAAGAATTTCACCCTACATAGAGAGTGTTCCGCAGTCTAGTGTAAACTATATCGAAGAAGACCTAGGAGTGTATTCCATATTTGCTGAAGAGGATAATATTCCTTTGGAAAGAATTGATTTAGATGATGAATTATGGCACATTCACTTTGATGGTTCACACTCTAATGAAGGTAGTGGGGCTAATATTATCTTGGTTTCCCTTGTAGGAAAAATTCATAATTTGTCCTACAAGTTGGAGTTTGCTTGTTCAAACAATGTCGCTGAATTTGAAGATTTATTGTTAGGCATTGAGAACGCCCTTAATCTTGGTTGTGGTCACCTTTCATTTTTCGAAAATTATGAGCTTTTCGTGAACCTGACACGTAAGACATGTTGTCCTAGCGACAAGTTGATGGAACAATACTCCCAAACTGTTTGGGCACTTGTCTTGAACCTTCTATCTTTCAACATCACTCATGTTAAGAAGGAGTTGAATTCAATGGTTGATTGATTAGTTGTCTTTGAAACCTCTCATACTCAACAAATCTTGCCTCACTGGCCTGATTGTGCTTTCCAATATCTACATCGTCCATACATTTCTGAAAAGGAAGGATCTTGGAAGGCCATCCCTAATGACTAGAGAATTTGTGTTGTCTTTCAAAATGAACCTCTTGAGCCCGAAGAGATTATATCCATAGAAAAGAATGAGATTCCTGAAGGGTTGAATCCTCTCAAGAGTTTGTCTTCATTGAGTGTTGTAGGCAACAAAGAAAAACACAAAAAAGGGAGTTACAAAAGAAGGTGGTTGAAACCATCCTCCTGAACATTAGGACACCTGAATCTTCAATGGATTTTAAAATAAATGTCCAATGTTCCATTAGAAAAGAAATGGGATCCACCGGGCTACTTGGTGAATTTCAAAAAGTTTTTTCTCGTCCTTATGAGGATCTTCATGGTTTTTATCCTGGTCTTGTTCAACATACTATGAAGCTAACCGAGAAAAATCAAGAACTTGTTAATTCTGCACCGAAGGCACCCTTTCGAAGGGAGTTGAGAGATTTCTTAAGGGCTAGAATTTTTTTTTCAGCCCACCCTGAGTGGGTTTCAAATTCAGAACCGTTCTTAAGGACCACTGATATTATTAGAACCTGTATTAGTCCTTGGACCTGCAAGCAAGTGATTAGGAGAAATCCCTCCCCTCCTCTCAATGTGGGAATATTTTTGCAACATGTTGTAGAGCCATGGTTAAGGCCCTTACTTGACAATTTGTTGGGTTACAAAAGAATCAAGGAAAAAGGGGAAAGGGTTTACAAAAATATTTTTCTTACTAATCATGATGTTATGTGTTACAAATTCCTCCCTTCTGGTTCACTTGACGCAAGTAGCTCCTTTAAAAGTCCTATACACATTGCTTTTGAATTAGTCAGTCTCCATGCTTATCTTGATGATTTAATCATGTGCATCAAAAGGATAATAATCACACTAGATTTTCAAGTGTTGGGTCACTTCCATATTACTTTTGTCTTGGACACTAAATCAGACATTTTAAGAGAATTACAGAGACAATGGTTCTACAACACTAACAATCCTCGCTAGAAGTATTGCGAGGGACTAACGTGAAAGGTTCTAATGCTAATTGAATTTTTGTATACTAGTAGCCTAGTTCTGCTTTCAACTTTTAAGCTTCTTTTCTCTGCTTCACAGTACTTTGATTTCTTCTTTCTAAGTTAATTTTTTCTCCCTATTGCGCTTCAATTCTGTCTTTTATTGCTGTTGTTTTAGTTCTGCATTTTACTTCTTTCATGATTTGGCTTCTTCTTATCTTTTAATCAATTTGGTCAAATAAGATGTTGTATCAATTTTGCCACAATGAAACTCCTGCAAAGCATTGTTAGTTAATAAAAATCAAGCTTACATAGATGTTAAGATGCTCCAGTGAAGGACCCTTGAAATTGTTACATTTTTCCATTGTTGTCCTGTAAAGAGTTGGCTATCTCCCGCTTCTTCTTGCCATTTATTCACCCATCGAGATTTTAAGAGCAAGTTTAAAAAAATTTCCTCCTAAAAGTTAGAGAGAAGATTCCAGTAAAATGATTATGCATACAGTGGTAAAACCCATCATACTTAACACTTTTCATGAATTATTCCCAAATTTCCGGTCATCTTTCCAATAAATCTGCTCACTTCCCCCTGTTGCATAATCATCCGAGTTATGTCTTCTTGACCTGCTGTTTTGGTCCACAAAACCATGAGTCCTGAGTTCTAAATCTATTAAAAACAAATTTCCCTATGCAGTCACCAGTTTGTTGACGATTGAAAACGTCAACGAAGTTTCGCCCGCAAAGTGTTGCTAAAGCCTATTATTATAAAAACTAAATAATACTAGTAGGTGGGACCCCCTTGAACTATTGGAGAGCATATTTGTTCATTTTTTATGTTGAGATGATCTGTGACACGGATCACATGGTTGATGAAGATCTTGTTGTTATTGGTTATGAATTGAGCTTATGAAGTATTGATTCCTTATGTTACTACAGCCGATGCCATTCATAAATGTCATTGTTGTATGTTCTTATCGCACCAGCATAACAAACATGTTAGTAAAATTACATGAAGGGCAGTTTTGAGAGAGGAAAAATACTAGAACAAATGCAAGGGAAGGGGACCTAGTTCTGCAATATCACATGTGAAAAACTTAAAGGAAATGAGAAACAATTGCAAGGGGAAGATTTTAAAGCTATCCTAACTATACTACATGCATGAAAATACTTGATGATTATTGTTAAGCCCTAGCTAGCAAGTAAATGGTTATGAAATTGTGATTGAAGTACATGTTTAATATACATATGGTGTGAAATGTTGGTGGCGTACTTGGCAAGGTGATAGTGCTAATAGTTATGCAATGGTTAATTTAATTATGTGATCGATCCACATATGGTATATTTGGATAGATTGAACGTCGGTGGCTCATTTGACAAGGTGGTGAACATTAATGGTTATGCAATTTTGTTTGATTTATATATTAAGAAATTGGATATATGATATGGAAAGCACATTTGGAAAGTAACCTGTGCAGAATCCAATGCAGAGTTAAATTAATGGCATTAATTGGAAGCTGGTTGGCATGTACTGATGAGTAAATGAGTTGTGGGTGGAGGCGACATGCATTTACTACACGTCACCTTTACCCCTCCTGTTCACTGCCACCCTAATCAAGCTATTATTTGATCTTGTTGTTGTGGTTATGATTCGAAATTTTAGCAGGGAAGAACCGCTCGACCAGCTTTCGTTTTAAGGAATTCGATTACAGGTGTGTCTTTTTTGGCCATTCGTGATTCTTCTATGGTTATGAAATAATTACTGGCTCAGGTGTATGGGTTTTTGTTTTCCTAAGTGTTGCAACTGTGTGAAATTTGGGTTCTTGGAATGAAGAGTGGATGGTTTTTCCTGTAACAATTTTGAGTTCGTCGAGTTTATTGGTCTTCCTGGGTGATAACTCTTTGTTATCACTGTTGTTTGGTTGGAGGGTTTTTGTTTAGTATTGGGTGGATAGCTATCTTCTTGCACTGTCACTAAATCTAGTCTCTGGCTTTCATGGGTTTAATGGTAAGAGGTTTTTTGCATCACTATGTTTTGTTCACTTCGACATTGGTTGATTGTACCACCAAGGGTCACAAAATGAGATTCTTGTTCTTCCTTGGCCCTATCTTCACTTCTATGTTGTCATTGTTGACCAAAGATCATGAGGGTTATACCCTGCGTGCGTTAAATAACCTTTGCCAGGCCAAACTAGAGCCCTACCTTTCAGTTATGGCCCCTGTCATGGATTTGTGTCTGACAATGAATGAGTCATGGTTCGTCCTATATGCACCATGGCCTTGAAGGTTTTTCCATTACAAAGAGTGGTTCTTCTCTCCCCGTGTTGACTACGGAACAACCTTTGCCCTCTAGTTTGGAAATTGTTTAAGAAGACCATCCTAGCATGTTATTTTATGACTCAGATTTTGTTGGATGGTTGTACAATTGTCGACAATTTTGGGAACAGGCTTGCCCAGTTGGTCGTATGACAGTCATGTTGGTTGGTATATAGTCATTGGCTCAGTTATAATACTGGTAAGCCCTACATTACCAGTTGCACTTTCAAAGCACACATTTACTCTCCTTATGTCGATAGCTCAGTGTTGTTAATAGAAAGGTCCTTTTCTTCGATTCGATTGGATGCATGGGTATGCATCATTGCTACATCTTGTTAGGCTGTTGATTTTTTAAGACAGTGACGAGTTGTTTGGTAGATACACCGTCACTAGTTTTTTCACTGATGATTATTTGAATGTTTAGCTAGCATTGGTGAAAATGCTTGGCGTTGCTCATGTCGTGTTGTGTGTTTGAAAAATAAATAATGGTCTTGGTAACTGTGGTTTTCTCTTGGGGTCGAAAGATTATTGAACCACATGACTTTGGGAACTATATCCTTATAACTTTTTGATTGTTTAAGCCTAAAATTGCACAACATAGTTGATCAAAGTTGGGCTAAATCGAAGTAATACTGTGTTGGGTTGATGACCCAACAACAAATTGAGCTATTGTCGTGACTGTGTGTTTGGTTCAGTAAAATGAAAATATTGCATTGTGTTTTTTTAGGTGGCTCCGCACTGTTTATAGTATGGATAATTTTGGTTTCATAGAGTTTTAATCATGTTTATCGATCATTTGTTACAAATGGCATGTTGTCGAGGCTTTGTCATGTCGGTTAGATGGCCCAGCTCTTTAAGACATACTGAATTGTTTAATTTACAGTGGCAAAATTACATTGCCTAGGCAAGTTACCCTGTGCATAGCTTGTGTCTAAACGATGGTTGTTGGTTGTATATTTGAATATCAATATGGGTTGCAATTTGATCTTGGTTCTTTGGTTTCTACCTATATATATGTTAACAAATATCATTTCATTTTGATGGGCTCTATTGTAGTAATAGTGACTTCATTATTATTTTGAAAACATGAATTTTGAGTATATTCATGGATTGAAGAAACACATGGGTAGTGGCTGTTTTCGATGGTTAGCAGAGTGGGATGGCTACTGTTTGGAAAATGTTATAAGATGCAAATAAGGGAACAAAATCCTTTTTACAGATTGTATAGGATGCCTATTGTTTTGTGATGGCACTATGTTGGATTTTTTATTATGAACAGTGAACTTGTTAAATACACATAAATGATTATTTAGTCAAGTGATTGATGGTTGATGCATCTCCTTTTGCAAAATGTTTTATGGATTACTTAATTAATTCCATGAACATTAATCATCCTTCTTCCCTTCAATTATTTCACTTTCCGCTAATTACAAACCTTGTCACCTCCCATATTCATTTTTCACTCCCTGTTTTGAGATTGATTACAGTGAAGAGAATTTTTGTGTTAAAATGGATGAAAGTGGCAGTGTCTTGTGTGGATTGCAATGAGGTTTTCTTAGTTTTCTTTACAATTGATTGTTGTTTTCATTGAGCAATTACCATGTCTTCTCCCCTTTCATTATATCATATTTTCGCTCAATACAAACCCCTCAGATATCCCAGAACCATTTTTTACCCCCCTGCTCATTGATTAACAGTAAAACAATTTGCATGGATTGGATTGCATGAGTCTGATACATTCTAAGCCAAATCTATTTCATATTATTAAGAGTTGTCATGTATGGTTATTTAAAATATTATTTTATAATCGATCACACATGTAGGATGAGTTCTTTCAGTCGAGGAAGCTATGGCCGAGGAAACAAAGGTAGAGGTAACTGGAAACGAGGCCCAAGAAGGCCCGGGTTATCCATACATTTTGACATTGATTCAGAAGAGCTTGGCCAATTGTTTCATGCTAAATTCTTTAATTGGAGTGGGAAGGGAATAGTCCAACCTAGGCTTGAAAGGCCTCCTTTCCAATCCCCACAAGCCCCTGGTATCCCTGTACCTCCTCATGTCTCCTTACAACTAGAGGTCCTTGAAAATGATGGATGGCAAGAGATTTTCCACCCGACAGTCTCCCAACATCATGGCTGGCCCAACTTGTCTTTGCTTGCTCCTCCACCTTTGAACCCCATTGTCCAAGATGCCCTTATCCACTCACCAGTACAATCCTCCCATGCTAGCAAGAGATTGAAGACTGAATCCCACCATGCACTTGATAAAGGAAAATCCACTATTTCCCCTTCCTCACCCTCCAATGACTGACAAATCCGTTTCTTCCCAGATGAATTTGAGAGTCGATTGTTCCCACGTGATCATCGATATTAGGCCAAAGGGATCTGCACAACCAAAGGAAATTTCAGGAAAATCAAGAGGTGAAAACAACAATCAAGGAAGGGTTGCATCACAGACTAAGAAATATGGATTTTGAGTTTTTATTATATCTATTGTTTTATGACAGTTGATTTCAGGGATTTTTTTGGACAGGATGTTTATTTTGGATATATGATTATAGTTTTGAAACAATTTCAAAATTCATGAGTCTAAATTACCAAAAGTGAATATGTTGATGGGAGACACAAGGAGGTGTGTTTTGCTTAACTAATGGTTATGTTATGATTGTTATGATTGATGTGAACAAAAGGAAGTCACAAGGGTTCCCACCTACTATCTATTATTTATTTATGACCCTTATTATAATTATGACTTTTCCCCCTAACTAAAGTTAGTTGAGTCTTTTAATTAACTTAACTAATGAATTGGTTCAACTTCTTCAACCAATTCTAATTTGTTAAAAGCAAAAAGGGAGGGAGGAACAAGAGGAGGATAGAAGCAGAAGCATGCTAAGGTTTGATCTTTGAGTTTATGTTGAGATAATTCAGTTTTCATTCATTCATATATTCATCACACCTAATTCTCTTTTGTGATAACAGGGTCTTATTGTAGACAACCATATTCAGGGATGAATCAAATCATTCAGACATTTGTTTTTCAGAGTTGTTGATCTATCTTTGATAGTCTATGTAAACATGTCTGTTTGTGAATTAATTTTCATGACTGATAAAGGCTATTGTGCAGAGTCGAGTGGGCAGCAATCTGTGGATAGATGATCCAAATTTTAGATTTAGGTTTTGGTTTTATGTCAGAGGTCCCTTTGTATGTTCTATTGGGGATGTCTAAGTTTGACTTTGGTCCAATATTTCTGTATGAGATTTTGTAAAGAAAATGACTCATTGGTGAATTGGAATGAAATAAAGGATTTCTTTATGTCTCATCTGTATTGATTATCATCTTGGTGTCTTTACTTCTACTCTTACATTTATTTCAACAACTATTATAGTTAGAAAATTACATAAAAAGTGAATTTCCAACAAGCTTTTTGTTGATAAAAAACTAGCCTAGAACTCGTAATTAATACTTGTGAGTTAGGATGTTATTTTTGTTGGCTATAAACATAGGATGATATTCTTGTCTACTTTGCTTTAGCCAAGTAAATTTTGAAAATTCTTGAGTAAGATTATTTCATATATTTTCCTCAACACAAGGCTGGTTATGAAAGGATATTATAAGAAAGAAGGTATTGACTTTCATGATATTTTCTCACCAATTGTTAAGATCGTTTCAATTCGAATTGTGTTAGCATTAGTTGCATCAGTTGATTTGGAGTTGGAGCAGCTAGATGTTAAGAATGCTTTCTTACATGGAGATTTGGATGAGGATATTTATATGGAACAACCTAAAAAGGGTTCGTTCAAAATAGCAACAAGAAATTTGTTTGCAAGCTCAAGAAATCATTGTATGGTTTGAGATAGTCTCCTAGACAATGGTACAAGAAATTTGACTCTTTCATGATGAGCCAGAATTATACAAGGAGTGAGTATGATCATTGTGCTTACTTTAAAAAATTAAATAATGGCATATTCATTATCTTAGTATCATATTTTGACAATATGATTTTAGCAAGAAAAAGCATAATTGAGATCAACAGGTTAAAGGCTCAAATGGCTAAGACTTTTGGTATGAAAGATCTAGGAGAAGCAAAGCAGATTTTGGGTATGGAGATATTCAGAGATAGGAGGAATGGTAATATTTGGTTGTCACAACATAAGTATGTTGAGAAGATACTTTTGAGGTTTGGTATGAACAATGTGAAACCAGTTTCAATCCCTTTCGCTTCTCATTTTAAGCTTTCTTCAAGTTTATGTCCTAGTACAAAAGAAGAAAAGGAATATATGTCTTGAATACCATATGCTAATGCAATAGGAAGTTTAATGTATGCGATGGTGAGTACAAGACCAAACATTTCACATGTAGTTGGGGTTGTTAGTAGATATCTGGAAATTCCAGGTAAAGAGCACTGAGCTACAGTGAAATGGGTGCTTTCGGTATTTGAGGGGCACAAGTGATTACTGTATCACCTATAACGGTGGTTATGAGTTAGTCTGTGGATATGTTGATTATGATTTTGCAGGTGATTTGGAAAAGATGAGGTTAACTTCAAGATATGTCTTTACTCTTGTAGGTGGATCTATTAGTTGGATGTCAAAGCTATAGAACATTGTTGCTTTATCCACTACAGAAGCAAAATACATAGTTGCTTCACATGCTTGCAAAGAGGTGGTTTGGTTAAAAGGTTTGTTTGGTGAGTTTGCAAGGATGCATGACAAATGAAAGCTACTTTGTGATAGTCAAAGTGCTATTCACTTGGCCAAGAATCCATACTTCCATAGTAAAACTAAACACATTCCTATTAAGTACCATTTTGTAAGACAAGTCATCGATGAAGGTGGAGTTTCCCTTGAAAAAGTTCATACAAAAGAGAACTGCACAAACATGTTCACAAAACCAATACTTTTAGAGAATTTATGATGGTGCTTGGCTTCTCTTGGCTTGCAGAAGAGGTGATGAATAAATTAGGCATGATAAATCAGGTAAATTTTTGTCAAGGTGGATATTTTTGAATATGCCAACTAATTTCCTGAATTTGGTGGATATGGGAAGATTTCATGGATCCTATTTTGTAGTGGTTTGTTCAACCAAATCTACCAATTTGCTATGTATGCAATAATTTGGATAAATAGTTTTGTAACTAAATGAATTTTGTTCTATATTGATGTAAGCCCATAGAGGCATAAGAGAGAGAGGAAATAGTGGATTTGAGTGAGAGGTCAAATGGTTGTATGAACCATTGGAATCCTGAACTTGATGGATGTTGTATTAATATCCCTTGAACAATAATCAAAGACCGATTATCATTTCCCTGTGGAGGTTTCCCTTACAATAAGGGTTTTACCACGTAAATCTCTGTGTCATATTTGTGTGTATGTGAATGCTATTGTTCTTGTTTATTCTTCCTCATTAGCTTAATTGAATATTTTTTGATTCCACATTTAACAGGTATAGCACATCTAATGCCTAAAAACTAGGTATCAATTATTCCAATCTCCCCTTGATTTCAAGCTTTTTAATTCCCAACAACGGTCTAAGATTTTCTAATTTATCCTTTGGAAGAGCCTTAGTAAAAAAGTTTGTGAGTTGACCTTCAGATTGAAAAAATTTGAAAGAAATGAATTATTGTTGTACAAGACCTCGAATGAAATGATGTCAAATATCAATATGTTTTCTCCTCATGTGGAATACATGATTTGTTGTGTTGATATTATAGTAGTTGTGGGAGGTATTAACCTCCATGTGTAACCTTTGACAAGAATAGAATATTCTGGGAAGCAAGAGAAACCCTAAAACATTGGATAATAACCCTAGAAGATAAGTTGTCTCAAGAGAATATTTAATATTGAGTTATTATCCTTTAGAAAGAGAAGTCGGCCCAGTCAAGTGTTATAGAAAAATTTGCATCACCCCATACAAACTTGCTCAGAAGGCCTTTTGTATTTCCCTATGCAGACTTGAAGTCCTGTTTTGCAAATACCAGAGCTAAAAAGCATATTTTCCCACATATAAGCGTCCTAACAGCTATACAACATGTTTATACGCATTTTGCACCATTACAACCCACATACATAGATTTTTGTGCTCAAAATTATAAAATGGTGTCAGGTTTCCATGTCACGACATAGATCCATGATCCTTGACCTTCCATATACTGGAAACATTCTGACTTGGCCCTTCAGTTCCATTTGAAGGCTATAATTGAGCCATATCCAAGCTATGAAAAAGAGGAGAAGAATTCAACTTTGAGAGCAAAGTTACTATGGTGAAATTATTCACTTCATATTGAGTCTGCATCCCTTTGTCCTTTTAAGTCTAAACACAGTGTTCAACCCCCAAGCTCTTCCCTATTTGATGTAGAACCTCATTGTCTCTCTTATATGATCTTGTCTTTGGTGGAGGATTGAAGTGGTGGAGGATTTGAGTGGTGGAGGCCCAACTGGAAGGGACTTAGTTTCTCAGTTGCGAACATGCTGACATAGAAGTTTGTTATTCATACACTTATGTTGATTACATTTTAATAGAAATACTCTTTTCTCGTTATTAATGTCTTGCAAATATCTTAATTTTTATTCCATGGGCATATTTGTTATGAATATTGATGGATTATTCTATTATATGTGCTAACTTTATATATTATCACCATATGCTTGCATATATTGATTGTTGAGGACAATTTGCAGGTGTATTTCTTTGATTCAAGTGCTCAATGATGGACTTCATCGAACATCTTGATGAGGTAGGTTCTTTATCTTGTCTTGTTAGCATATTTGTTTATATAGCATACTTGAGATTAGAGTTGATTTATGCATTAATTTTAGTCTTTCATGGTTTACCCCATGCCATAGAGTGTTTTTCCTCAAAACATCAAGAGAGATAGAGCAACATAAATAGAGAGGGCTAGAGCTCATTTGTCACTCACTCACTCACAACTACATAAGGACAAGAAGTGTGCATGACTGGAGGATAGTTGCAGTTGTAGCAGTGGTGACTTGGTCTCTTGGTTATGATTTGGACTTTCTGCTTGGTCTTTGGTTATTCTTTCTTGGTGCACTAGCCTTGTAGAAAGGTGCGCTACCTTGGTTGGGTATTAGATTGCTTCCATAATTATTTTGTTTTTCAAGGTTAAGGTGCTCGGGGGTGGTATTTATGCCTATGGTTGGGTGACAATATTTCTATATTGTCTATGGTGAAACGAGCACACATATTTTTCTAATAGTGTATGGGCCCACACTATCTTCGGAAAGTCTAAGTGTTGGAAGATAGATTGGGAGGATTTGCTTTGTTACAGTTGGAGTTAAAATTTTGCTACAACAATGAAACCATAACCCTCTTGTTGAGGCACCTTAACTGAAGAGATTGACCTAATTCCTGGATAGCCTAGTGCTCCCTAGCCTAGGGCACCTCCTAGTACTCTCAGCAAGCCAAGGCGTCAAGTTTGAGTTTTTTGTCAAAGTCAAAGGTTGACCAAGTCAAAGAAGTCATGACTTACTCTATGAAGTCAAAAAACAAGTTATAAGGGGCTTCTAGCTTTAGAGCATGGAAGACAAGGATTGACCTCATCCTTTCCAAGAATAAAGTGTTGGATGTCATGAAAGGAAAGATCATGGAACCACAGTTTGAAGCAGGAAAAGAGAAGGAACCTCAAAATGTTGTAGTTATGTGGGAGTTCAAGGACAATGACATAAATGCTATGAGTATCATAGTGGACTATGTAAACGACCACTTGATACCCTACATATCTCATCTTGACTCATCTAAGAAGATGTACAATGCCCTAACTAACCTCTTCTCAGTCAGAAATATTGGACAAGTGATGAGTCTGAATAATGAGCTCTGTGACATGAAAATGAATGATGATGACAACATAACATCATACTTTGTAAAAATCTCTCAGCTAAGTGATCAACTACAAGCTATTGAGGAAATCATTTCAGAAAAAGAACTAGTAAATATCGTACTTAATGGTCTTTCCAAGACATGGGATGCATTTTCCGCAAGCATGAACACAAGAACAGAGTATCCCACATTTGAAGAGATTTTGAATTTTTGTGCACATGAATAATCAAGGATTAACGCAAAAGAGAAATCCCAAAATAAAGATGATGATCAAGCATACCGAGCAAAGTTCAAGAAATTTAGGAATAAGAAGAAGTTTGGTTCAAGGAAGAAACCAAATCAAGAAAAGGATATGTCAAAAATGAAATGCTTCAACTGTCTAAAATATGGTCACTACAAGAACCACTGTCCTAAGTTAAAGAAAATGAAGGAAACACACGAAGCAACAGTGGAAGAAGAAAGGGAATCCTCAAATAAAGTCAAGAAGGATGAAGAAGACTTCTTCTTCTAGTCAAGGTAACAATATTCTTTTGTAACATAGTTATTGTATATACCATGTTTACATAGTTCCTATACATATCATGTGCATCTATTTATTAGAGGATAAGATGGTCAAGTGAAACAATACCTATGGAAGAATAACAATGTAAGGTTTTTTATTACGATGACTACAAGTCAACTAATGTACATGAAAAATATGAAGTACGTTGACAATCTTTGGTGACAAATTCCTGAGGAATCTATTGTATAAGTAACTACTACCAGATAGGTTGAAATCATAATCAAACTTGAAGAGAACCAGAAGGAATCATACCAAAAAGAAGTCAGTAATCAAGAGGAAACTAGAATAAAACTTGAGACACTTTCTAGAATGCAATAAGGATGCAGACAAAAGCATGGACTCTCTTAGATGGAGGGAATTGATTGCGTAATTCCAAAAGAAGAGCATGCATTCATGCATGAAGCCGGGATAAGGAGGGAGCTAATCCTAATTGATATGATCCATTGAATAATTCGGGAATATTATAAAGTATATGTCCATGTTCCCCATTGGAAGTAGTAGCCATGATAAGCAACACGTGTTCAGTTTGACTCTAGAATAAGTCTTCTTTGAAAATAATCCTTAAGTATCCTTGGTTGTCCATATACATATGTGTTCCTATGCTGAAATGAAGAAGTTGGAATCTTCAGGAAGGAAGGAAATGGAATCTATAGAAGACTCCATGGACCCCAAAGTTAAAGAGGAACATGAGGAAGAACATGAAGATTCCAAGAAAGAAATAAAAGAAAGAACAACCAGTTATTATACTGCGAATCATAAGACTACCAACATGGCTTGAACCCACTAGAAGCAGTCAAGCAGAAGGAATGGAAGTTGTGATGAAGAACAATATATGTAAGAAATTGTGAAAAAGAATTATGAATGGAAGCAGTGATAGATACAAGGTGAGATTCAAAACTATAGGTTCTCCTAGAAGGAGAGAGAAGACTATGATGACAACTTGTTCCAGTAAACCAGATATACCTATATTTGAGTTATTATATCTCTTGCAGTATCCATGGACTGAAGTTTACCTCAGTTGGATGTAAAATAATATTCTTCCCAATAGATCAATTGAGAAAGAATCTTATGTAAAACAATCTCAAGGTTTTGAAGTATACCAAAAAGAAACCCATGTTTGCATATGGAAGAAGACCTCGTATGGAATCAAGTAACTTTATGTAGAGCATCTCATGTACAACATAAGCATGGTGAAAACTTCTTATGACAGAGAAAGTGTATCAGAATGGTTCCTCAATAGTCTGGGATGATGGATTGAAAATCCATGGAAAAATACCATGATGACAAATATGAATAAGTTGAGAGACTCTAATCCAGTAGACTCGTCCCTGTATCGACAATTGAATGGCTCGTTAATGTATTTGGAGAATACTCAGCCAAATATTTTCTTTGTTGTGAAAATAGTTCCAAGTGGAACCTAGCCATGAGAATTGAAAAATTGTAAAGAATGCCTTGAAATGTTTTTGTGGGACATTTGAGTTATGATATACAACTGCATGGATTTATCGATTCATATTAGGCAAGGAGTGCAGATAGCAAAAGAAGTGATTCTTGGATATGCTTCAGTTTGAGCTTTTCCACGATATCATGGGCTAGCAGGAAACAAAACTCTGTTGCACTCATCACTACAGTAGAAAAGTATATTGTAGCTTGTGATACTTGTACGGAAGTAGGATGGCTCTGTAAGTTGGTTTATGGACAATTTGATCAGGTGTTGGATTCGACTGTGATATATTGTGATAATCAGAGATGTGTCAAGATTTCAGAGAACCCGGTGTTCCATGACAGGTCGAAACACATTGAGATCAAGCATTATTTTATTTGTGATAAAGTACAGATGTGAGAAGTGGTTCTCCAGTAAATCTCCACAGATGAGTAGATAACAGATTCTTGGTAAATCCTTTGTCCAATATGAAAAGTTTGAGTACTTCAAGGATAAGTTGGGGCTTGTGGAGACGACATCGTTATTAAAAAAGGAAGTGATTTCTACTAGGTTGGGAGAGAGCACTTATATGTTATTGATTTATGGACAATCATTATCTAGTTCAGAAAATGGTCCAAGTTGGGAAGTTCCTTTCCAGTTTGGAAAGTGGTTCGAGATTTCTGAAGGACAGTCATTTTCTAGTTAGGAAAATGGTCCAGAGAGGACAATCATTTTCGTAATGAAAATGGTCCGATAGATTGTTAATGTACCATAGACAATGATTCCCTTTGTGGCCAATATGGGGGAATGGTTTAGGACAATCATTCTTCTTGATAGTCACTCTGAGTAGTGGTCAAGTAGAATGGTCCACCTCGTCAGGAATTCATTCTTTCGAAGTTCACAATTGTGAGCAGTTTCGGAGAATGGTCCATTTTGGAGGTTGGTGCAAGAAAAACATTTCCTTAGGAAATGGTCCAGACAATCATTCCCTAGGGTAGACTCATTCTCTCCAGGTTGCATTATGATTTGTTCTGAAGGAATGGCCCATTTAGGTGAATGGTCCAGGTTCAACAATCAAGGACATACATTCCCTAGGGCAGACTCATTCTCTCTAGGTTGCACTGTGATTAGTGTCAGAGGAATGACCCAGTTAGGTGAATAGTCCAGGTTCAAAAATCAGGGAAAATTATTCTTCTATGCTTGAGAATAATAGTCCATATAGCCCATTACTGATGCTTCACTTTCCAAGGTAAAATGTTCTTCCAGATCTCACAGATGTGAGTGGAAGAATGGCCCAGATGACTCATTTTGTATCATGGTATTGTCTATGCAGATTGATATCAAATAATATGATTTTTATGGAGACTGTGTGTCTCTATACAATAGTTGTATTCTACTATGGTGGATGTGATCCATTGGTAGTGATTGTGTGTCATTGGTTAGTAGCAGTGTCTTACTAAGAGTGGTTTTGTACCACTGGATAGTAGTTGTATACTACTATGAATAGAAACAATTGTTTTCTATTGTATGGCATTGTTCTAATTTCCATGGAGACTATCTAGTTGGATAGTGATGATGGTTCTTGTGATTTGATCAAGAGATAGTGTGTGCAGCTATGATGATGCTACTAGTTGAATGGTTTGTGTGTGCTCAAGACCATTTCCTTTAATACCTCCCTAGCTAGGAGGGAGTGTTTATATTATGGTAGCTATGAGAGGTATTCACCTCCATGTGTAACCTTTGACAAGAATAGAATATTCGGGGAAGCAAGAGAAACACTAAAACATTGGATAATAGCCCTAGAAGACAAGTCGACTCAAGAGAATATTTAATATTGAGTTATTAGCCTCCAGAAAGAGAAGTTGGTCTAGTCAAGTGAGATAGAAAAGTATAAATAGAGGGCGCTAGATCTCATTTGTCACTCACTCACTCACAACTACATAAGGACAAGAAGTGTGCATGATTGAAGGACAATTGCAACTGCAACAGTGGTGACTTGGTCTCTTGGTTATGGTTTGGACTTTCTGCTTGGTCTTTGGTTATTCTTTCTTGGTGCGCTAGCCTTGGAGAAAGGTGTGCTACCTTGGTTGGATATTAGATTTCTTCCATAATTATTCTATCTATCAAGGTTAACGTGATCGGGGGTGGCCTTTGTGCCTATGGTTGGGTGACAATATTTCTATATTGTCTATGGTGAAACGAGCACACCTATTTTTTTTAACACTTTGTCATGGACATTGTGCTTTGATTGTCACAATAGACTTTGATGGACTTATTGAATTTCATTCCCAAGTCTTCAAACAATATTTCCATCTAGATAGCTTGTGTAATTGTTGATGATGATGCAATATACTCTGCTTCAGTTGTAGATAGAGAAACAATGGGTTGTTTTTTGCTACTCCAAAAAATAAGATTTCCTCCAAAGAGAAAAACATATCCAAAAGTACGCCTTCGATCATCCAAGATACCTACCCAATATGAATCTATGTATGCTACAACATTGGAATCATTAGTGACATTATAAAACAATCCAAAAAAATTGGTAACACTGTTACACATCAACATTACTCACTTTGATAAGTGTCGCAAATGTCTCATGTTGCTCACAAGTGTCGCAAATGTCGCATGTTGCTCACAAGTGTCGCAAGTGTCAAGCAAAGCATACTGCCATGATGACGACACTAAGGAGACACTTAAAATGCCTCAAACACTTGATTTGAAGGAAGAGAGATGGTTAAATGAAGTGAAGTATCTCTTGCCACCTGAAAGAAGCTTTCAATCTAAGGTTTTAGAGGAGAGCGCTCCCCTGTATCACCCTTAGGAGCGTCGGCGCTCCCCTATAAGGTGATAGGGAGCATTATAACACCAAACAACCCTTCTGAAGGATCTCTATATATTTTTAGAGTGTTGGCACCCCCCTAAAGACTACTAGGGAGCGCTATAGCGCTCTGATATCCTTTTTGAGGGAGCACTGCCTATTCTGGGCAACAGTGGATCTGTTGAGGAGAATAAGGGGAAGATATTTCAATCTTGGAAGGAAGTTGCATTCAAATTCCTGGTTCAGCCATGATCTTAGGACAAGATCTTTGGCCTAAGGAGGGAAATCCTCAACTTACCCTAAAGATACCTCAAGATGTTAAGCCTCTCTAAACCTATATAAACAGGCTCTATCATGGTGAAAAAGGGGGAAGAATTGGAAGCATGAAACCTATGATATCATAGGAAACATACAGTGAATTGGAGGGAAGTAATCAATGAAGTTGTTGTCATCTAGATCATGGATCTTTTAAGAAAGGGTTAGACAAAGAGGACTTGACGAAGTTGTCACACTCACATCTATGGTTGTAAGTTATTTCTGTCATTGTTCTCATCAATATGACACGCTTGGCATGTTTCTTTCTAGTTTGTGTTTAATCTCACATGAACTTGTCTCTGATAGATAGATCTATTTCCAGCTGATATCAATAGAGTAGGAAGTGGTTGTACTATTGTTTGTCCACAGGGCTCATCGAGGGGTGAAAGATTGGAGCTCAACTCGGAGTGTGCAGGGACAAATGCCAGTAAAAGGTACTTCTTTTTCTCCTTCCTCCTCGCACATTAGTTTATATAGATCTGAAAGGAAGTCGATGTGCATGTTAAGCATCTTCTATCTTAAGAGTTACGAGTCTAGCTCTCAAGAGGAGATCTACATGTCCGCAGGGACATTTTCCTTCAATAGAAACTAGCGACTCCACTGGGGAGAATCGAATCGAAACTTTGGTTTTGACTTTTCCTCATAAACCTTCTCTCACCCTTTGATTTTTTTCAGACATGGTTCACCCCTTTTTGCTTGATTTCATGTGCTGATTGACTCCTTACCCCATCACTCTCAGCTTGATTGCCAAAATTAGACTGAAATTTTGGATTTTTAGACATTTTCATGAGCTTTTCAAGCCTGGCACCCCTGTGGCTGTGTTAACAGAGCGCCAACACTCCCTGGATGTGTTAGATAGAGCGCTATAATGCTTGGTGCCCCTTACACCAGAGCCCCAACCCTCTTTTGGAAAAAAACCTCTCCAGAATTGTTGTTTTCAGGGTCGAGTCTCTGTGTGTCACTTGTTGAGCCTCTCTGTGAGTCAATGCTTCTTCCCATTCAACTTTGACATCCTTCCTTCTGAGGAACAAATACCTTGCTGTTTAGATTTTGTAGCCTTCTTCATTATTTTTGAGTTTTCCTGCTGTTGGGAGTTTGAAATCAGTGCACTATTTTTCTCTCCTTTTTGAGTGAGCGAGAAACTCTGGTGAAGGGCATCAGAAGTCTATGAATCTCTTCATTTGGTTTTTGTTGAGGTCATTGTTTTTCAACATCTCTTTTTTGTGTGAAATTCTTGATTTTCTTTGTTTTCTTTTCTTTTGCTTCTTGTTTTTTATCACAACAAGAAGGTGTATTGTTTGTACGAAACCTGCTTATGTTTGTCTGAGTTTCCTTGATCCAAAAGGATAATTGGAAGGAGAAGTGTTGTTTTGAATTAATCATTATTCGTATACAAACAATAAAGAGACATATTCATGATTGATTTGCATATTAGAAGACATTTCCAAAAAAATTTAGCACCACATCGGATTTGATTGAAGAAAATTTGTTTGAGGACATTTCTTCTTAGTGTTTGTTAGTGAAAATAACTCTCTCTCTCTCTCCTTTAAATAGATATTCATCGAAAATAAATAATTTCTTATCATCTTTGATTCATTTTTGGGGATTGAGTCATCATTCCATCCATTTCACTTCCATGCACCCCTTTTGAGTAAAGAACAACCATAAAATGAACGCTAATTAAAAACTATCTAGAACATTTTCTTTTCTAGGATCCTCCACCAACAGTAGACCAGGATTAGTACTTTGGATTAGGCTGTGAGCATAACTCTCCAAAGTTTCCAAAACAAACATTAGCATCCAGGGCAAGGGAGAATCAAATCCAATTGTCGTATAAGTTTTCCTGGGATCCCCCTCTTACACAGGGGTTACGCACGAGGTCGCACTCAAGAAAGTTACGAAGATTATCCCTTCGTGGTTTGACTGATTGTAGTAGTCAGATCATATTATGGGGATCGCTTAAAGGTATACCCACAATGTTGAGTGGAAGCCTTTCAAGTTGATTTCAGGCTAGATACCCTGCCCGTACATTTGGAATGGATTGTCGACTGTACCCGCCCAGGGGCTGACTGCGAATTGGTAACCTTAGTGGCCATAATCTTTAGGGTCTTACACAAGGTGATAGTGAAGGGAAGTCTCACTGTACCTGGGACAGACATTGGTCAAACTCACTCGGGCTCCTTGGAGGGTAAATCCACAATTACTACATGGAAGCTTGCACCAAGGTGAAAGTCCGTTAAGCAGGTATCCATTGTAAATGTTCCACCATATCCTCGCCCCTTCTTGACTTGATCACGCAACGTTGGATTTCATCACCAACTAGTATGGTCATCGAGAGAAGGTTTTGTTTGCTTGGCTGTGATTCCTAGATTCTATTAGCGTATGCTGCTTCTTTTCGGTAGTTGGCCATAGATTTTTTCTGCCGACTCTTTTTCGCCAACATCGACCCTCCACACTGTTCACGGAGGCTATAGGGACTTCCTCCAGAAAATATGGAAGAGAATACCCCTTTACCCCCTCATTCTATGGAGAAATATCCTCAACAGACCGAGGTTCACGACACTATAACCTCCCATGAAGAAGTTCCCACTTCTTTAGAGAATTTTTGAATTGTTTCAGAGTCTCTGGAGGCTTTCCGCAATCCGGAGGGATATGAGAGACATGTTCTCCAACTCAATTCAGCCGGTGAATTCGTCGTCATCAATCCTTCTAATGTCCCGACTGGGTCTCATTCAAACCCTCTAGTCGACGACCCCTTTTGGACCATAGACATTGTTCGAAGTCCACCGCGCATGGTGCAGGATATTTATGGAACAGGAATAGGTGCCAATGCACCTATCACTTACACCGTACCCTTAAATCATTTTACCGATACTACCATTTTTTCAGCTACACCGTCCGTTGATCTGAACACAACGTCTGTTAGCCCAAGGTCCACTTTTTCTCTCCAGACGGCTCACTCTACAATGGTCCCTCACGTTCCAACTATTCCCTCTGGTAATGCGCTGGGTAGCCAAGCTGCAATTGGCACACCAATAACACCTAGACCTTCATCATCACTCCCTTTTGGGTACAAAGCACTGAATTCTTCCACTTTCACTACTACCCAAGTTATGCCTGGAAGTTCTATACCTATACAACAACCTGGAGGGACCGGTCTTGGTAGCTTTAACCCATTAAGCAGCACCGGTCAGTCATTTACATCTATCTTTCAAATTTTGGGAAATCCACCTCAAGCTAGGGAGCATCCTCCCACCGGAGGACAACTTCCATTTGGAGGGCACCCTCATGCTGGGGGGCAGCCTCAATCCAGAGCCTACCATCAACCGTATGGAAAAAATGTGTCTACCACACCCAATCCCTGGAATATCCCTTTTCCAGGAAATCCACAGTTCTCGGCCGGACACAATCCTCAAGATCCACAACAACCTCTTCCCCCTCAAGGGACCCATCTATATCCTCCTTATGGACAAACGCAAAATCTGGCTTATAATCCTCAAAACCCATCCGGTTATCCCCCACTCGCACATGTTTCTTGAACTCCCTCAAATCCTGTGTACCCTGGTCAACACCAACCTTATACAAGAGGACCCACTGGTTACAATTATCCGCCTAACCCAGTGTATGGTCCTATTGGTGTTCCTATGCCACACTAGTATTACCTGTAGGTTAACCGACAACTACCTTTCCTAGCAACTCTGGACCTCCCAGAATTGTCTCGGTTAACGAATGATCCTATTTTTCATTCCCCGGTTTGGCCAGCTATTCCAACTAAACTTCCTTCTGATATTCCAAAATTCGACGGAAAGTCCGGAGAAGACCCAAACAACCATGTGATGAATTTCCATTTGTGGTGTTCATCCAACTCCCTCATGGACGATTCTATACGTTTGCATCTTTTTCAACGAACGCTTACGGGTTCTGCAGCAAAGTGGTATATTGAACTACCACATGCTTCTTTTCACGATTTCAACTCCCTTGCCATGTCCTTCCTGACACACTTCCAACTACCCATTCGATACAAGACGGGTACCAAACTATTAACCTCCCTTTGTCAGACAACCTCCATACATATCTCTGATCATATTCATGAATGGAGATGACGACGAAGGTTAATCAAAGCAGCCATTCCTGACCAATTATTAGTGGAATGGTTCACCAAATCACTATTACCCCAGATCGCTCGTGATGTTGCTATGGGTGGTGTAGTCATCGAGGAAGAAGTTATTGCTCGAGCTCAGTACCTAGATTTGGTTTATTCACAATCTGATACTCTGTACAAATTGATACGAAATTATACCCATGCCACTACTGACCCATCCAAATTGTCATCTACCTCGCATGCGGATGGAGTCTTTGGCTCCGTCAAAACCCAATCTACTTCCCAATCGATTGGAACAACCCAGTAGCCCGCTTCGACATATGCTCCCAGTTCGACCACACCCTCTTCTACCTCTTCTCAAACTCAAGTCTCTTAGGTGAATATGATCCAATTGACCCCTTCACAAACATCTGGAGGCAAGAAGAAAGCAAGAAATAAACAAAAGAAAAACAACAACAATGAACAACCAAAAAATCAAACTCAAACCCCGGCTGCCGGAAAACAACCACAATGGAAACCGAAATTCCCATGTCTCATTTGTGGTGATGATCAATACACTCGAGACTGTCCACATCGCAATGAAGTGGCCAAGCTTTTTAAGGGAAATTCACAACCCGCTGTGCTTACCCAACCTTTTCCACAGCATCAATCTTTGGTTGCTCAAACCCCCACTCCAGGGGGCAGTTCCAACCAATCCCATCATGAGGCATCGGAAAGTGCCCACATTTACATGTTTAACAGGATTAATCTGACCACTCACACTATGACATATGACACACCGATTAAACCTGATAAGCCGAAGCCCACTAACTATTCCTTACCGGACCCTTTACCATCTTCCGTTAGTCCTCCATCTGCCAGCCCTCCATCCGAGCCACTTCAGATCGAGAAACCTTCGTTTGACTCCATCTTACACCCTCCTAAGAGCACTATCCATAAATCTACCTTTAATCCTAGTTCACAGGCTGCCCAAAACTACAACATTGTTGAAGATTTGGCTCAAGCACCGTGTGCTATGTCTACTTTGCAAGTTCTACAACATTGTCCTAGCCAACGTAGAATTCTCTTAGCTGCCATCGGTGCCTTCGATCCTGAGTCATCTAATAACCTCATGTTTAATCTGGATGATCATCAACCTCGACTCTCCCACCAACTAGATTTCCAGATCGATGTTGTTGTTCACAATCAACAAATCCACCGAACTATCTTGGATGAGGGAGCCTCTACTTGTGTCATGTCTTTAGCTTGTTGGAAAGGCTTAAAATCACCCACCCTTAACAAATCCCCTACGATGTTACGCTCTTTCGACGGGTGATGTTTTCATCCTCATAGAATTTTACAATCCTTAGCCATTCAGTTGGGCGGAAAAACTGTTACCGTTGATGTCGAGGTGGTCGATGCACCCCTCGATTACAACCTACTACTTGGAATAAGTTGGTTCTATGCTATGACTGTCGTCGCCTTGTCGATCTTTCGATGTGTACAATTTCCCCATCAAGGCAAAATTGTCACTATTGATCAACTAGATTTCTGTACACCCGACTCTCGTGCCCCTGTCACCAACAACATTCCTTTTTTGGGAGACCACCAAGTTACGTATGAAAGCATTGGTGTTGGCTTGTTGAAACATTCTAGCCTTATGGGTACCTTCCCTACACCGCTTCCACCCACTACACATCATATTGCCACTGTCAATATGATTTCGACTATGGCTTATCAATCCTTGGAGTCATCTGACCCTTGGATTGTACCTAGTCCTATGGAATTTGATGTGCTAGGTGACACCATGCCACTTAGCCCAGCCGAGGCCACATAGGTAGATATTCAATCCACCTCTCCCTCCCCGGATAACTCCCATATATTGGCACCTGATGCCTACTCGATGCCATCATGGTTGGATTCCCTATCGTCCGCAATCAACTACATTTCCCACATTTTCCCTTCCGACGAATCTATAATGGAAATGCTTAGTATCCACGATGTACCTTGGAATGATAACCATCATCGATCCTCTTTTCTTCTGCCTCTAGAAGAAATTCACCAAGACATACACTCTGTCTTCCCTCCTGATGTTACCGATTCTCCACAATCTCCTATCCTCACACAAGATACTCTTTCTGAGGGGAATATGGGTAATATCTCTACTACAATCGTTATTGATATTTCGATCAAAGAAGGTGTTGTGGAAAACATTAACCTCGGTGCTAATTGCACACCCAAAGAAGTGGTCTCTTACACTGCTCTGTTTAAATAATTATGTGACGTCTTTTCTTGGAGCTATGAAGAAATGCTAGGAATCGACCCCTCGATCATCATGCATGAAATCAAGACATACCCAGGTGCGAAATCTGTTCGACAAAAACTTCGTCCGATTCATCCCAAGAAAATCGCAGCTATAAAGGCAAAAGTTGAAAAACTTTTACAATCTGGCTTTATCTATCTTATCCCTTTGACAGAATGGGTCTCCAACCTTGTATCACCATGGTATTGACACTATCCTTCGATGATCTTTAATTCATGTAGAGGCTGAACGCATTCTGAACGACTGTCACCTTGGAGCTTGTGGCAGTCACCTTTCTGGGATGGCCATAGCCCAAAAAATTCTACGTGCCAGCTATTTTTGGCCCTTGATGTTCAAAGATTGTATTGAGGCAGTCAAAAAATTCCCACCCTGCCAAGTTTTTAACAACAAGGCACGCACCCACCCTGCTACGCTGCACCCTGTTATCGCCATTGACCCCTTTGCCAAGTGGGGTATCGATTTCATGCAATGTAAGCGTACCTCAACCGAGAGGCATGGTTATATAATCGTCGTCGTCGACTACTTTACAAAATGGGCTGAGTCTATGCCTACCTTTCTGAACGATGGTCATACCACAACTCTGTTTGTTTTTAACCACATCATAACTCATTTTGGTGTACCACGCGCCATTGTCACTGATCAAGGTGCAAACTTTAAAAACCATATGATGAGTGAATTACATGCCAAGTTGGGTTTTCGCCATGAAAACTCATCCCCATACTATCCTCAGGCAAACGGACAAGTTGAAGCAATCAACAAGGTCCTCAAAACCATGATTCAATGCATGGTAGGGACAAACAAGACATACTGGCATCTACAACTTTTCTCCTCTCTCTGGGCTTACCGTACTTTCATGAAAACCGCAACTGGGTTCACTCCTTTCCTGTTAGTGTATGGAATCGAAGCCATTTTACCAATCGAGTGTGAGATTCCATCTTTGAAACTTAAAGTAGAACTCCTACCCCATACTTCTACCGAAGAAGAACGTTTCTTATATCTAACCAAACTGGACGAAACACGTCGTGATACCGCTCTCCTTAACAAGGCACATTAGAAACGGATAAAAAATCAATACGACAAATCCGTCCATCCTCGGACTTTTGCAGAAGGAGACTTAGTCCTCATCTATGACCAGGCTCATGACAAACTAGGGACAGGTAAGTTAGAACCTCCGTGGCATGGCCCTTACATTGTGAAACGTGTTCTGCATAGAGGCGCCTACGAGTTAGTTGATTATGATGGAAATTCCCTAGGAAAGCCCCGAAACGGGCTTTACCTTAAAAAGTACTATGCCTAGACCACCTAGCATGTGTCTGTTTGTATTTTAGTTTGCCTTGTGTTTTCATGCGTAGATGACATCTTCCTTTCCTATCTTTGTCGGGTTTTTGGATGGTGCTAGTCGACACACCCGAAACATTGCTTCGGCAGCATGGGTCATTTTCCAACTTGACGAGGTGGTGAGTTCAGGAGGTATTTGCTTAGGACCAGTGACTAATAACATGGCATAATATCATGCTATCATCGGACTCTTGACCCAAGCCTCCTCCCTAGGTATCTCTCTTATCATTGTTAACCTAGACTCCCAAATCGTGGTCTATCAACTCAATCGTATCTATGCTATTTGTAATCCTATCCTGCTACATCTCCACCTACAAGTTCGTCGTCTTGAACGAATATTTGATTACATCGAATACAGACATATTCCAAGAGAACTCAACAATGTTTCGGATTCGTTAGCTAATTACATCATGGATCGGTATCTCACCCATAGATAAAGTTTCATGAAGGAAAACAAATTGTACATCACATGTAAATTAAAACACATCACATTAAAGGCATCATCATGTACAAATATTTTGGCACTGTAAAAACTCAGAACTGTATATATATACATAGCATGACTGAAAATGTTTTGATTACATCAAAAAAGTATTTGGAAGAGCAAAATTTTGGGTCTTTACACCCATACAACATCGTCTGACAAGTCATGCAAAACATACAATCACCAGAGAGACTCTAATCTCCCTGCACTGCATTGTGCTAAGAGTAACATATCACTGCGTGCACTATGCATCACAGTAGAGAATTATTATTCTCTGGCACCCCCACAGTGTGTTTCTGTAGATGTAAAGGAACTTCTCTCCTCCGTAGAGGAGGAATGCCCATCGTGAGGCCTTGAAGGTTTCTTTCAACCTCCGAGAGACCTATCACTGGTGCCCCTGGATCTACTGCAACCGGAGCACCCCCGTGACATCCTAGTATTGGTATCTCAGCCGGGCACAATGTTCCCTTATATTCATGTTGAAAACAATACATCCATTAAAATGCTTCTACGTACCCAAAAAAATATATATACGTTAAAAAACTTAAAACAAAAACTAGACAAGGTGTTGCTTCATCTCTCACCTGACGCATCCCAATCTTCCCCCGCTGGAAGAATCAAATCCATGCTCCCACGAAATTCCACCTTGACATATGGGAAGTCTTCTATCCAAATATATTGGCGTCTCAGCCAAGCGAAGAAATCACCGATGAAACAGAACTCTGACTCTGCCACTAGTCTCGAAGACAGACTAGTCCACCGTTCCATCTGTGGTTCTCCCACTGGTCGTACCACCAATGCTATATGAGGCTGCATCTGGGGGATGCTCTCTAATAATAATGAGACCAAGAATGAACCATATCCGAACTGTTACTGCCCCATCCTACACCGCGAAACCTATTCCTTCACATTCTGAAGAAACCCTGCGCTCCAGTTAAACAGTGTTGGCTCCAAACACTGTACACCATAAGCTACCTGTGATCTCGACGCCAGATGTGCGCTAGTGCTTCCCGTCAAACTCTTGATGGAAAACAAAATAGACCGAAGGGGTAACTCTCTAATATCCTTGATTGGGATTCTACCCCCCACCAGTCTTGCTCCTGGGACACAATGACATGCCAGATACACACCCACTTGCTCAGGAAGCGCCCTTTGTCCGGAAAAAGCTATAGGAACCCCTCTTTTCGAGAGGCCAGTCAAGAAATATACATCTTCCAACTCGATAGTTAGAGGCTATGTTCCAATCCGAAACCCTTTCTCTGCAACATCCCACAAGTTGACTATGTACTCAAGCAGAAGAATTTATTTCTTCATCTTTTGCAATTTGAAGAATTTCAAAAGGCCACAAGATCTCAACGCGGCCCGCGTGCGAGGACTTTGCAAAGCAGCTAAATCATCGAGCTCATTCTCTCATTCCTTCCACTCAATCATGGTCATTTCCGAAATCAAATCTATTTCCCATACTATTCAAAAAGGACCACACCCTCTTTTTATCACTCAATGATCATCACGCAGCAATAAAACGTTTTAAAATTAAAATGACTTTCATAATGAATGCATGGGAATATTTTTGAGTTTTTTATGGGTTCTTTGACAAAAACGACCTATCTACTCAAGTGTCAAGATGTTGGCATCTATGCTATCACCCTCTAAAAACGTTTTTGCAAACAAATGTCTCTTTCCCACCGTTTTGATTAGAGGCCGATTTGATCTTTTTTGGAACAACCTGGGGCTTCATTTTTTAATTTAAATATTGTTGTGGAAACGAATATTGAACCATGCAATTGAAATAAGGGGAGATGAAGATCTACCTGGTCCAAACGGCGAAAGAAACGGTCAACCGTAGCTCCGGTATCAAGCGAAACAAGATCCACCTCCAAAGTGAGAAACTCCGCTGCTACCAATCCTTATGCAAATGAAATGGTAAATGAAGATTTTTCTTGTATTACTCTTTATAAATTTCCATTTTTTATAAGGTATAGTTATTTGTGGGTTTCTTTGATAATATAATGGCTTCACTAAACCTCTGGATTGCAGTTTTTACACTACAGGTTTCGAAGCAGTTATGATCGTTTGTTTACCTTGTCACACCCACGAGCATAGTCTTAGTTCGTTCTCCAGCTCAAGAATATAAGAACGCACCGGGTAGACTTTTATCTCTTTTTTGGACCCATATGGACACACGAAAAAGAAACCCCCTGGAGTCATCTTTAAACTCTTTTCAAACGCTCTAAATATGAAAATATCGTCGAGTGATCTTGCTTCCTTTCACACTCGTTAAAAGGTTCGAAAGGGCATCTTTCGAGTAGTAGTTTATCTCTTTTTCGACCTCATGAGACTAACTGTACGAAAAAGGAAATGAGAGAGTTCTCTTTTAAGTGTTTTTCCAGACTCTATAATCATGAAAAACCTTCGAGTTTTCTATCTTTGGACTCGCTAAAACAAACATCAACAGGCCCGTACGGGACCGAACCCTTACTTCTTCCAGTTCGTTAAACAAAGGAAGAGGAACTTACCGAAGGTGAGTTATATAGAGCACGTGTTACCCTCCTCGATCTTGTTAAATTAAAAAGAGGTACTCATCTATCTGGATGGGGGAAAATTTGAAAGAAGTGAGCCAAGCAGTCTCTTGAGAACATTACCAAGTAATTCTTAGAGTCGCTTTTGAACACGGCACTTTGTCTTTTTCACGCATTATAATCCGCTGAACCTCTGCACTAAGCCAATCCTTTGAGTTTCTTTCACTCCTTTGGGTCACCTGACGTAAGTTGCAGCATCCACTGCATCATCAATTTTTGGTCCATGTCATGTTTCTGCTCTCGTGCCTCAGTGTTCAAGGGAAGTATCCGCCTCGAGAGTCAGCGATCACAAATATCTTGTCTCAATACCCATGTTAGTCCATGTTCATTTCATATACCAAATTACATCTCTATGTCTGTTTCGTGTCGTTGATGGGGGATACATCAAGGCCCTCCTTCGACTAGCCTATTCCTGTCGACTTCAACACATTATCCAGGAATTAGACTTAGAAACCAGTTAGTGCTTTGGGACCTGCATGTCTCAATGGCAGGCCTCCTCACACCCGACAGCAGGTTTACATCACTGACCTCTGATCGGATGATTCCATGGATGTTCGACTCCAACTCATCCATTCACATTCGTTGGAGTGTACTAGGGTACCTTGGGAATCATTGACATTAATGGTGATCTTCCTCGCACTTGTTAATGGTTTACATCATTGACCAATAATCAAGTGGTTTCTGCCATGTTCGACATCAAGACATCTATTCACATGGTTGGATTCGTACTACATCAGGATCAGTAAGAAGACCCTGGGTTGAGTGATCACTTTGATATGTGCTTTGCCCAGGTTGCGAAGGAGTTTTCTTGAACAATGACACATATACTGTTACATAGATCCACTTTGTATTGGTCGTGGCTATGTCTTGTCATCTCATAGATCCACTATGTATTCCTCATGGCTACGATCAGTTTAGGTCATCAGAGTATAGATCCACATTGTATCCTCGGTGGCTATACCTTTTTTATCAATACAATTATGGATCCGCTGTGTATTTTATGGCAGCCATATCTTGCAAGTCTTGATCACCCAAGCATAGGTATGCCTACCTTAGGTTTGGAACATGTCATAATATTTGTTGGATGTTTGTGTGCAGCTTCTGTCAGGTTCTCTGTGTCTATACCCTTGCTTGAAAGTCTACAAAGAATTTCAGTTATCAGTTCTCATCTTCTAACTTCATGCTTTGGGGGGCAATCTGTTACACATCAACATTACTCGCTTTGATAAGTGTCGCAAATGTTGCATGTTGCTCACAAGTGTCACAAATGTTGCATGTTGCTCACAAGTGTCGCAAGTGTCAAGCAAAGCATACTGCCATGATGACGACACTAAGGAGACACTTAAAATGCCTCAAACACTTGATTTGAAGGAAGAGGGATGGTTAAATAAAGTCAAGTATCTCTTGCCACCTAAAATAAGCTTTCAATCTAAGGTTTTAGAAGAGAGCGCTCCCCTATATCACCCTTAGGAGCATTGGCGCTCCCCTATAAGGTGCTAGGGAGCATTATAACACCAAACAACCCTTTTGAAGGAGCATTGTAGATTTTTAGAGCATTGGTGCCCCCCTAAAGCCTACTAGGGAGCGCGATAGCGCTCTAATGGCCTTTTTGAGGGAGCGCTGCCTATTCTGGGCAACAGTTGATTTGTTGAGGAGAATAAGGGGAAGATCTTTCGATCTTGGAAGGCAGTTGCATTCGAATTCTTGATTCAACCATGATCTTAGGAGAAGATCCTTGGCTTAAGGAGGGAAATCCTCAACTTACCCTAAAGATACCTCAACAGGTTAAGCCTCTCTAAACCTATATAAACAGGCTCTATCATGGTGAAAAAGGGGGAAGAATTGGAAGCATGAAACCTATGATCTCATAGGAAACATATAGTGAACTGGAGGAAAGTAATCAATGAAGTTGTTGTCATCCGGATCGTGGATCTTTTAAGCAAGGGTTAGACAAAGAGGACTTGACAAAGCTGTCGCACTTGCATCTATGGTTGTAAGTTATTTCTGTCATTGTTCTCATCAATATGACATGCTTGGCCTATTTCTTTCTAGTTTGCATTTAATCTCACATGAACTTGTCTCTAATAGATAGATATATTTCCAGTTGATATCAATAGAGTAAGAAGTGGTTGTACTATTGTTTTTCCATAGGGCTCATCGAGGGGTGAAAGATTGGAGCTCAACTCGGAGCGTGCAGGGACAAACACCGGTAAAAGGTACTTCTTTTTCTCCTTCCTCCTCGCACATTAGTTTAGATAGATCTAAAAGGAAGTCAGTGTCCATGTTAAGCATCTTCTGTCTTAAGAGTTAAGAGTCTAGCTCTCAAGAGGAGATCTACCTGTCCACAGGGAGATTTTCCTTCAACAACCACTTACATATCTGAGTATTTTTTTGGTTTCCCGCCAGTGAGACTCATGAGGTTGATGCATAAATATAGTAACCAGATTCACAACATAATGTCTGGTCTAGTGGTTGTCAAGTACATAAGACTACCAATCAAATATCTATAAAGGGCGTCATTACAAAGTGGAGTTTCATCTTCCTTCATCAATTTACTCCCAACAACTAAGGGAGTGCTCAGAAGCTTACAACCTTGCATGTTAAACCATTTTAACAAGTCTTCAACATATTTGGATTCACGAATGGATATAACTACAGTTGTTTGTTTGATTTGCATACCCAAAAAATATTGCATTTCTCCTAAATTAGACATTGCAAATTAAGATTTCATTACCTCTTTGAACTCCTTCACATGTGAGAATGAGGTTCTCATAAATATTAAGTCATCTACATATTGGAAAACAATGATTAAATCTGATCCCTCAACCCTTTTTTACATGGTACTCTCAGAAGGACATTTATCAAAGCCATAATCATGAAGATAGTTATCAATTCTAGAGTACCAAGCTCTAGGGGCTTGTTTAAGACCATAAAAAGATTTTTTAATCCTATAAACCTTATCTTCTTTACCTTTAGCAATGAAACCTTGAGGTTATTCAACATAAACTTATTCCTTCAAATATCCATTTAAGAAAGCAGATTTAACATCCATCTAATAAATTGTTAATTTTAACTAAGATGCAATGGAAATAAAGTTTTTTACAGTTTCAAGAAGAAATGTTTCCTCATAGTCAATGCCTTCTTGTTGCACATATAGGTTTGCAACCAAATGTGCCTTATACTTTGAAATACTTCCATCCATATTAAATTTTATCTTGTAAAACCATTTTACTCCAATAGTGGATTTTCCATGAGGAAGATCAACTAGCTCTCATGTATCATTTTTTTCAATCTGTGACATATCATCCTCCATGTCTTGAACCCATAACTTATTAGTTCATTATTCTTTAAAATTAAAAGGTTCAACATGGGCATAAGAAAAAAGAGAAAAATTATCACCATCATACCTAGATGTCTCATATATTTCCTTTAATTTTTTTGTTTTTCTAGGAGGACTAGATGGAGGTGTTGTTTGTGTATCAACATGAGATCTTGTTATTGGAGAAGGTGAATATGCCTTTTATGGATAAATCCTTGAAGGTCATCCTATATTTCTTACAGTAGAGGGTGTTGTAGGAAAATCTCCCTCCGGACAGGTAGATCACCTCAAAGAGCTAGACCCTAAACTCTAAGACAGAAAGTGCTTAATGTGGACACTGACTTCCTTTCAAATCTATACAAACTAATGCATGAGGAGGAAGGAGAATAGAAGTACCTTTTAATCGACGTCTGTCCCTGCACGCTCCGAGTCGAGCTCCAAACTCTCGCTCCTCGATGAGTCATGTAGACAAACAAAGTACGGCCACTTCCTACTCTATTGATATTAGCTTGAAAACAGATCTATATATCAACGATAAGTTAATGTAAAATCAAACACAAACTAGAAAGAAACAGGCCAAGCGTGTCATATTAATGAGAATAATGACAGCAGTACTTACAATCGTAGATGCGAATGCAACAGCTTCGTCAAGTACCCTTCGTCTAACCCTTGCTCGAAAGATCCATAACCTGGATGATAACAGCTTCACTAATCAGTCTCCTTTAACTGACTGTGTGTTTCCTATGAGATCATAGGTTTCATGCTGGCAATTCTTCCCCTTTCTCACCATCATAGAGCCTGCTTATATAGGTTAAGAGAGGCTTAACCTCTTGAGGTATATTTAGGGTAAGTTGAGGAATTCCCTCCTTAGATCAAGGATCTTCTGATTGAACCAAGAATTCGAATGCAACTGCCTTCCAAACTTGAAAGATCTTTCCCTTATTCTCCTCAACGGGCCAACCATTGCCCAGATTAGACAGCGCTCCCTCAAAAGGGGCATCAGGTCGCTATAGCGCTCCCTAGGAAGCTTAAGGGGAGTGCCAACGCTCCAAAGATGGATATTGCTCCTTCAGAGGGGCAGTAGGGTGTTATAACACTCCCTAAGACCTTATAGGGGAGCGCCAGCACTCCTAAGGCTGATACAGAGGAGTGCTCACCTTCAAAACCTTTATTTAAGAGCTCCTTTTAGGTGATAAGAGTTCCTTGACTTCAGTTAATCATTCTCCCTTCTCCAAATCAAGTGTCTGAGTTATTCTAGATGTCTCCTTGGTGTTGTCATCATGGCAGTATGTTTTGTTTGATGTTTGCGACACTTGTGAATGACATGCGACACTTGCGACAGTTGAGAGGATCATGCGACACTTACGACACTTATCGGAGTGAGCAATATTAAGGTGTAACAGATTCCCCCCCAAAGTATGAAGTTAGAAGATGCGAACTGATAACTGAAATACTTTGTAGACTTTCAAGCAAGGGTATAGACTTGGAGAACCTGGCGGAAGCTGCACACAAACATCCAACAAATATCATGACATATTTCAAAACCCAAGGCAGGCATACCTATGCTTGGGTGATCAAGACTTGCAAGATATGGCCACTATAAAATACATTGCGGATCCATAATTGTATTGATAAAAAGGTATAGCCACCGAAAATACAGTGTGGATCTATACATGATCTAAACTGATCGTAGCCACGAAGAATACACAGTGGATCTACGATATGACAAGACATATCCACGACCAATACAAAGTGGATCTATGTAACAGTATATGTGTCATTGTTCAAGAGAAACTCCTTCGCAACCTAGGCAAAACACATATCAAAGTGATCACTCAACCGAGGTTCTTCTTACCAATCCCGATGTGGTATGAATCTAACCATGTGAATAGATGTCCTGATGTCGAACATGGCAGAAACCACTTGATTATCGGTCAATGGTGTGAACCGTTAACAAGTGCGAGGGAGATCACCATTAATGTCAATGATTCCCAAGGTACCCTAGTACATTCCAACGA
>ML780838.1:615177-629494 GCA_009831015.1 Picea engelmannii
CAAATGACAAGCACAAGCTAAGGGAGGAATGCCCTAACCTGCTGACTGTGCAGCCCCAGACTCTAAACCTCTGAGAGGAGCTCTTCTCACCACAGGAGGGGATGACTGCCCCACCCAAGCTGAAAAGCTACCTAACAGACCCGTGACTGTCACCAAGACAGCACGCGTGTAACCGCGTGCTGTTCCACTACAGAGCGTGGGTATCCGCGGGCTAAGCCTAAGCAGGCCGCGGGTATGTCCAAATACTGGGAAAAAATTATACACAGACAGTCTAGTCCTGAAAAAGGCTTCTGGTACTGACAACCAGAGTCTCTGACTGGCTGAGATTCTATTACTTCAATAGAAAAAATAAATTTGCAAAAAAGAAAAACCAATGTGAAGAAACACACAACAAGAAAGACTGAAACACAAGACTATAAACCAATTCAGACCCAGACAGGATCCAGAAATCCCCCTGAGAAGGTAAACTTCTGACAGGGGAAGAGGGGACTGCCTCTTAAACTTCCTGGTCACTACACGCTACTGAAACCACTACAGGACGCGGATATCCACGTGCTGTAGAAGGTTAGGGCGCGGGTCACCCACGGGCAGGGCTTCTGCAGGCCGCGGGTACCTCTGTGTGTCCCGAAAAGAAATGTCGAGCGTCATTCAAGGAAAACTGGTATTGATCACCAGGTTCCCTGCCAGCTTTCGGCTTAACAGAAAACAAAAACAACAAAGAAACAGAGACTTAAATCTTTGAACTACCAAAAGATCTTTCACCAAACCCGGAAACCCTAAGAGTAAGATATCCCCAGTGGAGTCACCAATTCTGTTGTGGGGTATTCTACCCTACGGACTAATAAGCTAGGGATCTAAGCTTATACGCAGATCATGACCCTCAAGACTTAACTTTTAACCTTCTACCCGAATCTAAAACCCCTTTTTTTTCACATGCACACAAGAGAAGAATAAACCAACCCTTTTCCGATGGTTGAAGTAGATCCTCCGTTGACCTTATTATCCCTTTGCTACTGCTGCTCCTTCCGAAAGCTTCCCTGCAATCAAGACAAGACTATGCATGCATGCTACTGATCTATTATAGGGTTAGAGATAAAACATAAATCAAATAACATAGACAAGACTCATGTATTCGGGACGGGAAAAGTATCTTTTTCATTAACTTCAATATAAACCAACTTACAATGATTTCTGAGGCCGGTCACCGTTCCATGATCCTGATCCTGGGCTCTTCCTCTTCCTTTTGTCCTCCAACTGTTGCTTCTTGAGTTTCTCCTAAAGCTTGAGGCAAGGTTAAAGGGTTGGGACAAAACTGGCTTGGCAATTTGGCAGAGTTTCTTTGCTATGATTTTCCTCCCTTGAATAGTACCCCTACCCCTCCTTTTATAGGCTAGAAGGAGCTAGGGTTTTAGGCGAAATCTCGGCCATGCATGGCAAAGAGTTCCAGTTAACTGACAAAAAGCCTCGTGTCCCGACGGAAACTTTCCTGATTTCTTGCTTTGTTAGGTACCCGCGGGCTGTAGTGGGTTAGCCCACGGGTACCCGCGTGCAGTAGAAGGACAACAAGCGTTTGCCCACGCCCAGTGAGAAGTTAGGGCGCGGGTTGCTTGTTTTAAGTGGTTTTTTGAGGATTTGTTCAGCATGGCTTTGGCTAGGAAGAGGCATGAGTTGGCTTGATGCCAGGTAAACCTGTATGGTGCATTTTAGGGTTATAACACTAAGGCTAGTAGTGGAGTCAGAGTTTCGTTTCACTGGCGATTTCTTTGCTTGGCTGAGACGGCAATATCTCTGGATAGAAGACTTCCCATATGCTGAGGTAGATTTCCGCGGGAGCATGGATTTGATTTTACCCACGGGGGAAGACTGGGATGTGTCAGGTAAGAGACTGAGCCATACCTTGTCTAGTTTTTGTTTTTTAAGTTTTTAATGTATATGTATTTTTTTGGGTATATAGAAGAGATTTTAAAATATGTATTTTTTTCAACATGCAGACAAGGGAGCAGTGTGCCTAGCCAATCTACTGATACCAGGACATCATGGGGGTGCTCCGGTTGTAGCGGATCTGGGAGTACCTGTGATAGGTCTCCGGGAGGTTGAAAGAAACCTCCAAGGCCTCACGATGGGCATTCTTCCTCTACGGAGGGGAGAAGTGCCTTTACATCTGCAGAGGCACACTGTGGGAGTGCCAGAGAATGTCAATTCTCTGCTGAGACGCGTAGTGCGTGTAGTGATATGTTACTTGCAGCACAATGTAGTGCAGGGAGATTAGAGTCTCTCTGGCGATCATATTTTTGTATGCCTTGTCAGGCAATGTTGTACGGGTTTAAAGACCCAACATTTTGCTCTTCTACATACTTTTTGATGTAATCAAAACAATCCAGTCACGCCATATATATATATATATATATATATATATATATATATATATACAGTTCTAAGTTTTTATAGTGCCAAATGATTCGTACATGATGATGTCTGTGATGTGTTTTAATTTACATGTGATGTACAATTTTGCTTTCCTTAAATCTTATATGTGGGCAAGATACCGATCCATGATGTAATTAGCTAACGAATCTGAAACACTGTTGAGTTCTCTTGGAATGTGTCTATATTCAATGTAATCAAACATTCGTTCAAGACGACGAACTTGCAGGTGGAGACGTAGCAGGATAGGACTATGAATAGTGTAGATATGGTTGAGTTGATAGACCACGAGTTGGGAGTCTAAGTAAACAATGATGCGAGAGATACCTAGGGAGGAGGCTTGGGTCAACAGTCTGATGACAGCGTGATATTCTGCCATGTTGTTGGTTGCTGGTCCTAAGCAGATACCTCCTGAACTCACCACCTCGTCAAATTGGTAAATAACCCATGCTGCCGAAGCAATGTTCTGGGTATGTCAACTAGCGCCATCCACAAACCCAAAAAAGATAGGAAAGGAAGATGTCATCTGCGCATGAAAACACAAGCACAGTCATGAGTGGCAATGGTAAAGACTCGAGCACGCGAAAGAAATAGACACACCAAAATAAAATACAGTAATGTACAAAGTACACATGCTGGGTAATCTAAGCATAGTACTTTTTAAGGTAAAGCCCGTTTCGGGGCTCTCCCAGGGAAATTCCATCATGATCTACTAATTCATAGGCGCCTCTGTATAGGACATGCTTCATGATGTAAGGACCGTGCCACAGAGGTTCTAACTTACCTATCCCCAATTTATCGTGAGCTTGGTCATAAACAAGGACTAAGTCTCCTTCTGCAAAAGTCCGAGGGTGGACAGATTTGTCATATTGACTCTTGATTCGTTTCTGATGTGCCTCATTAACGAGAGAAGCATCACGACATGTTTCGTCTAGCTTGGATAGGTACAAGAAGCATTCTTCTTCAGCAGAAGTATGGGGTAAGAGTTCTACTTTGAGTTTCAGTGATGGAATCTCACACTCGATCGGTAGAACGTCTTCGATGCCATACACCAACTGGAAAGGAGTAAATCCAGTCAAGGTAAGGCTCTGCGATATGCTTGATATCATGGAAAGCATACGACATGGCCCGCTGGAAAGTAGCACCAGCATTTTTAAGGCCAAAAGGTAGCTTTCGATAGGCAAAAGTACCCCATGGGCAGATAAAGGTTCTCTTATGTTGATCAGGAGGTAATATTTCAATCTATTTATACCTAGAAAATCCATCCATGAAAGAGAAGATTATGCTCCCTGCGCAATTATCGATGATTTGGTCGATGAAGGGCGTAGGGTAGTTGTCTTTGGGACAAGCTTTGTTGAGATCCCGATAGTCAACACAAACACGGATGGTCCCTTGTTTTTTGGCAACCGGAACAAGGTTGGAGACCCATTCTGTCAAAGGGATGGGATAGATAAAGCCAGATTTTAGAAGTTTCTCAACTTCCGCCTTTATAGCTGCAATTTTCTTGGGATGAACCGGGCAGATTTTTTGTCGAATAGGTTTCACGTTAGGGTAAGTCTTGATTTCGTGTACGAAAATTGAAGGGTCGATCCCTGGCATTTCCTCGTAGCTCCATGCGAAGACATCGTGGAATTCTTTAAACAAAGCGGTGTAAGAGACCACTTCTTCGGGTGTGCAATTAGCACCAAGGTTAATGTTTTCCACGACACCTTCTTTGATCGAAATATCAATAACGATCATAGTAGAGATGTTACCCATATTCCCCTCAGAAAGAGTATCTTGTGTGAGGATAGGAGATTGCGGAGCATTGGTAACATCGAGAGGGAAGATAGAGTGTATGTGTTGGTGAATTTCTTCCAAAGGCGAAAGAAAAGAGGATCGATGATGGTTATCATCCCAAGGTAGATCATCAATGCTAAGCATTTCCATAATAGATTCGTTAGAAGGGAAAATTTGGGAAATGTAATCAACGACAGACGATAGGGAATCCAACCATGAGGGCATCGAGTAGGCATCAGGTGCCAATAAATGTGGGTTGTTTGGAGAGGCAGAGGCAGATTGAATACCTACGTATGTGGCCTCGGCTGGGCTGAGTGGCATAGTGTCATCGAGCACATCAAATTCTAGAGGACTAGGTACAATCCAAGGATTAGATGATTCCAAGGATTGATAAGGCATAGTCGAGATCATATTGACGACGGCAATATGACGTGTGGTAGGTGGAAGTGGTGTAAGGAAAGTACCCATAAGGCTAGAATATTTCAACACGCCAACACCAACGCTTTCATACGTAACTGGGTGGTCTCCCAAAAAAGGAATGTTGTTGGTGACAGGGACGCGAGACTCGGGTGTACAGAAATCGAGTTGATCGACAGTGACAATTTTGCCTTCATGGGGGAATTGTACACATCGAAACACTGACGAGGCAACAACAGTCATAGCGTAGAACCAACTTCTTCCGAGTAGTAGGTTGTAATCAAGGGGGGCATCGACCACCTCGACATCAACAGTAACAATTTTGCCGCCCAACTGAATGGCCAAGGATTGTAATAATCCATGAGGATGAAAACCTCGTCCATTGAAAGCGCGTAACATCATAGGGGATTTGTTAAGGGCGGGTGATTTTAAGCCTTTCCAACAAGCTAAAGACATGACACAAGTAGAGGCTCCCTCATCCAAGATAGTTCGGTGGATTTGTTGATTGTGAACAACAACATCGATTTGGAAAGCTAGTTGGTGGGAGAGTCATGGTTGGTGATCATCTAGGTTAAACGTGAGGTTATTTGATGACTCAAGATTGAAAGAACTGATAGCATCTAAGAGCATTCTACATTGACTGGGACAGTGATGTAGAACTTCCAAGGCGGACATAGCACACGGTGCTTGGGCCAAATCTTCTACAATGTTGTAGTTTTGGGCAGCCCGTGAATTAGGATTGAAGGTATATTTTTGGATGGTGCTCTTAGGAGGGTGTAAGATGGAGTCAAGCGAAGGTTTCTCAATCTGAAGTGGCCCGGATGGAGGGCTGGCAGACGGAGGACTAACGGAAGATGGTAACGGTTCCGGTACGGAACCATTAGTAGTCTTCGGCTTATCAGGTTTAACTAGCGTGTCATATGTTGTTGTGCGAGTGGTTAGATTAACCCCGTTAAACATGTAAATGTGGTCACTTGTCGAGGCCTCATCATGGGGTTGGTTGGAACTGCCCCGTGCGGTGGGGGTTTGGGCAACCAAAGATTGTTGTTGTGGAAAAGGCTAAGTGAGCACAACGGGTTGTGAATTTCCCTTGAAAATCTTGGCCACTTCATCGTGATGTGGAAAGTCTCAAGTGTAATGATCGTCACCACAAATGAGACATGGGAATTTCGGTTTTCGTTGTGGTTGTTTTCTGGCAGTAGGGGTTTGCAGTTGATTTTTTGGTTGTTCATTGTTATTGTTTTTGTTTGGTTTATTTCTCGCTTTCTTCTTGCCCCCAAGTTGTTGTGAAGGGGTCGATTGGACCGCATTCACCTCAGAGACCTGAGTTTGAGGGGGGGTAGAAGAGGGTGCATTCAGACTAGGAGCAGTCGTCGAAGCGGGCCGCTGAGTTGTTCCAGTCGACTGGGAAGTAGATTGGGTTTTGACGGAGCCAATAACTCCATCCGCATGTGAGATAGATGATGGTTTGGATGGATCATTAGTGGCACGGGTAGCATTGGGTATCAACTCGTACAGAGTATCGGATTGTGAATAGACTAAGTCTAAGTACTGAGCTCGGGCAATAGCTTCTTCCTCAGTGACCACACCACCCATAGCAACATCACGAGTGATCTGGGGTAACAATGATTTAGTGAACCATTCCACTAACAATTGGTCGGGAATGACCTCTTTGATTAGCCTTCGTCATCATCTCCATTCATGAATATGATCGGAGATATGTACGGAGGTTGTTTGACGAAGGGAAGTTAATAGTTTAGTACCTATCTCGTATCAAATGGGTAGTTGGAAGTGTGTGAGGAAGGACATGGCGAGGGAGTTGAAGTTGTGAAAAGAGGCACGTGGTAGTTCAATATACCATTTCGCTGCGAAGCCCGTAAGCGTTCGTTGGAAAAGACACAAATGTATAGAATCGTCCATGAGGGAGTTGGACGAACACCACAAATGGAAATTCATCATGTGGTTGTTTGGGTCTTCTCCGGACTTTCTGTCGAATTTTGGGATATCAGAAGGAAGTTTAGCTGGAATAGATGGCCAAACCGGAGAATGATAAATAGGATCATTCATTAACCAAGACAAGTCTAGAAGGTCCAAAGTTGCTAGAAAAGGTAGTTGTTGGTTAACTTGTGGGTAATGCTGGTGTGGCATGGGGACACTAGTAGGGCCATACACTGGGTTATGTGGATAATTGTAACTAGTGGGCCCTCTTGTATGAGGTTGGTGTTGACCAGGGTACATAGGATTTGAGGTGTTTTGTGAAGTATGTGCAAGCGGAGGATAGCTGGATGGGTTTTGAGGATTATAAGACAGATTTGGGGTTTGTCCAAAAGGGGGTTGCTGTGGATCTTGAGAATTGTGTCCTGCCGAGAACTGTGGGTTTCCTGGAAAAGGGATATTCCACGGATTAGGTGTGGCAGACACATTTTGTCCATACGGTTGATGGTAGGCTCCATATTGAGGTTGCCTCCTAGCATGAGGGTGCCCCCCAAATGGAAGTTGTCCTCCAGTGGGAGGATGCCCCCCAGCTTGAGGTAGAGTTCTCGGAATTTGAGAACCAGACATAAATGAATGACCGATACCACTGGATGGATTAAGACTATCAAGACCGGTCCCTCTGGGTTGTTGGATAGGTATGGAACTTCCCGACATAACTTGGTTAGTAGTGGCAGCGGAAAAATTCAGTGCTCTGTACCCAAAAGGGAGTGATGATGTAGGTCTTGGTGTTACAGGTGTGCCAATAGCATCTTGGCTAACCACCGCGTTACCGGCGGGAATGGTTGGAATGTGAGGGACCATTGTAGAATGGGCTGTCTGGAGAGGGAAAGTAGACCTTAGGCCAATAGACGATGTGTTCAGACCAACGGATGGTGTGGTCATAAAGGCGGTAGCACTGGTAAAATGGTTGAGGGGTATGGTGTAGGTGATAGGTGCGTCATCACCCATCCTTGTTCCATAAAGATCCTGCACCATGCGCGGTGGACTTCGAACAATGTCTACGGTCCAAAAGGGGTCATCGGCTAAAGGGTTTTGACGAGACCCAGCCGGAATGTCAGAAAGATTGACGACGACAAATTCACCAACTGAATTCAGTTGGAGGACATGTCATTCATATCCCTCCGGAATGTGGAAAGCTTCCGGAGACTCTGAAACAATTCAAAAATTCTCCAGAGGAGTGGGAACTTCTTCTTGGGAAGTCGTGGTATCTTGAACCTCGTTCTGTTGAGGAGATACCTCCATAGAATGAGGGGGTAAAAGGGTGTTCCCTTCCATATTTTCTAGAGGAAGTCCCTGTAGCCTCTACAAACGGCATGGAGGGTCGATGTTGGCGAAAAAGAGTCGACGAAAGAGATCTATGGCCAACTACCGAAAAAGAAATAGCATACGCTAATAGAATCTAAGAATCACAACCAAGCAAACAGGGCCTTCTCTCGATGACCATACTAGTTGGTGATGAAATCCAATGTCGCGTGATCAAGTCAAGAAGGGGCGGGGATATGGTGGAATAGTTACAATGGTGACCTGCTTAATGGACTTACGCCTTGGTGGAAGCTTCCATGCAGTAATTGTGGATTTACCCTCCAAGGAGCCCGAGTGAGTTTGACCAATGTCTTCTCCAGGTACAGTGAGACTTCCCTTCACTATCACCTTGTGTAAGACCCTAAAGATTATGGCCAGTAAGGTTACCAATTTGCAGTCAGCCCCTGGGCAGGTATAGTCGATAGTCCGATCCGAACGTACGGGCAGGGTATCTAGCCCGAAATCAACTAAAAGGCTTCCACGCAGTAATTGTGGATTTACCTTTAAGCAATCCCCATAATACGATCTGACCACCACAATCAATTAAACCACGGAGGGATAATCTCTGTAGCTCACCCGAATGCGACCTTGTGCGTAACCCCTGTGTGAGAGGGGGATCCCAAGCAGAATTATACGATAATTGGATTTGACTCTCCCTAACTCAGGATGCTTATGTTTGTTTTGGAAACTTTGGAGAGTTATGCTCACAGCCTAATCCAAAGTACTAAGCCTAGTCTACTATTGGTTGAGGATCCTAGAAAAGAAAATGTTCTAAATAATTTTTAATTAGCGTTGATTTTATAGTTGTTCCTTACTCAAAAGGGGTGCATGGAAGTGAAACAGATGGAATTATGACTCAGTCCAAAAAATGCATCAAAGATGATAAGCAGTCATTTCTTTTTGATGAACATCTATCTAAGGGAGAGAGAGAGAGTTCTTTTCACTAACAAGCACTAATAAGGAATGTCCTCAAACAAATTTTCTTCAAATCAAATCCGATGTGGTGCTAAAACTTTTGAGATACCTTCTAATGTGAAAAACCAATTATGAAGATGTTTCTTTATTGTTTGTATATGAATAATGATTAATTCAAAACAATGCTTGTCTTGCTAATTATCTTTTTGGATCAATGAAAATCAGACCAACACAAGCAAGAATCGTACAAACAATACACCCTCTCATTGAGATCAAAACAAGAAGCGAAAGAAAAGAAACGATCAAAGAAAAAACAAGAACTTCACATCAAAAGAAATGTTGAAGAACAATGATCTTAACTAAAACCAAATGAAAATATCCGTAGGCCTTTGATGACCTTCACCAGAGTTTCTCGCTCAGTCAAAAAGGAGAGAAAGACAATGCATTGGTTTCAAACTCCAAACGACAACAAAAATCAACAACAATAGTGCAAAAGGCTACAAAATCCAAACAGCAAGATGTTTGTTCTTCAAAAAGACAGATGTCAAAGCTGGAAAAGAAGAAGCATTGACTCACAAGGTGACACAGCAAGAGAAAAACAGAGGTAAAACCCTAAAAAAACAATTCTGGAAGGCTTTCTGGCCAAAAGAGGGCTGGCGCTCTATTACAAAGGGAAAAGAGCGTTATAGCGCTCTGTGTAAGGCACTCAGGGAGCGTTGGCACTCTGTTAACACAGGGACAGGGGCGCCAGGTTCAAAAAGCTCCTAAAAGTGTCAAAAATCCAGAAATTGCAGTTCAGTCTCGACAATCAAGCTGAGTGTGATGGGGTAGGGAGTCAATCAGAAAAGAAAAAAAGAGTGAACCAGGTCTAAAAACAATCAAGGGGTAAGACAAGGTCTATGAGGAGAAATCAAAACAAACAGTTTCGATTTGAGGACTCCCCAGTGGAGTCGCCAGTTTCTGTTGTAGGAAAATCTCCCCGCGGACAGGTAAATCGCCTTAAAGAGATAGACCCTAAACTCTAAGACAGAAAGTGCTTAACGTGGACACTGACTTCCTTTCAAATCTATACAAACTAATGCATGAGGAGGAAGGAGAACAGAAGTACCTTTTAATCGACGTTTGTCCCTGCACGCTCTAAGTCGAGCTCCAAACTCTCGCTCCTCGATGAGTCATGTAGACAAAAAAAGTACGACCACTTCCTACTCTATTGATATTAGCTTGAAAACAGATCTATCTATCAACGATAAGTTCATGTAAAATCAGACACAAACTAGAAAGAAATAGGCCAAGCATGTCATATTAATGAGAATAACGACAACAATACTTACAATCATAGATGCGAATGCAACAACTTCGTCAAGTCCCCTTCGTCTAACTCTTGCTCGAAAGATTCACGACCTGGATGATAACAACTTCACTGATCACTCTCCTTTAACTGACTGTGTGTTTCCTATGAGATCATAGGTTTCATGCTAGCAATTCTTCCCCTTTCTCACCATCATAGAGCCTGCTTATATAGGTTAAGAGAGGCTTAACCTCTTGAGGTATATTTAGGGTAAGTTGAGGAATTCCCTCCTTAGATCAAGGATCTTCTGATTGAACCAAGAATTCGAATGCAACTGCCTTCCAAACTTGAAAGATCTTTCCCTTATTCTCCTCAACAGGCCAACCACTGCCCAGATTAGACAACGCTCCCTCAAAAGGGGCATCAGGGCGCTATAGCGCTCCCTAGGAAGCTTAAGGGGAGTGCTAGCACTCCAAAGATGGATAGCGCTCCTTCAGAGGGGCAGTAGGGCATTATAACGCTCCCTAAGACCTTATAGGGGAGCGCCAGCGCTCCTAAGGCTGATACAGAGGAGCACTCACCTTCAAAACCTTTATTTAAGAGCTCCTTTCAGGTGATAAGAGTTCCTTGACTTCATTTAATCATTCTCCCTTCTCCAAATCAAGTGTCTGAGTTATTCTAGATGTCTCCTTGGTGTCGTCATCATGGCAGTATGCTTTGTTTGATGTTTGCGACACTTGTGAATGACATGCGACACTTGCAACAATTGAGAGGATCATGCGACACTTACGACACTTATCGAAGTGAGCAATATTGAGGTGTAACAGAGGGCTACAATGATTGATCATTGTTATCAAAAATTAAATTTTCAATATCTGGAGTAATCACTTTATCTCCTCCTTCAATCTTAAGATAAACTTCCCCTTCATCAAATATCACATCTCTACTAACATAAATATTATTAGTAAGTGGATCATAACACCTTTAAGCCTTTAAGTTTTCTGAATATCCAATGAAAACACATTCACTGGTTTTCCATCTAATTTATGTCTTTGTTGGCATGTAGACCCAAAAATTTTCAGATGAGAAATAATTGACTTTGTACAAAACCAAGCTTCATAAGGAGTAGAATTTTTTACCATCTTTGTATGATTTATATTGAGGATATATGTAGTTGTATGGACTGCAAATGCCCAATACATGTTTGACAAACACATTTCTTTCAACATACATCTGGCCATCTCTACAATTGTTCTTTTTTTCCTCTTCACTACATTTTGTTGAGGAGTATATGCACCAACTAACTCCTTGATGCCATGTAAGATGCAAAATTCTTTGAATTCATTGGAGGTGAATTCTCCTCCTTGGTCAGTTCTCAATACTTTTAAATAATATCCTGATTTCTTCTCAACAAGTGCTTTAAATTTTTGAAAGCAACTAAAATCTTGATACGTCTCACTTAATAAATAGACCAAATACATCCTTGAAAAATCATCTACAAAGAGAAGTAAATACATATTCTTTCCAAGAGACAAAGTCTACATGGTGCCACAAATATTTGCATGTACTAAGGCCAAAGGTTAAATGCTCTAAAATGATAATGAGGAAATCTATCTTGATGTTTCGTCCCTATTGCACAACCTTCACATATCTTATGTTTTGGCTCTATGAATGAAGGAAAACCTCTTACCAAATTCTTCTTTTGCATCAAGGAAATAGATCCAAAATTAAGGTGCCCAAACCTCTTGTGCCATAACCAAGACTCATCAACCGAGGCCTTCAAGAAAGCTACACTTGACTCCATACTTAACAAAAAAATCCTATTATCTCTCATAGGAACTTTGGCGACAAGGCCATTGTTGTTAAAAAGATTATAAAAATTTCCTTCAAAAACATTCTTGTAGTTTTTAGAATTTGGTTTCACTATGCTAATCAATTTATTAATTAAACTTAGAACAAACAAAGTATCATCCATATACATAATACTTCCATTATTGACTTTCATGACAAGGGTACATTTTCCCATTACTTCTACGTCATTATGATTGCCAAGATTTACTTTCCCCTTCACACTCTCATCTAACTTTACAAATAGATTTTTGTTTCATGTCATGTGATTTTAGCAGCCACTATCTAAATACCATACAAAACCATCTTTGGCGTTAAAACTGTTACATGTGAGAAACAAAGTTTGAGAGTTCTCACCTTCATCTTTACTAAAATTTGCTTGAGAGGTGTCTCTTTACTTCTTAAAACAATAAATTTCAAGGTGACCATCTTTATTACAATAATTGCAATGAAATTTATCTCTCACAGGGTTGTTGTGTCTTTCTCTACCACAACCTCCTCTTCCTCTGACTCTTCCATGACCTCTACCTCCTCTATTTAATTTCATAGTAAGAGATTCAAAATCTTTTCTCAACATTTGCAGTTTGACAACTTTTACCTTTACGGATCCCTTGTATGCCTTCTCCAAGTTTTCCCAAGCATCATGGGACTTACTACATTATGCAATCTTTGAAGATATTGTGATTTCAACTCCAACTTGAAGGATGAACATAGGTTTTTCATCATTTTGTCTGTTCTCCTTCAACTCTGTCTTTTGATCAACTGAGAGTGCATTGTAGGCAACCTGATCAATTGAATCTGTGTATCCTACAGAAACAAAAATCCACAAATCTTTTGAGACAAGCAAAGTTTTCATCTTCACATACAAGTACTCATAGTTTTCCCCATCGAAAAGAGAAATCTGGTACTGTACTACATTTGAATTTTGGACCATTTCTCCTTCTCCAAAAATAAAAATGTTGTAATCAACCTACAGACCACTTCTACTTCTCCAAAAATAAAAATGTTGTAATCAACCTACTCTAATACCAATTGAAAAAAATGAGTAAAAAAATTTAAATGATTGCTTAAAAAATCACACCCATAAATCTCTAAATATATATATATATAACTTCTAACAAAATACGATTTCACCACAGAAATGAAATAAATACTTTGTTATACTCTATTTTTTATAAAATAAATTAAAGTAACATAACAAAAAACACTACAACATCAACACTTGTGAGCAGACTGTGTAACTTAAAAATAAAATAGCTATAGATTATGCAAAAAGACAACACAACACTGCTTTGTTTACATAAAAACTCACTACAACACAATTATGTAAACACCAATTGTAAAACAATAAGCTATAGATTAAAAGAAACACTCGAATTTAAATAAACACACAATTGTTGTGTTGAGGACCAATGCAGTCGTTTATGAAAAAAAACTTAATTAACAAACTCAACACTTAGCAAATTTAGTTTTACATATGGAGTTCAAAAATAGTCTAGAGGTCTATGGAATGCTTATAAAAAATAGAAACTAGGCAGTAGTTATTTTACTCCAATCCTATTATAAATGCAAGGTCTGTGTTGTTACCACTCAACAATATTGAATATCAAATATACAGATTACACAACTTAGTTTACAAAGTTTTTTAATCCCTACTTTACATAACACATCATATATTGTTTTCATCTTCATGCAACTTGTTTTCACGATCAATTTACATGCGTGTGCATTTAAGAGTTTTATAAAATATTTCCAACTTATAAATCAGCAACAATAGGAAATGACCAGAGAAACCATTACTTTATTTTTAAAGACATTACTTTATTTTTAAAGACGGTTGAAAAGTCAATAACTGTAAATATAATTGTTTCGTAAAGTTTAAAATTTTAAAATATTTCCGACTTATAAATCAGCAACAATAGGAAATGACCAGAGAAACCATTACTTTATTTTTAAAGACATTACTTTATTTTTAAAGACCGATGAAAAGTCAATAACTGTAAATATAATTGTTTCATAAAGTTTAAAATTCTAAAATATTTCCGACTTATAAATCAGCAACAATAGGAAATGGCCAGAGAAACCATTACTTTATTTTTAAAGACATTACTTTATTTTTAAAGACGGTTGAAAAGTCAATAACTGTAAATATAATTGTTTCATAAAGTTTAATATTCTATGTTTAAATTTTCAACTTATAAATCATCAACAATAAACAATAAGGAATATCATGAGAACCATTACTTTATTTTTAAATTGTTAATAAAGTTTTGAAAAGATTTCAAACTTATAAATCCACAACAATAAGAAATAACCAGGAAAACCATTACCTTATTTTTTTTAAGGAAG
>ML780838.1:635413-647870 GCA_009831015.1 Picea engelmannii
TTTGATTTCAATTTAAAGCTATCAACCATCCATGAAAAATTCTATTAATGACCATTTTTTCTTTTCTTTTCGGTTTTTTATCGTTTTTCATACTGATGGGCTGTTTCTGGGTAGGTGTTTCATCGCAAGTATGATAAACTGGTAGAGAACATTTCTACCAGAATACTCCAAATATCAGACGACGGAACACTCAATACAATTCAAAAAGAATCGTTGCCCTATTATGATCATGATTGTAGTGGAGATTCCCAGTCGGGATCGGACATTCAAATTCACGCATACAACTTCTGGGGTCTCTTCGTCGTAGCAGGATTGGTATCCGTGATAGTATTACTGTTTTATATGGTGCGATGGAAATGGAGCGGTTCTAGAATACCCACACAAACTCCTCCCCAGACCTCATCCGGCGAAACTCCTCCCGAGGCCTCATCCGGCCATGGCGGAGGTTTGGAACTGATCCAAAGATTTCAATTTCTGAGGAGAACAAAATCACTTAATCCAAATGAACGGCGCGCCATTTCTATTAGGGTTTTCCCCGAATTACTTTAGTGTTGAAGGTGTTCATTAAACGAGCGAAAAAGCAGTTCATCTGGATTGTTAGAGGAAATTTATTTTAACTTTTTATTTATGTCCGAATAAGTATTTTAAATTGTAAAATTTTAAATTATTTTAAATGAGTTTAAACACATTTAAAGTATATAATATTTTTAAGTAGAAAGGCGTATATGTATTAGAGATGGGCACAATTAATCACCTTTTAATCTAAAATTCTAATCTGATGGCTAACAATTGAAAATGCTGGAATATTCTTAGTCGTCCTCCCAAATCAATGAATGTGATTTACTCTTCATAACTTCCTTGTATTTTTGAATGCATCAGTTACCCTGTTTACTTTTTAACATTTACCTAATCATATTAAGAAATCACTGTACCACCATATGATTGCCACGTTTAACTGATTAATCCCACATTTAAGATTAACTTTTGGATTTTCTCAGCTCTATGTGCGTTTTAGCTATCCATGCGTTTCAATTCACCAAAGTATTGTTCGTCCAAATAACTTTCAGGATTCACCAGCCACTTTACGATTGTACTACTAATATAAATATCATATTTATAATTTTTAATTGTATAAATTTTAAATATTTTTTATTTTATTTTTAATAGCAGTTTTTATATTAGATATACATACTAACACAACTAGCTGCTGGTAAACACTCAAAAGCTCATGGCTGATAAGATGAAAAGAAGAATATATATGATTTATGACTTAATTAAATCTTTTTCTTATATATATATTATATCTATTTATATTTATATTTATATTTGATTAATATATAATATTAGTTATATTTATTTTTTAATTTAAACATTAAATCATATGACATCATAACAACATATCTATAATACTAAGTTGAAATACACCTTATAAAATTGCAATAATTTAAAATTTATTAAAAAAACACATTTCAATTCAATTATTGCGTGCTATTGTTATTGGTTTGATTATTGATGTGTATTATTATTATTGTTTTGATTATGCCAATAATGTAAAAATTTCTAAATTAAATCATATTGAGTCTTCTAGCCTTACACATAGTAATAAAGCTATTGTAACAAAGTTGTAACTATAATTTTAGCCATCATCATCGTTATCAATAAAGATATTGTATTAAAGTTTTATTTTATTTATCGATTTTTACATTGTTAACCAATTCCAAATAAAAATTTATATTGTATCATTGTTATCAATAGAGATATCGTATTAAAGTTTTATTTTATTTATAGTTTTAAGTCAAATTTTGAGAGCATTGTTTACCAATTTCTTTGCTCTTAAAATTTACTATTGTTATCAATAGAAATATTGTATTAAAGTTTTATTTTATTTATCGATTTTTACATTGTTAACCAATTCCATTTATTTTATCATTGTTATCAATAGAGATATCGTATTAAAGTTTTATTTTCTTTATAGTTTTAAGTCAAATTTTGAGAACATTGTTTACCAATTTCTTTGCTCTTAAAGTTTACTAGTGTATCATTCATCATAATATAAAGTATCATTCATCCTAATTATCATATTGTTTGTGTCCACACGATTATTTTTCGTATGCTTATGTTTTACAAACTAGCAATGTTAAGCACTTGTGATTAGTACACTATAAACTGTAACAATTGTGCAAAAAATTAGGTAGCACTTATGCATATGCCTTTCATGTGAATGTGCGTAATATTAAATTATAATATTGAAATAGTAAAAGTGATTAGAAAAAGTTATGCAAATGTTATTAAACTTAATCCACTTTTTGTTTTGTTCATATATAATAATTTAGTATTCAAAGCATTTACTAAGATAAAAGGATACATGATTGTTTTCTTTTTATGTTAATGTTTACTTCTATGATCTAGATTATGTAGGGAACATAATGAAGGAAAAATATAAAAAAGAAACAAAGAGATATTGGAGAGAGCACAATAATATAGTAACCACAATTTTATTAATGAACGAAATAAGAAAATACTATAAAATGCAAAGCACTACAAACTATCTAGAATGGTGGTAGATTATATTTGAAGAGAGATGTGTTGGCTATGCTTATTTAGAAGAAGAAATTACAAGAGGTCAAAATTTCCCTTTGACATGAATTATGATTCCTTGGGATGCAAAAACTCTAAAGATCCAAAACCTTAATTCTATAAAATGATGTGGAAAAATGAATGTGGACCTTAAGGAAAGTCAACTTCTTAGGGGCTCAAATTTTACATACAAACTCCATTTAGAGAATTTCTTGTATGGTTACAAAGCTTAATCCATGCTCTATGAGTTTGGAAAGCCACATATTCTTTGATTGCATGACCTATGTCAACTATGAAAATCATAAGGGAAATGCCAAAAAAACATGCCAAAATTTTTGGATTTGAAAAACTATGGTAAAGATGTGGAACCATTCTAAATGAGTGGAATAGGTGGGTGGCCACAAGTACCCATGTGGAACAATATCCCCCTTTAGAAATCAATGGTTCCCATTGCATCAAATTCCTCCATCAAATGGGGAAAATTCTATTGTATCTAACTCTTGGTGAGACACTTGCTTTGGTGAAGAAGCAATCATGCTTTGAAAAACCAATAGAATTGGATGTTCTACTGATAGGATCTTGGTGTACATGATCTAATTGATTGTTTCCTATGCAATGTAGTCAAGATTGAGTTTTGTATTGGCCAAGTGCTTAGTTGGATCTTGATTAAATAACTATTTCAAATTATGGGTTGATGGAGTTTTCCACCCAAAGGTAGGCTCAATTAAAGTGATAGATGGTAGTAGAACTTATGGATGATATAAACTAGAAAGACAAAGAGTTGCAACTAATGTTAAATTGTTCAACTAGTTAATGTTTCCCTACTCGTGAATGTTCAACTAATGTTAAAATTTTGAATGTCCGGCTAATATATGATTTTGCAATGGTTTTGTTTAGGTAGACAAGTGGAATTTTCCCTATAATATGATGTGTGTAAGTCCTACTCTGTCAAGTTTTGAGAATATATGGGATTGTGCTAAATCTTAATGGATTGATGCCATGGTTCCAAATTGTTACTGTGATCCTCTCATATGGTGATTCAATGTGTTTTATTTTTATTATGCATCTATACTAAGTGAAGAATATTATTTAATCTAGATGTGCATGTTATTAATGATGATGGTTTGTTGATATATTGGAATGATTTGTTCCTTGATGAACAATGGACTGCATAGTAGGTAGGAAAACCTAGTTTGATGTAGTGAAGGTTAGTTACAATAGTCATGTTGTGCAAGCATAATATATTATTTATTATTGGCATAATCCGTTGGGTGAGACCTTCCCCCTCCTAGGGATTGATTATGCTATCGCTTAGACTACAACATACCCCCTTGTTGTACACCTATGTGGATGCTGGTATGAAATTGAGCCAATAGATGGTTACTTTTTTGGGACCCTTTTCATGTGTATGGAATTCTAACATCATTACTAATGAGTTGACCCAAAGTTACGTAGAGGAACGAAATTCCCAGTAAGTCAATTTATTTTAGAAAAATCATATTAAGGGTAATTGGGCTCGATGGATGCATGATGACCATGATAGTTAAGATGTATTTTGGGTGGAGTTCTTGATGGTAATATTTGAGTGGTTGAAGAAACTAATATATAATATGAAACCATTCTAGAAGAGGAAGAGGGGGACCTAATGAAATAGATAGAATCTGGTTGCACTGTAGAGATTCAACCATGAGGTGGAAAAAGATGTTGATTTTTTGGTAAAGAAGACAATAAAAGGTAATATCATTGAGTTTGCAGTAGAACTAAACCAATATTTTTCAAAACTAAAAGAGTATCTCAGGAGGGGAGCTCGCAGGAGATTGGTAAAGGAGATTGTTGTGTGGGTGAATATATTCATGATGGAGGACCATGATATTCCCTTCAACCTGATAACTGTGGCTACAACATAAGTCCTTTCACATGGGGGTGACTTGGGATGGGGCTAGAAGAAGCAGGAAAGTAAATAGGAAATGGTACCATGGAGGAAGCATAGGCTTTGGAAGAGCAAAGAGATAATCAAAGAGGGATGCAATACATAAGAAGTGAAAGTCGAACAAGATGAAGAAGATTTGATGAAGATAGTTGGTAGCATGGGGGTTTCACCTTGTGGACAAATATCTTATCACATTCATTCATAAAGGTGGCTTTAAAATTGTAAAAAGTAAAGTCAACATATTGTAGGTGTTGGGGGTGGGATGTGAGGTGTGGGGGGGAGGTTTATAGGTGTTGAGGGATATAAAAAGGGGTATCTAGTAAAAATAGGAATTTATTTTATTGGAAAGATGTATTGGGAGGGGGGTCCAACAAAATGATTTTTGGAGGTATTTATTAATATCTAGTGAAATTATGAGTATTCTTTAATATCCTACGAATGAAGGTGCTATGGAATAGGATCATGGAGTGAAGACCTTGTGGTTGGTAGTGAAGGAATAGAAAAGAGAGTATCGAGGCACATCTGAAGAAGCTAGAGGTATTATGGAAGCAAGTAGAAAAATTCAATTGGTGGTTGAAGGAGAAATGATTGATAGCAAAAAGAGTCCTAAGAGAGGAAAAGAAACATGAGTAGCATCTAGGAAGTAGGAGGAGCTTACTAGAGAAGGAAGTAAATCATGGAGGAAAATTTAGTTGAATGGATAAGGAACTGAGTAGTCGACAGTTAAACCCAAAGGCAATGTACACCAAAATGTTCCTCTTGTAGACCAAGATCACACATTACTGAAAAGAAACTATTCAAAGATGGAAAGAAAAGCATTTTTGATGAAAACGTTGCATAAAGGAAATTAATCTAGGAAATAGAATTGCTTTTGTTGAATCAAAAGCATGATAATTGTAGAAATATTTGTCTCCTATCTAAGTCCCTAACCCCTCATAAAGTACCATATCTTGATATCATCACATTAACATTAAGAATCATCAATTACTAAGTGGAAATGATGCAAGAAAACCTAAGCTGGATTGATCTACATGAAATATTGATAGTCCTATAGGAACTATAACAGTTCTACAAGAAAATCTATAGGAAAAGTAAGAAAGGTTCACGTTGTCTATTAATTCCTTATAAAACTAATTAAACGATCAAATCATGATAAAATGATATGGAAATGTAATTCTAACCTTAAAGAAAGGATCTCAATGAGTTCCTATAAATCTATAACAACATCTATAGGAAGCATAGTTAAATTATAGTCATGAACATAATTGTGTGTTGGCATGTGAAAAAAAATTATACTATACTCATGAATATAATTATGTGGTGGTATTTTAGCTAATTAAACGACTAAAAGATGAAGCTAAAACAAAACAACATGAAAAGAAAAGTATAGAAGGGTCCTTGAGCCCTCTTGAGTGGGCCCTACCCAAGCAACACAAGGAACTTGAAAAAGACTAATGAGATGAGAAAGAAAGTATTTTTATTGATTAATCACAAAAAGTGCATCAATAGAGAAGAGCTCCAAGTCTTTGATATCTTTGAACAAAATGACGTGATACAATAATTCAATATTCTATCAAAAACTTCTATTTTCAAGGCTAGTCCTTGACGTTTATTTATACTCCTAGAAAGCTCGACCCTATCCTTAAATCAGGAAGGAATTGTTAGGATTTTATCTTAAATGTTACTTCATTACTAATTCTCATCTTTATTAGATGTCTTTTGGATCTCCAAAGCCCAAGTTTGAAGATAATGGCTCTTTAATATATTGGCAATGAATTGGTGGTAGGTGGGGATAAGATCCCTTATTTTTCTCCATGTGTCGGGACCTCCATACTTCTATGAGTGGTTCGTCCTATTGAGGTTAGGCTACACATACAATTTTATCATGAAACTGAAATAAAAACATAAGAAAAAATTGTCACATCTGAAAATCAAAATCATTCATTGAATAATTTGTAAGACAACCACATTTTATATTAGGCATGGTAAAAAAGGTGAGTTCTTAGGCACATAAGTAGTAAAAAAGTGTGTCATTGATGGGATAGGCATTATATAGGCCCATCATTAGATGAGATGTCCCTTCTATATCATTGTTTTGTTTGTGTTCACTACACGTTTATCTAATATCCCAAGTTGTATACATGGTGATGGCCTCTTTCTCATAATATCCTTTGGTCCTTTATATCTATGCCGATTCTTCCCTTTCCTGGCTCCTATATAAATCAGTTGGAGGTGAAATTGGGAGGAGAGGGGGACTCATTCTCAATCCAATCCATTTAGCCTTTATCTTTCTCATGGTCTTTGTATAAGGGATTTCTAAAGAATGCAACCTGTAAGATATTAGGAGAATCTGGATCCTTTATTTGGAGGTCATGGGGTAAGGAGTACCATATATATCTCGTGGTGAGTTTATGCTTCCTCTTCTCCTAGAATCCTAAAGTTGTGTCGTAGCCTCTATTTTCTTTTCTTCCCAAATCGGGGCTACATCTTTATTTAAAGAAATATTGTCATGGCTAGCTATAACATCCTTAGGATTTATCTTCAACCTTGATCCAAAGGAGGATATGGAGCTATTCGCCTTTGTAAATTTTCATATCAGTTTCCCTGAGCTCCTCATGACTCAACCAAGATGCAATATATGTGATCTGAATGTCCCCTACAAATGGATTATGATTATGTTTGTCAGGGTGAGAAAGAGAAAGGTTATGCAAATATAATTCACATATCCTAGCCTTCTCTTCTATGTTTCTATCTTGGTATGATTCCAAAAAGGCCTTAGGGGTCTCAATGGTGTAGTGAACATGTTGAGCTATGCTTGTGAGAAAGAGAAAGGTTATGCATATATAATTCACATAGACTATCCTTCTCTTCTATGTTGCTATCTCGATATGCTTCCAAAAAGTACTTAGGGGTCTCAATGGTGTAGTGAACTTGTTGAGATATGCTTGTAATATGGTATTTGTGTCATTGTTCCTTAAGGAACAATGTGTACACCCTAGTTGGTTTCCTACATTATATCATTTTCTCAGACAATTAGGCCATGCTTTCCAAATATTCACTCATAACTTCTATCTCATCATTCTTAGCAATTGACTCCTTTTAGGATTCAATAGGCCTTTTAATCACCTTTCTAATTACTAGTGAGGTAGTCAAAGGGTTTGTACATTAAATTTGTCAACTCACGGTTCTGATTTGACTTGTGAGCTACCATGCAATATATATGTGCAGGCTACACTTCCTACTTTCACTAGTTTTTCTAACGTGCAAGGATCTATGGAAATCACAACACATTGTGCTAGAAATTAAATTGTTGAAAAGTAAAACACACAACGCATTGATAGAAAAGTATATCACAAGAAAGTAAATTGTCGAAATTAACTATAAATATTAAAAAATAATATAAACCACACTTCATAACTACATCGTAACAAAAGAATATTTATAAAAAATAAATTACAATGCATTAATACATAAAGAAAACTTTTAGAAATAAATATTTACAAAAATTAATGAAATCAAGAAATAAAAACTACCTAAGCTACACAACACTCTATTCTATTGGAGTGGGACCTACCTCCATAGAACATAGTGCTAATATTAATCTATATCATTATTAAATTCAACACTCAGTACTTCGACAACATACACAAAATACATAAGGATGAAACTTAATATTTAAATTAAATAACAAGTCTTACATTTCAAGCTAAGTGTGTTCCTTTCTTCCCGAGCATCTCCTCTTCCCCAGGATAGATATGCCACTCTCTTTTATACATGAGTTTGTTCTAAAATAGAAATAAAAATGTTCAAATATAGATCCACTTGAGAATCAGTAAGTCTCAAGTGGTTACAACCATTTTACAACTTTATAAAATATAGAAAATGATTTCCAATATTCTTTCTAATTCCCAATGAATTTTGGAATGTCTTTAATTGTCAAATTCGTAATAAGATACATGAGTTATAACAACTTGCTCAAAAAATGCTCAAAATAATTATTATTGGTGTGGGAATCCCTAGATCCATGGCATATATATGGGAGATCTTTAAATTCATAATAAAAACGAACATGCACATGTGGGCACTTAACAATATATATTCCAATAATTAAAACCATAAAATATGTTTTATTCTCTTCCCCAAGTGGTTGCATGATTGGTGGTGGTCAATTTCCTTATCCATAGAATGACAAATATGAAATACAAGGATCTACAAATACTTCACACATTCAACTTGAATTTTCTCCAACTTGTAGTTTTGTGGACCTGTAGCATAAAATATTTAATTAATATCCTATCATGTCCCCACAATGTGCCTAGCTGAATATTGCGATTATGCACCTATTGAGGGCATGTGGCACCACAATGTTTATTGCTTGGATATTTAGAAACACCAATGTTACTTTGTCTAGACTATGCCTCTTCACCTAGAACATACCCATACTTCGTTCTAGGATATCTGTGAGTCACACTCCTACTCTAGTGCAACTCTTGTATACTTAGACATTTGTTAACAACTTTAACACTTAGTCATATTTAAGCATACATACATGAACATGAGAATCCAAGAGAAAAGTCATATTTAAGCATACATCCATGAACATGAGAATCCAAGAGAGCAATCATACTTAAGAATACATCTATGAACATGAGAATCCAATAGAACAACAACAAAACAAACAACAAAACATTACATAGATATAGCGTAGGTAACGCAAACCGTGCCTAATGTTGGACAGATATTTTGGATGCACTTTTGAGAAATATCCTAAGGGTTGAGGAGTGCATAGTAAAGACACAGTCAGGATCAGAGTGTGCAGTAAAGGAACATTCAGGATTGAAGTGTGCAGTAAGAGCGCACTTGGCAGAGAATAAGAAGATAAATAAAGAAGATAAAGAAAAGAAATAAACCAAAGAGAGAAAGTAGGAAAATAAACATGTAGGAGAAAAGGAAGGAAAATTATCATGCAGGTGAAAAGGAGGGAAAAACAACATGCAGACGCGGAAGTAGGAAAAGCATGCACAAACTGTGTGTTGTCATGAGTTGTAATGAGTCATAATGAGTTGTCATAGGGTTTTGGATAGGGTTTTGAGCTCTAAAATGTGTGTATATTGTTTGTGGAAGTCATTGATTATTAAATTCTATGAGGAACAAAAGCTACACATCTATCTCATCTTCTAACTGACTAAGCACCGTGTCAACAAGCATACCACTTTAGAGCTACAATTGACAATTTAAAAACTAAGTATAATTTATTTTATCCAATCTTGTATTACTTTTATTTTTTAATACTTACGAATTGACTAATATATATATATATATATATATATATATATCCAATTCATCTTCGTGACTAATCAATAAAACAAATTCCCACAACCCTACCATGTTTTTCCTCCTAACCATGAATTCTTGAGTAAGAGCCTCTTGTCTTTGAGCTGTAATATCAAAGGGAAACACACTAGATGGTCATGATTTGCCATAATTTTTCCATAATTTTAAAGGCATGGAATAATCATTGTCACTTTTATTTAATTTTTAGGCTATGCACAAATAATACATTATCGTAAGTTTCGAGTGTTTCATAATTATTTTAACTTTTCACTCTTGTTTTTTTTGTAAGCTAGATTTTATATTACCTTTAAAAGAAAAAACAAATACATCAAATGTCCATGTAATTGGTGTAGAGGCTTCCACTAGAGGAAACCAACCTCTCCACCAGATTCTAGTCTATTGAAATACCTTAGCAAAAGATAAAAGGTCTACCATATAAGATTACATTCACGTAAGAAGGGAGTATGAGTTGCCAAAACTAGAAATTAAAAGATATGTATTGACTCTCGATTGAGCAGGAAAGACAAAAAACTAAACATTATAAAACCCTATCTATATTTGAGCCCACTCACATAGGCATGTTGAGAAGAACCTAGCCATTCAGATATGATCATTGATTGTAGTAGATTTTCTGGAATGCATCGTTGACTAGGATCACTTGAGCTAGAGTCCAACAATCAATTGAGTTTTTTCACTGCCAAGTCTTTCCGAAATCTAATTTCCTAATGATTGCACTATATCTCCTTGATAATATTGTGTTGGTCCTTGGTAAACACACAAGATGCTATGGAATGGGCTCACTTGCTTCCATAACGTGAGGAAAGGGGGGCATCTGGGTATGAGGAAGAGTAGCAACAACCATCGAGGGTGACAAAATAGGGCCACTACTAGAAACAAGATGGCTCAGGGAGTGGCGGCCAGGGTGATCCAATGAGGGAGAGGAGTTGCGGAGACGCCCACGAAGACACAAGATATTTCCACTAGCACACGACAATTTCCCCCTTTTATGTGACATTGTTTTATAAGACTCACTAGGACGAGCAGGACTAGGAAAGGAGGTGGTGAACCAAAGAGGATAAACCCAATGTTGTGTATCTGAAGTGAGAACAATGCAAAAGGTATGGAAAACTTAGCGAGAAAAACATCCCCTCGAAACACTAAAACCCATGCACTCCTTCCCTGCCATTATTGGAAACTTCAATACCATGTACTAGAGCCAAACATAATTTAGTGCAAAGCTACATACTGAATCCATAAGCATATCTAATTTAGAGGTAAGATGCAGTGATGACTAGAGTTTAAATGCGATCGTGATGTCATCCACTAGTAGCATGTGTGGTAGACTACTCAAAAAGATTCCATGTGTGTACTACATAGGCATTCTCGTCTTTTTCATAGAGACACCCCATTTGAGGCTATAAAATTGAAGGACATGGGGGTGGGATTTGATCCACTTATGTGTGCATGGGTCACGATACCATTTAATATAATATCTCTGGGTGAAACCACAGATTTGACCACTGCCTCAAGGTGCCCCCATGGCTCCAGTATAAGCCCTCATGGGAATTGAACCTTTCACAATGGTGAAAAACTCTTCAATTTCCAACATTGGATCCAACCCCTTTGGGATTTTAAACTTTTCATTTTAAATTACAAACAATTGTTACATTAAAATATCTTTAAGAGGTGGGTATAAGTAGTTTTTTAGCTAATTTTTCTTGTTTAGATTTAGAAATAGGAATCTTCTTTCTTCTTACAAATTCTCCTTTCTTCTTATGAATTGGAATTGGAATTTCGTGTGAATATGAATCATGGTGGAGACCAAAAGAAAATCAACATAAAATATGATTCAAGAGTTGCAGTAGCATACAATTTGGATGTCAATAAATCTCAACTTCGAGTCATGTCAAAGAAAATACCACCATTTTAACTTATGGACATATCACTTCATCTAAGTTTGCAATTTACGGACCTATCACCTCATCTAAATTTGTACTGCTATGATAGATGGCCATTGCCAATTGGTGATTCACATCATGCATGACAAGTTCATGGTTCCACTCTATAGAATTTTTACCACATGCAACCATGCTAAAGTCTACTAATAAAGAAAACTTTAAGTAGACCCACATTGGTCACCCATTTCCCAACAACATGTTGGCTACAACCTATGCCTATAGAATGAAATGATGAACACCTGAACAAGAATTCATTGGTTTATTTCATCATTGGGGCCTAGCCTTCTTGGTAGGTTGTAACTATTTTTTCATTATTCCATGCATCTTGTTGACTCAGTGCTGGTGGATTGATCAAATCTAGTTGGAACCTCTCATTTGGTGTGTTTCAAAATTCAAATTACATGGAAGCTTATATATGTGCATAGTGCATTTTAAAATACCTCCTATCGCAACATTTCAAACTATGTGAAACCATTTGAGAAATTCATCTTGGATGATCTATTTCCTCATACTATGGAGTGTGGAACATGGTAAAAATAACTTCGCAGGTAGAGGAAGAGGGACCATTAGTGGCCAGTGGTCTAGCCTATCCAACGCCATAAGTAAGGCTCTAACACTTAAACATTATAAAAAGGTCAAAATTCTATTTGTGCATATG
>ML780838.1:647970-667413 GCA_009831015.1 Picea engelmannii
AGTAAAAGCACGTCGACTTCGCCGAACAAGCTGTCAGGGTTCTGATCGCGTATGTCATAGGTTGCACGACCATTCAGAGATCAGAGCTCCGTGTTGTCAGAAGCCATGCAGACGCAAAGCCTTCAATGCACTTTCTTGGTTCCACCGCTGTTGTTAGTTTGAGTATATGAAGGCGTTTTCGCCATTTTTGTAGGTATCGATGGTAGAGCTAAGCTCCCGACTGTATTGTTTTCAGACATTCTCTGGTTCCTTGTTATGCCTCTGTGTTTGAGACTTCTTGGTTTATAACAAACAGTACTCCCTCTTTTCCATCTCTGTTTCATCTATTGCTTGAGGATTCACAGTAGTGCTACGTTGCAGCAAAGGATTTGTTGTGGCGGTGTCGTGCCCTCTGGTTTTTATGTGTTTGAATGTAAAAGGTTTTTCGCGTTTGAACTCATTTCTTCTTTAATCTGTTGCATACCGGATGTCTGTAATAGATCATAGCGCTCTTCTCGCGTGACTCTTCCACCTGCTCGCCCTTTATTGCAACTCACTGTTTGGAGTTTACTCAAGACCTCACTCGTTCATGCACGCTTGGTCTGGTTTCTGAGTTGATACGATACGGTTCTGAGTTTCCTTCCGTTTGATCACCCTTTAAAACAAACCGTGACATTAAATCTGATGGGCTTCGGGATCTGCTCCTGCTAGCAATCCAGGAGTGACTTCCGAACGCCAACAGCATATGATCATTTCCAAAATATGTCTTTCAAATAAGAACCCATAGAGAATTATCTACCTATCAAGGTAACTTGTGAAGCTTTATGAAAGTCCAAATATACCCAGAGTTATGTGCAAATACATGATGGCATTGCACCTATCTTGAAATTGATTTTTGTTGGTTACTTTTTTATCTTATCTCCTTTCTGAGTTTATTGACACAGGGTTCATGTCTGTTTGGGTTACCAACAAAGCCTCTAAAACTATCGACCCTCTTGGTAAACCAGAAGAAAACACAATGCATAAAGTGCATTGCATCATCTCAGCCGAGATAGTCTTAATGGGTGGTTGCAATACTCGTGTGTTTACAGCCTAGGATTGAGTGAGAGATCTGATAACTGTGGATTAAGAGTGCTACTGTAATTTATTAACGCAAAATATTGTTATCATTATATACGCATCAATATACTAACTCATTCATTCATCATATCAATATCCACTGAAAGATAATAAAGACACACATGCATTCAATCACTTAACATAGATGTTACCATGGTTCATCCCCTCCTGGGCTACATCCACAAAGATTTGGGTCTTGTCTCTTTTATTATCATCGTTCTTTCATTCTAGTGTTGTGCGCTTTACAATTCCCTTCAGCAGGGTCAAGATCTATTATGAGGCAGACTATATCGCACCAGGCTCCTCAGCCTATGATCTAACCCTCAAGATCTACTCTCTTCCCTCCATTATGGCTCAACAACTTACAAAAATAGGTCATACAAAAAAATATTACGTATCGACTCGTTACTACCCTTCTCTATATAATAACGACTAATCTTCACAATAATCAGGACCCCTTTTGATACCTAAGTATCTATATTTATATGTTTCTAGCTCTTCAACCATTACAATACATTACCAAAACCCTAACCCTAACGTCATTAGGTATTCCCTGCATGTGCGCATGATGTTCTTCCTTCCAGTTGTCGCTTTCCTCATGCATGCTTTATTTCCCAAAATCGCCTTTCTTTTCGCTTTGTTCTACTTCCAACAGGTCCCCAACAGTGATATGTGGCTCGTCCGGAGCCACCTAACAAAAATATTTGATCTCCCTGGTGATCACCTGGAATTTTTCCTTGAGCTCTACTGCGTGTGTTTGTTCTTGCACGATCTTCTCCTTGAGTGTGTCCACTATCTGGACTGCAATTTTGTCACTGATCAATTCCACGCACTCTGCCTGGGTCTGTGTTATATGTGTCTTTGTTTCCTCTACCTGTTCTAGGACTTCTGCTACCCGCTCTTGAAATGATTCCATTTGAGCATGACGCTCTTTCTTCTGTGTTTGCGCAATGGTGAGTTCTTCTTGCAGTTTCTTCATGTCCTTCACCCCTTTGACGCCCTCCGTGATGGACATTTTCTTATGCCTCTACTTGAGGTCCTGGATAGTTGTGCTTATCCTTTCTTCTTCCTTGTCCCACTTCTAGACTTTCTGATCCTCCTCTAGCTTTTTCCAAAGTTGTGCTACATTCTTAAAAAAGTTAGCTGCTGTGCTAACCTGTCGCTCTATCTCCTGTAGCTTCTCTACTGCTTCGTGCTTCCTTTTCTCCTTTACTGCTGGTGGAGTATTGGGTGTGAGCTACTCACAGAGATTCTCGATCTCCTTCTGATATTGATCGATTTCCTGCGCAATATGATCAATCTTTTATGTTACTGTAAGTTCATCCGTCTGCGCAGTGTTTGGAATCTTATCGTATGTTCCTTTGAATTTCTGATCCAATCCATTCATGCGCTCCCTTTCTTCTTGGGTTTCTAACTTAGCCTGCTCACATATTATTTCCAGCGTCCCACTTCTCTATTTCTTGTTGTAACTCAGCTAAGTCTGTGCGCTCCCGAGACTGTACCTCTTGGGTAACGCTCACCTGCAATTTGTGTAGAGCCTAGGATGGTATCCACAGTAATACCAATTGGATTTGGCTTAATTCCTTTAGGGGTGTCTTCCCCACGATCTTGTCCATGCACAACATACTGGGTGTGATGTGGAATGTTGCACTCGGCTGTGGTATTGTATGAACTGTGTCCCACTCTCCTTCTTCAAGTCTTTCTTCTGTCTGCGATGTTGATGATCCTGTTCCCATGCTGCTACCCACTATCTACGCTTCCCTGATCTACTTGAGGAACTATCACATTTCTGCCATCTCCTCCTGAATCCTATCCCTGTGGTGCACAGCATTGTCAAAATCCTCAGCTATACAATCTTGAACCATTCGGGCTACCATCTCGGCATCATCCTCCGTGATTGTTTATTCTGAAGCCATTGTTTGCGCCTTCATTTTCTTGTGTGCGCATCCCGTATGAGTCATTGGTCTCTTATTAAGGCCTGGTTCTTGGGGATTGGGACTTGGTGTGGTCCCTTACGCGACCTCGGTCTGTTTCAGTTGTTCTTTGGTTGACTGCATATTATTATTCTTCCCCTTCTGGGTCCCCATCTTCATTGTGCCTTCGTTTATTTTCTTTGTCTTTGTTTGGTCCATTCTCTGTTTCTTGGGCACTGTGACTTCTTGAGGTTGTGCTTCTCCCTGCATTTCCTCTTCTTCTACTGTCCTTTCCGACAAGTCTTTTGTGAGGACTAGAATCTTCCACTCATCTTCCCAGTCTTTGATCACCATGTCAATGTCACCCTTTGTGATATAGTAGCACATTTGTAGCCACTTCTTGTTGGGTTCCTTCCGCGCCTGTATCCACATCGCATGTCAGGTGACCTTGAAGTTGGCGATGTCCTAGTACTGCACGACAACATGTGGTGTGATCCTCCACATGTTGGAGGTGGCTTCTTGCAGGTCACGAAGGCATCCTTCGAATACGACTGCATTCATTTTCTTGTGCTTGGCATCTAACATGACACCAATTGATAAATACCCCGCTCCATAATTCGGCTTGGGTCTAGTGTCGAAGAATGTGTAACTTGGTTCCTTCCATCCTACGATAGCTATCAACATGATTAGCCATGAGTACTGAAATTATGTTCCTAGATCCTGCGCATCCTTGCAGTCATCCAAGAACAAGTTCAAGAGATAGGTTGCCTAGATCATTATGGTGCCCTCAGTGCATTGAGCTGCAACTACAATGACCCCAGCCAAAAATTCCTCCTTGCAGCACTTTCTCAGCAGTTTGCAGGCCAAGATTTTTGCGGCCATTTGTGTTGCGACATCATTTATTCTCTTTATTATGATTCCTCGCATCCCCCTGTCAGTACCATATTTATTTTACATTTCCTCTGCAAGTGCTTTCTCCTTTGTCTCATCGTCAAGGAATTGTGTGGGATCCATGCCCCAGGATGGAAATTCTGTTATGTGCACAATAATCTCTACGTCTATCGAGACGATCTTGTCCAACCATATGTCCTCACCATGCGTGACTGCTAACAATTGTTTGATGAAACTACTTGCGTACTGACCTCTGCCAAAGTGTGGTAGATATAACAGACCTAAAATCCCTGTTTTCTCCAACCCTGTTGCCCATTGGAGTGGTTGATCAATCTGTTCCCCAACCAGATTTATGCCCAATGTCTCTAAGTATACACTCTTTGCAAATTCTGGAAACTTATCTATGTCTTCTACATTGTGGTCCGAGTATTTCAGTTTCTCGACCTTCCCTAACAAGCCTGATTCCACTCATAACCCATCTGGTATACGCGGTAAAATGAGGGTTGCGATGGGTTTCTTGCGAGGTGACCTAGGTACCTGCTGCTTGTCCTTCTTCGGTGGTGGCTGGATCGAGGTGCCAACGGTGACCATTTGTACTTTGGAGTACCATTCTGGCCAACCCGTGACATCTTCTACTGTTCCCTCCGGTGGGTGGTTTGACATGGTGGTTTGAGACTCATCTGACTCGACTGCTGCTTCCTGATTCATCATCGTTCCATTGACTCTCAGAGGTGCTTCTGTGCTCTATGGTTGAACATCCTTCAGGGTTTCTGCGTCTTGGTTCTGTTGGTCCTGTGCCTCTGTCGACGTATCTACATTCGTTCCCTCTGGTGATAGCTATTGTGTTTATTCCACTACAGGTGTGGGGTTCACCAGTGTCGTGTCTAGGGATGGGATTTCATCAACATTGATGATCTCCAACGATTGGTGTTCGCCTTCTTCCAATTATACCTGTGACCTGGTTCTAACCCTGGGTTGTCTGGCACTCTGAATTGCTTCTACTTGCTTTGGTGGTGCCATAGTATTGAATGTCGATTGTTCGTTGGGCTCCGCAGCTACTATGAATTCTTCTCTCTGCTTTGTATGTGCTCTCACTCTCTGTTTCTTCTCCTGTGTTGAAATACACTGTTTTCTCCTGTGTTTGTGCTTTGTATGGGCATCGTATGAAACTTGTTGAAGATGTTGCCTTTATGAAAGGATCAATGAACCTACAATCCCTTCTTAATTTCCATTACTCTCTCTCATCGTCTCCAGTTGGCGCAATTAATGTGACGTCCTGTCGGTCCTTTCCGACATTCAATTCTTCATAACTCCGTCGTTTTGTACTACCTTTGTCATCTTTCTGTTTCCTGCTTATTTTCGTTTTGACATGGTCATTAGCCTTATCCTTTCAAATTTTATGTTACTAAGCATGCATGATCCTTCTTCTTTCAGCGCACTTTGCCTTGGTTGGTATTGTTTAAAATTCTGTTTTTTTTTTTTTTACTGTGCGGTGGGTGGTCAACTATCATTGTACAACTTTAGTTGACTCCCATTGATCATCCCTCTAAGTTCTGCACCTGATAAGTCCTTCAAATTTACTTCTCCTCCATCTGTGACAATTTTTACTTCGTACGGTCCTAACCAGTGCATTCTGATCTTTCCTGGGTGCTAAAATGATTTGTTGTCATACATCAACACTAGATCTCCTTCCTTGAAGGTTTTCTTCTTGATGTGTCTATCATGCCAAGCTTTTTCTCTTACTTTCTGAACTTGTTGGTGGAATCCTGCTAAGATCCGGTCTTCCTCCATGGTCAACAACTGGTTTAGTCTCTCCTGTACTGTGCCTCATTCTATCATGTGTGTAATTGATGCTATGCACAAACTGGGTACCAGAAATTCTAATGGCACCATTGCCTCTTGGCCATATACCAGTTTGAATGGCATGTGCCCTGTCAACCTGTTGCATGTGGTCCTGTAGGCCCATAATACTGCTGGTATTTTGAGGTCCCAATCATCCCTGTTGATATTACAGATCTTTGTCAGTGCATTCTCGAATATTTTATTAAATGACTCTACTATGTCATTTTCCTGTGGGTGATATGGTGTTCTCTTTTGATGATGGAATTCAAACTCTTTGGTGATAGCGTTGATAGTGTTGTTGATGAAGTGCGTTCCTTGGTCTCTCATCAAAACTCTTGGGCATCCAAATCTATTGATTACTTGTTCAAATAGAAAGTGTTATGTTGTTTCTGTGTTGAAATCCTTTATTGGTGTTGCTTCTGCCCATATTGTTAGGTATTCTTTCGCGGTAATGATGTACCTGGATCCTATTATTTTTACTGGTGGGTTGATTGGTCCCACAAAGTCTATCACACATTTATCGAATGTCTGCAATGTTAGTTGTGGTTGTAGTGACATCTTGTCTCTTCTATTGGGTCTACCTGCCCTTTGACATACATCAAATCTATGATAGTACTCCTTCGAGTCTCTATGAATGGTTGGCCACCATAGTCCTACGCACAATACCTTCTGTGCGGTAGCTTTTCTTGCGTAATGTCCTCCTACTATTCCCTCATGGGCTTCTGTTAACACTCTTGGTATTTTGTGTTCTAACACATATCTGCACCCACTTTGTATAAGTGTCTTGCAATCAGTTGATAGTCTGCAGCCTGGACTACCAGGTTTTTCTTCTACGCGGTGCGGTACCTGTGCTTAAGTACTGAATGATATCTGCAAAGTATTCATCAATGATCTGGACTAAAAATAACTGTGTGTCTAGGAAGTTTTCCTCTAAGTTTGTAGGTTCTTCTCCATTTGTGACCCTTGGCAGGTGGTCTGGTCCTGCATTCAATTTTCCTGGCTCGATTATTACTTTGAAGTCAAATTCTTGAAACAACAGTAACCATCGACAGATTCTTCCCCCCAACACTGGATTTTTGACTAGGTATTTCAGGGCTGAGTGATCTATGAACATCTTAAAGTGTTTTCCCAATAAGTAATTTCTTAACTTCTGTAGTGCGTAGACCATAGTTAGGCCTTCTCTTTCTGTGGTGTTGTAGTTCTATTCTGATTCTGATAGCTTTATGCTTGCAAAGGCTATAGGGTGGTCTACCTCTCCCATTCTTGGTTGCACCAAGATAGCTCCAACGGTTATGGCTGATGCATCTACATGTACGTGGAATGTCTTCTCCCAGTATGGAAATACCAATATTGGCATGGTGACCATCTTTTCCTTCAGGGTATCTAGACCATGTTGACACTCGTCGTTCCACTGAAACTTTGTATCTTATCTTAACAATTTTTCCATTGGTGCAATAATCTGCACGTATCCTTTGATGAAATTTCTATAGTATCATGTGTGTCAAAATGTATCTCTTAGCTGATGGACTATTTTTGGTGGTGGAAAGTTAACAATTACTGCAATCTTTGTGGGATCTATTAGTAAACCTTGTTTGCATACTATATGGCCCAATAGTATCCCAAACGATGTTCCGAATATGCATTTCTTTATGTTTAGTGATATCTGGCACTGCCTACATCTTTCTAACATCAGTCATAAGACTTCTACATGTTCTTTCAATAGACTATAGATTGTCCAATCATCCAAGTATACCTCGAGACACTAGTGGATGAATTCCTTAAACGCAGCGATGACTACTCTGGAAAATATTATTGGTGCATTCTTTAGTCTGAATGGAATGATTGTGTACTGGTAATATCCCCATTCTATCGCAAAGGTGGTCTTATATCTGTCTTCCTGTGCTATTTTGATCTGATGGTATCCTGAAAATCCATCAGTGAATGAGTAAGCTTCGTGTCCTCCTACGTTCTCTAACACTTCATCCGTGAAAGGTATAGCGAACGAGTCATGTAGGCATGCATCGTTCAACTTTATCAAGTTGAATCATATCCTTATTCCTCCTTGTTTTTTGTTCTGCACTACCATTGGGCTTATCCATTCTGATTCCTTGATCAGTTCTATGATTCTGACTTCGAGCATCCTGTCGATCTCAGCTTTGATTTTCTGCTTATATATAGGGTTCAGTCTGTATGGTCGTTGTCTTATCGGTCTCGCATCAACTCTGAGTGGTATCTTCATTTCTCCTAGCTCTCTTGCAATACCTTTCATCTTTGTAAATGTTGTAGGAAACAGTTCATTGTACTCGCATAGTAACTCTGTTATTCTTTCTACCGTTTGTTCATCCCAATAATCTCTGATGTTGGCTATTTTGGGGTTCTCGACTGTCCCAATGTTCACTTTATTTACCTTGATCGGTGAGGAAATGACTTATGATTCTATGGGTGGACCTTCCACTTCTCTTTCTCCTTCTGATTCTTCAATCTAATTATCGCACGAATCGTCTTCATCCGGTGCTTCCTCCTGCACATGGTAACATGACAACAATTCCTTGACTGTCTTTCTATTCCGTTGTTGCTCTTTTGTTATGAGCTCGACTTATTATTCCTTGACAAATATCACCCCTCTTATCATTTTAAGGGTTGCATCTATTTTGGGGTTCTCATGCTCAAATGATAAAGTGACTGTAAAATTATGTTGCAATATCATCCAGGTCGCAGTTCCTTTACGCAGTTCCTGGTCTGTATACTAGTTCATTGGTATGATCTCTAGAGTGTGTATGAAATGATGAGGCAATTCCTCAGGGGGTTTCATTTTCCACAGTGTCCTGCACTTCTCCAAGTGTACCACTGGTGCCCCATTGACCCTCATACTTCTGTTGCTTGTTGTCTTTTTGTTATGCGTTGAACCTTATGCACAGTAACTGCTTACATTGGTACCAATCTGTGATTGTCTCTTTGTGTGCACCCCGCCATCTTGCAGGTGTGGCCTTGAGTGTTATATCAAGTGCTAACAATATATGATTCTCTAAAAAGTCATCTTCATAATGTGCCAAGAATGTTTCCAAATCATTTATTCCGTGGAAGCTAGGTGGTTCCCTTATCTTCGTTCCTACCCATCTTACTGAGTGGTCTATTCGTGCATATCTTATCATGGAAACTTCATGTAACCTTTGTTTCCATTTCTCTAAACTGGTGTCTGAGTCTATCACACATGAAGTAATGCTCTGCCAACAAAGTACTCCATCTACAGTTGGGTTTATGTAATCGTCATCGCACGCAGTTGTTCTGTACAACTGGTTGATTTCCTCTAAGTCTAAGAAAGTAGGTTCTACAAACCTTTCCCCTTCAAATGGGTCTAATGGAGCGATGAACCTATATTCCCATGACTCAAATGTCATTTTCCTCGTCTTGATATTGATTATTGCCTGGTTGTCAAACGCCCAATCCAAGCCAAGCAACGTTGGATATGGTGTTGTGTCGTCCACTATTTCAATGACTTCAAAGTCTTCTTTAGTGCACACTCCATCTAGGTCTACTGTCACTCCTTATAGTCTACCGATTGGTAGAACTTTGTGTTGGTTTTCTAGTTTCAGTTGAACAGGTGAATATCCTAATGTGGGCTTTCCCAGGCATTGTCATGTCTTCTTTGGTAATACATTCACTTCAGATCCTAGATCCAGTATGATATCTCCCATGTTGAAATCTCTGATATTTTCATTCAGTCTCAACTCCCTACTTGTTCTTCTCTTGGTATGTAGGTGATTCACTGTATTTTGTTCTAGTTTTCCTTCCATCTCATTACTACATTTTTCTAATATGTTTTGCAATATTTTGACAGATGATGGATCATTCAATAATTTTACACATGATTGCAAAAATCCTTTGATTGTACTTACTTGTCCCATGGGTTTCATTTCGTTGGTATGATCCAATACCGAAGGCATCTCGTATTCTAGTGCTTCCTTTCTTTTCTACGTGGTTGAAGTCGACGCACTGTATTCCTTCTAAAATTCTTGTCTTGCTTGCTTAAATATCTCCTTCTCCTTTTGTGCGTTGAGCTGCTTCCTTGGTTCGACGTTCTTCTTCACCCACTGATTTTATACTGGCTCTTGTCGGACTGTGTCGTTTCTTGTTTTGGCTCCTCCATGAGTAATGATGTTGATGTTCCTTCCTTCATCCCCCACTTCGGTTGAAATCCATTGAACATACTGGTTGTTCTGATTTATTTTTTCCTAAATCTTTACTAGTAGTGTTGGAAATTCCTCTGTATCATAGTCCGACGCGCGACAATACATACAATTTGTTGGTGGAAGCAAACATTCTCTTGCATATTGTCCTGGTTGTTGACAATTATGACATATCATTGGTCCTCTACCTCATCCGAAACCTCCTCTCGCTCTTCCTCCACCTCTATAGCTTGCTTGATCGCCTCTCGATGCGTTGTACTGAGGCGCCTGATTGTACTGCGTGATATTGTACTGAGGTTGTGATGCATTGTACTGTGGATGTGTGGTATTATAGGGTTGCTGTGAAGTATTATACTATTGTTGCACAGTGTTGTATGGAGCTGGAACTTGGTTAAACTATGGCACAACTTGCCCAGTCATCATTTCTTCCTGCACTCTATATGCATCTGATGTCCTTTCTCACATCAACTCCATATTTCTACATTCTTTGTCAGCATGTCCCACTTACTTGCAAAAGTTGCAATATGAACTCTTTGGGACTGTCTGGTATTTCTACATCATTGAGCAGTGATATGGGTCGTGACCCGGTTTCTTGCAGATTTCGCACCATAGTCCTCCTGTTGGTAGCAGATTCAGCATTCCTGATGCCATATACTATGCAAATGTTGGGCATTCGTTCTTGTGGTGTCCTTTCGTCCTGCATGTAGTACACCAAATGAATTCTCGTTTATCCTTATTCTTATTCTGGTTGAGTTGGAACGTTAAGTTCTTCAAATCCTCCTTTAGTTCTTCGATAGATGGATCTTTCTGTTGATATTGGTTTTCTTCCAGTTGTAGGGCTACCTCCATAGAATTTGCATGCATATGAAACTTTAGTTGCTGTAGTGGATACTTTAAGTGTGGTAACAGTGAATTGACAAATAAGTGCCTATGTTGCATATCGATCATGAGATATTTCAACTTTCCCTTCAGTCTCTTGAATCTTTGGTCGATCTCCCATACGGATTCTCCTGGTTTCTGTCTAATTTCAATCATCTCATTGATGTACTGATCCTCTGAAATTGGCTTCCGGAATTCGTTGATCAACAGTTTCTTGATGTCCGCAATTTTTCTGGTTGTCCCTAGTGGATTGTTCGTAGCCAACCTCATATACCAATCCAATGCACGATCCCTTAGTGTAATTGCTAGCTGAGCCGGTTTAGTATCTTCTTCTATGATCTATTTTGCTTCCTAGATCTTCTCACAAATGAACAAATGTTTCTTCAGGTCCTCTGATGCTTCTCCTTTAAATTATGGTAACCTGATGGTGGGATCATGTCCTTCCATTCTAAATGTTGAAATACTACCTCCGCGCGGTGTAGATACCTGACTAGTGCTTCCTGAACTGGCTCCTCCATTTTTTTCTCCTTGTGTAGATGTACTTTCTGCTGTCTGACTTCTTTCGAACTTCATTTGTCTAAACGGTGGTGTTCTATTTGGTGTATTAGTCACACATGGGTTTATGGGTTCCACACTGACATTAATATGGATATGATTGCTGCCATCTTTTCCCATTCTTGGACCTTTTGTCTTCCTCTCATATGTTGTGCGCAGGATTTCCTCAATCTTCTCCATAGCCCAAAGATCCTCTGCCTCTTCCTCGTCACTTTCCAAGCCTTCCCTCGTGGCTACGAATATCTTATTGGTATTCACCTTGTATTGGTAGGGTACTCCGCTACGCTTCCTTCCAGTTGTCGTCAAGATCCACTTGATCTAGTCGTCATCCATCATGATCGGGTCCAAGGGTTCCTCCTTCTTTCCCTTATCCTTTCCTCCTTCCATTTCTCCTCTTTCTGTCAGTGCTTCCCCCCTTCACCCATGCATGCAGGAAAGTTTAGTTGTCGAACACCATTGTCATTACACCTTTTTTGTATAACAATATCTTAATATAAGTATACAACGATCTAATGTACCCTCCTCGAGGTCCTCGTAGAAACTCTTGCTTCGTTGTATCTACTGCAAATTCTGTTATAAAGCCTGCCACAATATTGTCAAGCCAAAAGTCTATTGTGCGGGTGAATTTGTTGTTTACTTGTTGTAACTGCTCAATATGTATTGGGGTCCACTCTAACTATCAGATCTGGTTCGTTGCATGGCTATCCTTCAACCTTAGTATCCACTCCTGCAATAAATGTGGAAAATCATAGAAAAAGACTTCATGTAAATCAATAAACACATATTTCTCAAGAGATTTGTGGGGTGTTATTCTAGGGTTTCTGTTATCTTTTTGTGCAAACTCCAACTCTTTTTTCCTGAGCCAGCTTTCAATCTCTTCTTTTGTGGGATTCCACGGTCTCAACATCCCCTTCTAACGGCTCATTGCTCTCTGCCCTAATATTTTCTTCATCTGCCTCTCACAGATATTCAACTTATCTCATCTGCTCAATCCTTTCTTGTTCCTACGAATGGAAACAAAACCATTTGTTGGTTACTTTCTTATCTTATCTCCTTTATTAGTTTATTTTCGCAGGGTTCATGTCTATTCAGGTTTCCAACAAAGCCTCTAAAACTATTGGCCCTCGTGGTAAACCAGAAGGCAACACAACGCATAGAGTGCACTGTGTCGTCTCATCCCAGATAGTCTTAATGGGTGGCTACAATACTCATTTGTTTACAGCTTAGGATTGAGTGAGAGATGTGATAATTGTGGATTAAGAGTGCTATTGTAATTTATTAACACATATTACTATTATCATTATATACGCATCAATATACTAACTCATTCATTCATCATATCAATATCCACTAAAAGATAATAAAGAAATAGATGCATTCAATCACGTAACATAGATGTTACCGTGGTTCACCCCCTCCTGGGCTACGTCCACAAATATTTGTCTCTTGGCTCTTTTATTATCTTCGTTCTGTCATTCCAACACCGCACGCTTTACAATTCCCTTCAACAAGGTCGAGATCTATTATGAGGCAGACTAGATAACACCAGGCTCCTCAACCTGTGATCTAACCCTCGATATCTACTCTATTCCCTCCTTTCTAGCTCAACGGCTTACAAAAACAGGTCATACAACAAAATATTACATATCGACTCGTTACTACCCTTCTCTCTATAATAATGACTAGTCTTCACAATAATCAGGACGCCTTTTGATACCTAAGTATCTATATTTATACTTTTCTCACTCTTCAACCATTACAATACATTAACAAAACCCTAACCCTAATGTCGTTAGGTCTTCCCTGCATGCACGCGTGCTTTTCTCCCTTCCAACTGTCGCTTTCCTCATGCATGCTTTCTTTCCCAAAATCGCCTTTCTTTCTGCTTTGGTCTGCTTCCAAAAATATTTGAAAGAGATTACTTATTGTTAAGCTATGAATTTTATGGGCATGATTTATCCCATACCTAATTACTTTCAATTTTTTAGTATGTATGTATTATAGAAAAAAAATTCTCAAATAAAAAAGAACTAACCCTTTATCAAAAATTTCTTTGGATGGTCTATTGAATCAAAAGTTTCATCACTGAATAAAGAGAAACAAAATCTTGATTTGATTAAAGACTTAAATATATTGGTATATAATGAAGAGTGTGTTGAAAAATTTCAAGGGAAAGGACCTAGTGCTCAAAGGAAAAAAATATGAAAGTAAAATGAGAGTTTTGTGAGGAATGGAAAACTAAGTATAAGTGGTTGATAAGACAAAATATGAATGAAAAAAGAATTGAAATGCATATGTTGTGAAACACATAAGGTGGTTGAAAGTATAAGTAGCCAAGAGAGACAAAATATGAAAGAAAAAAAAATGAAATGCATATGTTGTGAAACACATAGGGTGGTCGAATCATTGGGTATTGACATTGGTTGATGTGACCATGAAATATGATTCATTAGTTGTTCATGCCAATTCAAGCATCCATAAACTTTCACAATCAAGATGGATATATGGAAATGAAAGGAAAGTAAAACCTATTACATAACATAAAACATGCATTGACGACCAGAACAAGCAAATATTTATCACGACTATGAAATTAGTTTATTGGGTTGTGCAAGAAGATTTACCTCTCTCAAAATATGAATCCCTTTTCTTATTTGCAATGTCCTTACAAAAACCAAACATGCCAACAAATAAAGATTACACTCTATATACAAATCACATGACTGAAAAATAATTTTTTTTTTTCTATATCTGAGTATCTTGAAGAGATACAAACTGCAAAAATGTTGGATAGTCCTTTTTTTCATCAATGTTAGATGAAAGTACATATCATAATTTACATAAACACATTGTGGTTTATGCAACATTTCTAGACTCGCTAGGGTTGGGGCCTCCAATTTCATAGTTTTTAAAGCTCATGTGATGCAATTAATGATTTAAAGGAAGTAATGGACCTTTCAAATAAAAAATCAATATCAATTTCTATATATGGTGCTTCATTAATGGTTAGCAATGAGATTGACTTTGTTACTTTTTTGAAAAAAGATATATATCTAATATTGTAGATGTTCATTGGATCATTCAACGTGAATCTTTCACATCATCATACTCTTCCAAAATAATTTATCCAGGTGAACATTGGTGGCCACCTACCTATTCCATTGTCCGAAAGCACAATTTTCCATTTTGCTAGTTTTTCTACACTTTTTGGGTCCTGAACTTCCAGGCCCATTTTGAGGCCATAAACAGTGTTTTTTGGGCACGACACCACTCAAACAATGGCCAAAGGCATAGTCTAGGATGAATGGAATATGTACTCCTCATCTAGAACTTTCCGATGAAGTATCGAGCACCCCAAACAAATATCATATGCAAAATTTACACCCTCAGAAAGTTGATGTATCAACTGCCCCCATCGAGGCCCACAAACCTTTTGGTGTTTCATTTCCCGGGGTTAGGGTTTTCTCAATTATGATTTATGTTAAAAAGGCCTTTGGAGCCTCATTGTAATCATCTTCTTGTGAATGAGCGTAGTCAGAACTTCTCTTCTCTGAGATAAGATACCACCATTCTAGCTAGCTTCTATGCTTTTGCATTTTACAGTCTTTTGTATTTCCAAACTATCATTAATAGAATCTGTTTTTCATTGTATTACTGTGTTCCATTCCATATCTATGTGTATTTCCTTGTTATATCTCTGTTATACTTCTTCCTTCATATCATTGTTAAAATAATCTAGATCAAGAATACCTAAATTATTATTCATTAAGAAATTAACAACTAAGGTATATTCTTGGGTGCAAAATTCTACTAAAAGAAATAGTCAACTTATTGTTATACATGAACTTATGCAACTTGAAACTCTCCAAACTCTTAAAATCCATGGAGTTAGATGGCTCTTGATAGGACAAGTCATTGAAAGGCTTGTTGTATTGTTTTTGCCCATATTGACTTTGTGGGAAACTGAAAGGAAGGAATCATTGTATGATAAGGCAAGAATCTTTTCAGATAAGTTTTGTTAACATATGCTTGTAGAAATAATGTGTGAAGTAAACAAGTTGAATAAGAAATTCTAGGAAGAGTGTGTCTATGTTACCTCTTAGGGGAAGCCATATATGTTACTATAAACACTTAAAAAGGTGGATATTAAGAAGTGACACATTTTCAAATGTCACATGTTACTTTTCTAAATCTTTAGATGCCTCTAAATTTGGTTATCTAGAAATTATCGATAAATAATGACTTGTTTATAGGTATGAATTTTGATTTGTAACAATTCCACATCTATGTGTTGATTATATTGATACATAAAAGAAATCATGGAAACCTTGCATTGATGGTTCACTAGTGAGTTACAAACAACTTGCAAAAGAATATGTTCAAGCTCTTGTAGAGAGTTTGAATGGAAAGTTCCTTTATTTTTCTTTTTTTTCATCCATATAAGTTTTTGTATACCTTTTCATTTATGTACATGATGTTCATTGTAGAGAAGAGAATTCAAAGCATTGGCCTCAAAATGTTTTTAGCACTTGCAACATACTACATGTGAGAGGGAAGAAAAACAATTTAACAATATTTGGTTTTGAAGCTTGTCTAAAAGAGTTTCCTGTATTTGTTGATACAGTTTGTTTTAATTATGAGGGTCATCCATGAAAGATGCTTTAAGGATTTTTTGTGTCACAGAGTTACATACATTTTTTCCAAACATGCCAAAGTTATGGCATGCAATGCTTACTATTTGTGCAAGTACACTCACATATGAGAGAGGATTCCCAAAACAAAACATAAATAAAGGATGTATGAAAACAAAACTATCATTGAGTGCATTAGATGCCTTGATGTAGAGTGTCACTTGATGTGGGTGTCACTACTAGGGTTTGATTCATCAATGCTGGAATGAGATAGAGCATATGAAATTTAAAAAGATGCTAAGCAAACAAATCTTTTAAATATTTAAGAAATTTTCTTTTATGTTTATGTTTTTAATGATGTTGTATTCCATATGATGTAGAACACATCAAATATTTAGTATAATCTCTTGCAGTTCAATGATATTATTTTAAATGCAATTTCATAATTGGCTCGACATTCAACCAAAATTTTAAATGTGTTTTTAACAAAATTATCAATCTTAATATTTTTTCTAGCAGAATTTAAACATCTTACTTGTTTAATCTTTTTTTAGATAATTTTGTCCACTAGTTTTGGTTAAAATTCAATTCAAAATTTTTAAAAATGATTGGAATTACCTATATCAATTGTTGAAACCTTAGTCTTATAACGAGATATACCTATTTGAAAATTAATGGTTAAGAATGTGTTTTTCCTCCTAAGAGGTCAGAAGTTCAAATCCAAAAGAAGGAGTTGTGCCAATGAAGTCCTTTATCCCACAAACAAAGGGTATGATACACCAATTTGATGTCTAACTTGACTATGACCTTAAAATTAGATTATTGTTATTATAAATATTAAATTCCAATTATATTATCAATATTATAAAACAGATACAAAACATTAAAAAAAAATAAAAATACAATTTTTTAATTTAATAATAAAAATCTTACATACATCATCTTAAAAATTACAAATTTTTACTTTAACAAGTGTTGAGGCTGCGTCAGAAGTTAATAAAGAGATTAGTTAGTATGTAATATTGGAGTTGTTGAAAGTAATAACAAGTTCATAAATGAACAAATTCAAAATTTTAACGTAAATATTTTTGGTCAGGGATAACTAAGTGGGGTAGCCTTTTGCAGAGTAAACTGAAAAAGTATGCATACCTTTCGTCTACCTAATATCCCTCAGACATTCAATGACATAGTCCTCAACTATTCTAATTATTACAAAGACGAGTACTCCATTGTTGAAGCAGTTCGCCAATGATGACATTATGTGTTGGGAAAAGAAACAATTACTCATCTAACCATAAACCACTTCAATTCTTGCAAACCTAGAGCAAACTTGATAACACACGCCATATGAAATGGATGACTTTATTACAACAGTTCCACTTTCCTCTATCACTGACAGTGGTTCTCGACAGTAAAGGATGTGATACAAAATGTCCGTTGGAGTTCTACAGAAGAGACACGGATTTCATATTTGGCAGAATTTTATGCAACCCTCCAAAAAGGATACCACATTACCGACATAGTTCCTTCCTGTCATCAATTTAATTTCTTTTCTTCCACAAGGTGATCATGTACCTACAAGATCACAGTTTCTCATATCCTACCGTGGAAGGTGATCTCTAAAAATTTGACTTTTTGAATTTTTTCATCGGAATCAGATGAAAGTGATATTGTTGAAATCACCATTTTCTGTTGTTTAAATTGTATTTCTTAATGCATAAATGGATTCAGCTCCTGAAAAACCCTTGTATTTTCTGTTGTTTAAATTGTATTTTTTAATGCATAAATAGATTCAGCACCTGAAAAACCCTTGTGACACTCGAATTATACAAACTCAATCATTTAAATATCTAGTTTCAACAAATTTTTTTTGGATTTCAATAAAAATTGATAGAAAAATATGCCCATAAAAACTCCAAAAAGTCAAACATTTACACTAAGCTTTAAAAAAATATGTTATTTTATAAATTAAATTTATTTTTTTTATTTATTAAGTTTAAGATTAAGTTTCTTGCCAAAATTTTAAGCAAAAGGAAATTAATAGAGCAGTCCTTATAGTGCACAAATATATTTTGATCAGTAAGACTGCACAAGCAGTTTTGCCACTAAACTTATGTGGCAATCTACGTGGGGTTCGACCATATCCAAACCTATAGGTATAGGAACGCGTGCACTTTGCTAAGAATGCACACGTCTTTCTTGCACTCACCCTACCTCTAAATTTGGTTATCTAGAAATTCTTGATAAATAAGGACTTGTTCATAGGCATGAATTGTTATTCGTAACAATTCGACATCCATATGATGATTATATTGATAGACAAAGGAAATCATGGAAACCTTTCATTGATGGTTCATTAGTGAGTTGCAAACAACTTGCAAAGAATATGTTCAAGCTCTTGTAGAGAGTTTGAAAGGAAAATTCCTTCATATTTCTTTTTTCCATCCATGTAAGGTTGTTTATCTCGGGTCATTTATGTACATGATGTTTGTGGTAGAGAAGAGAATTCAAAGCATTGGCTTGAAAAACTTTTTCAGCACCTGCAACATATTACATGTTAGAGGGAAGAAAAACAAAAAAATATTTGATTTTGAAGCTAGTTTAAAAGAGTCACATGCATTTGTTGATATACTCCGTGTTAATTGTGAGGGGTCCTCCATGAAATATGTTTTGAAAGATGCTTGAATGATTTTTTGTGTTACTGAGTTACATACAAATTTTCCAAACATGTCAAAGTTATGGAAAGAAATACTTACTATTTGTGCAAGTGCATTCGCATATGAGACAAGATTCCCAAAACAAAACATAACTAAATGATGTACAAAAAACAAAACTATCAGTGACTACATTAGAGGCATTGATGTGAGTGTCACTAATAGGGCTTGATTCATCAATGGTGGAATGTTGTTGATGGAAATAAATTATTTGATTTTGAAGCTAGTTTAAAAGAGTCACATGCATGTGTTGATATACTCCGTGTTAATTGTGAGGGGTCCTCCATGAAATATGTTTTGAAAGATGCTTGAATGATTTTTTGTGTTACTGAGTTACATACAATTTTTCCAAACATGTCAAAGTGATGGAAATAAATGCTTACTATTTGTGCATGTGCAGTCGCATATGAGACAAGATTCCCAAAACAAAACATAACTAAATGATGTACAAGAAACAAAACTATCAATGATTACATTAGAGGCATTGATGTGAGTGTCACTAATAGGGATTGATTCATCAATGGTGGAATGATATAGAGTATAATAAATTTGGAAAGATGCTAAGAAAGAAAAACTTAAATATTTAAGAATTTTTCTTTTTATGTTTATGTTTTTAATGGTGATGTATTCCATATGAAGTAGGACACATCAAATATTTAATATAATGTGATGATATTATGTTAAATGTAATTTCATAATAATATATGTTATGCACAAGCTACCCTTTATTAAA
>ML780839.1:5127-52689 GCA_009831015.1 Picea engelmannii
TTTTATTTTTGTTCCTATGCTCATAGTTTCGTTTAGTTTTTGTTTAATTCTTGTTAATAGCTTTGTTGTTTTCTTTCTAACCTTTTACCATACAGCTGTCATGACTAGCAGAGCCCAACTAGGCATGTAAGCACTCACTTTTTTCTCACACAGTGATGAGAAGAGTGCAAACAACGTTGTCTCCCATGACCTCAACTTCTGATGATTTGGATCCGGTAGTTGACATGGTGATCTCTTCGATAAGGTTATTGGAGCATGATCTCCTTACCCCTGTCACGACCCTCGACATGTGTTCCTTCTAGAGTGATTATCTTCCATCCGGCGAAGATCTCTTGGAATCCATGACCGAGTTTTGTCCCTTGACATGGTATCCTTCTAGAGCATTGTCCTCTCGGAAGCCATGATCAAGAAGAAACCACGAGCATAGTTTTTCTTCTCTGTGGCAAGCTCGTTAAAAAATGAAACAGAGGCTCTGAGCATAGTTCTTTTCCTGTGTCAAGCTCATTAAAAAATGAAACAGTCACCTCTCTTGAACCTTATTTTCATCCACCCTTCTCCTTTTTCTCATCTACTAGAGAAATTGGTGATGACCTCAGAGCCGGTGAATGAATTGAATCTTGGATGGCATGTCTCCAGCCTTTGATGATCATTATAGAGTTAAGCCACTAGCTTTTCAATTTGGGGGCACACTGAGCTTAGTATTTGTTCTTTCTCGTGCTCATAAATACATGAGAATGCATCCAGGTAGACTTTTATATCTTTTTCAGACCTGTGTGGATACATGAAAAAGGAACCCCATGGAGTCTTATTTAAGCTCTTTTCAGACTCTCTAAACATGAAAAGATTGCCGAGTGATCTTTATTCCTTTCCCACTCGTTAAACGATTTGAAAGGGCGTCTTTAGAGTGATAATTTATCTCTTTTTTCGGCCTCGCGAGACTAACATTACGAAAAAGGGCAACACTGGAGTCGTCTTTAAGTTCTTTTTAGACTCTCTAAACATGAAAAGATTACCGAGCGACCTTGTTCTTTTCATGCTCGTTAAAGTATTTGAAGAAAATGTCTATTGAGTGATAGTTTATCTCTTTTTTGGTCTCGTCAGACTACTTTACGAAAAAGGAACTGAGAGAGTTCTCTTTTAAGTGTTTTTCCAGACTCTATAATCATTAAAAACCTTCAAGTTTTCTGTCTTTGGACTCGCTTAAAAAAACATCGACAGGCCCATATGGGACCGAACCCTTACTTCTTCCAGTTCATTAAATAAAGGAAGAGGAACTTACCGAAGGTGAGTTTTATCGAGCATGTGTTACCTCCTCGAGATCATTAAATCAAAAAGAGGTACTCATCTATCTGGATGGGGGAAAATTTGAAAGAAGCAAGCCAAGCAGTCTCTAGAGAACATTACCAAGTAATTCTTAGAGTCGCCCTTGAACACGACACTTTGTCATTTTCATGCATTATAATCCGCTGAACCTATGCACTGAGCCAATCCTTTGAGTTTCTTTCACTCCTTTGGGTCACCTAACATAAGTCACAACATCCACTGCATTATCAAGTTTTGGTCCATGTCATGTTTTTGCTGTTGTGCCTCAGTGTTCAAGGGAAGTATCCGCCTCTAGAGTCATCCATCCCAAATATCTTGTCTTAAAACTCGTGTTAGTCCATGTTCATTTTCTCTACCAATTACACCTCTATGTCCGTTCCGTGTCATTGCTGGGGGATACATCAAGGCCCTCCTTTGACGAGCCTATTCCTGTCGACTTCAACACATTATCCAGGAATTAGGCTTAGAAACCAGTTAGTACTTTGGGACCTGCATGCCTCAATGGAAGGCCTCCTCACATTCGACATTAGGTTTACATCATTTACCTCTGATTGGATGATTCCACGGATGTTCAAATCCAAATCATCCATTCACATTCATTGGAATGTACTAGGGTACCTTGGGAATCATTGACATTAATGGTGATTTCCCTCGCACTTGTTAATGGTTTACATCATTAACCGATAATCAAGTGGTTTCTGCCATGTTCGACATCAGGACATCCATTCACATGGTTAGATTCGTACTACATTGGGATCAGTAAGAATACCTTGGGTTGAGTGATCACTTTGATATGTACTTTGTCCAGGTTGCGATGGATTTTCCCTTGAACAATGATACATACACTGTTACATAGATCCACTTTGTATTGGTCGTGGATATGTCTTGTCATCTCGTAGATCCACTGTGTATTCTTCGTGGCTACGATCAGTTCAGGTCATCAGAGTATAGATCCACATTGTATCCTCGGTGGCTATACCTTTTTATCAATACAATTATGGATCCGCAGTGTATTTTATGGCGGCCACATCTTGCAAGTCTTGATCACCCAAGCATAGGTATGCTTGCCTTGGGTTTGAAACATGTCATAATATTTGTTGGATGTTTGTGTGAAGCTTCTGTCAGGTCCTCTGTGTCTATACCCTTGCTTGAAAGTCTACAAAGAATTTCAGTTACCAGTTCCTATCTTCTAACTTCATACTTTGGGGGGAAATATGTTACACATAAAAAATACTCACTTTGATAGTGTCGCAAGTTTCATCATTACAAGTGTCACAAGTGTCGCATTTTGCTCACAAGTGTCGCAAGTGTTAGGGAAGCATATTGCCATGATGCCTATGTCGTGCCTATAATGACATGAGAAGGACACTTAAAACACCTCAAACATTTGATTTGGAAGAGGAGAAATGAGTCAGCAGGCTTACAAACCTTTTTCCATCTGAAAGCACCTCAAAAACTAAGCTTTTGAAGGAGAGCGCTCCCCTATATCTCTTCTGGGAGCGCCGACGCTCCCCCTTACACAGTCTGGGAGAATTATAAAGCTCCTCTGGCCCTTTTGAGGGATCACTATGGATTCTGAGAGCGCTGGCGCCCCCCTAAAGCCTACTAGGGAGCGCTACAACGCTCTGATGGTCCTTTTGAGGGAGTGCTACCTATTCTGGGCAGTAGTTAAGTTGTTGAGATGAATGGGGGAAGGATCTTTTCATTCTTGGAAGGAAGTTGGATTCGAATCCCTAGTCCAGCCATGATCTTAGGGCAGATCCTCAACTGAAGGAGGAAAATCCTCAAATTCCCCAAGGATATCTCAAGTTGTTAGAGCCCCCCCAAGGCTATATAAGCAAGCTTTCTCATGGTGAAAGAGGAATGGAAAGGGAGAATCACACCAAACTTATGATCTTGTAAGTGGTGCTGGAACAAAGATATTTTGGAGGCAAGAGACCTATGATCTCATAGGGAGTGATCGATGAATCTATCATCATTCGGATCGTGGATATTTTGAGCAAGGGGTAGACAAGGAGGACTTGACGAAACTCCTGCAATTCATCTACGACTGTAGGCAATGTTTTGTCCTCATTAATATAATTTGCTTGGCCTGTTTCTTTCTAATTCGTGTTCAATCTCACATGAATTTGTCTCTTTAGTAGATAGACCTATTTCGGACTAATATTGATAGAGTAGGAAGTAGTCATACTTTGTTTGTCTACAGGGCTTATCGAGGAGCAAAGATTGGAGCTCAACTCAGAGCGTGTAGGGAGAAACGTCGATAAAAAGGTACTTCTGTTCTCCTTCCTCCTCATGTATTAGTTTGTATAGATTTTAAAGGAAGTCAGTGTCCACGTTAAGCACTTTCTGTCTTAGAGTTAAGGGTCTAGCTCTTTGAGGCAATCTATCTGTCCACAGGGAGATTTTCCTATAACATCCATCGCATGGAAAAGCTGCTAAAAAAAGGTCATTCTGGTGTCATTGCCCAAATCCATGCCATACAAGCGACAAAGACACCCCTGGTGCCACATGACCTCCAAGATCTCCTTTCTAAACATCAAATGGTATTTTCCACTCCCCAAGGTCTCCCTCCTTCCCACGGTGTTCATGATCATTCCATTCCCCTTGTACACGGAAGCCTTCCTCCCAATATCTGTCCATATCGCCACCCCTTTTCAAAAAAAAATGAAATTGAGAAAATGGTCAAGGAACTCCTTAATGCAGGAATTATCCACCCTAGTACGAGCCCTTACTCTTTTCTTGTAGTCATGGTTCTGAAGAAAGAAGGTTTTTGGAGAATGTGTCATGACTTTCATGCCCTCAACAAACTGACCATTAAAGACAAATTTCCCATTCCTGTCATTGATGTCCTCTTGGATGAATTGAGTGGCACCCAATTATTTACTAAACTTGATCTTCGCTCAGGCTATCACCAGATATGTATGAAAGAGGCAGACATTCCCAAGACGACCTTTCGCACTCATGAGGGCCACTATGAGTTTTTGGTCATGCCCTTTGGCTTGTGTAATGCCCCCTCCACCTTTCAAAGCCTCATGAATCATGTCTTCCATCCCTTTCTCTATCATTTTGTCTTAGTTTTCTTTGATGATATCCTCATCTATAGAAAAACCTGGACAAACCATCTTACTCATGTGGATCAAGTTCTCCATCTCCTCTCCCAACACCAACTTTTCCTGAAACAGTCTAAATGTGCTTTTGGTGCCTCAAAAGTAGAATACTTGGGTCATCTGGTTGGCAAGGATGGCGTCAGGGTGGATCTGAAAAATATTGAAGCTATGCAAGACTGGCCACACCCAAAGACTCTCAAAAGATTTCGTGGATTTCTGGGCTTAACAGGGTATTATTGAAAGTTTGTTAAGAACTGCAAAAATATTGCAACACCTCTCACTGCTCTCCTAAAAAAGAACTCCTTCACTTGGACTCCAACCGCTGCTCAAGATTTTCAAACCTTGAAGACGACCATGTGCACTACTCTAGTTCTGGCCCTTCTTGATTTCAGAAAGACCTTTGTGTTGGAATGTGATGCCTCAGGGAAAGGAATCGACGTCGTTCTTATGCAAGAGGATCGACCTTTGGCCTTCACCAGCAAGCAACTGTCTGAAAGGAATTTGGGCAAACCCATTTATGAAAAGGAAATTTTGGCTATTTTGCATGCCATTACTCTATGGTTCCCTTGTCTCTTGGGGCAATGCTTCCAAATTAAGACCGACCATCAAAGCCTCAAGTACTTTCTGGAACAACGCATTTCCTCCCAGGAGCAACAAAAATGGGTGACTAAGATCTTTGGTTATGATTATGATATCATTTACAAGAAGGGAAAAGACAATGTAGTGGTGGATGCACTGTCCCGAAAATATGAAGAAGAAGGATCCCTTTTTTCTCTTTCCTTCATTGTACCCGATTGGCTCCAAGCTGTGCGCTAGGAATGGCTTCAAGATCCCAAAAGTTCGCATCTGATCCAGGAATTGCAGACCAAGGCTCCGGCTCCCCCAGGGTACTCTTGGCTCCAGGATGAGCTTCGATACAAAGGCCATTTGTATTTAAGTAAAAAATGAAAGCTTAAATCCACGGTACTTTCTGAGCTTCATGCTACACCCACAACGAGGCACTCAGGGTTCACCAAAACATATGATAGGGTCAAAAGTTCTTTTTTCTGGGATGGTATGAAACATGACATCCGTAATTTTGTCACTGAATGTGAGGTGTGTCAACGCAAAAAGGGAGAAACAATCAAATATTCGGGCACACTACAACCGCTTCCGATTCCACTTTCTATTTGGAAGGATATATCTATGGACTTTATTACTAGCTTACCCAAATCAGGGAATAAATCAGTCATAATGGTGGTTGTGGATCGCCTTTCCAAGTATTCTCATTTCTGTGCTCTTCAACACCCATTTACTGCATCCACGGTGGCTCAACTTTTCATGGATCAGGTCTTCAAGCTTCATGGAATTCCACACTATTGTTTCTGATAGTGACCCAACTTTCACAAGCAATTTTTGGCAAGAACTGTTTAAGCTACAGGGCACCCAATTGCATCTCAACACAACTTATCATCCCTAGACTAATGGTCAAATAGAAGTTGTCAACAAGTGTTTGGAAACATTTCTGAGGTGTTTTGCCTCTGAAAAACAACATCAATGGGCTCAATGTCTACCCCTAGCCGAATGGTGGTACAACACTTCCTACCATACAGCTACTCGCATGACTCCTTTTGAAGCGGTATATGGACAGAAGCCACCTTCAGTTCTCTCATACTTACCGGGTACCTCGAAGGTCCAAGCGGTTGACCAAACACTTACAGTTCGAGAGGATATTCTTCGTACCCTTAAAGATAACTTGGTCATGGCACAAAATCGCATGAAGCAACAAGCAGATCAAGGTCACTCTGAACGTCAATTTGCAGAAGGGGATCAGGTGTTTCTGCGATTGCAACCATATAAGCAAACTTCCCTCAAGGCCGAGCATTGTCAGAAGCTGGCGCCCAAATTTTATGGTCCTTATATAGTTCTCAAGCGTGTGGGACAAGTCACATATCAGTTAGCTCAGCCCAGTCAGTCGAAGCTACATCATGCTTTTCATGTTTCATGCTTAAAGAAGGTGATTGGAACTAGGTTCCAAATTCAAACCAACCTTCCTGAGTTAGCTGAAGAAGGATCCATTTGGCTACAACCAGAAGCAGTTTTGGACCAGTGTGAGCGTCACTTGCATCAGAGAACCATCAAGGAAGTGCTAGTCCAATGGAAAGATACGACTCTAGCAGATGTCAGTTGGGAACCATCTACCATTCTGCAACAATTTCCACATCTCAAGCCTTGAGGACAATGTTGTTTTTAAGGGGGCGGACATGTTAGGGTCCTAACCCGCACATAGGTAGATCAATATATACAGATGTAATAAAGGTCAATATTAATAAGGCATTTCAATAAAATAGAATAAGGCAGATGTAAGAAGACCTAATAGAAGCTTCCATTTCTAGAAGGATCTTCCTCTAGATGCTTCTCTTGATAGACATATTTAGTATAAATAAGGGTTGAGGGTATGAAAACCCCAGCTTGGATATTATTGTAACAGAGCACTGCTCGATTGGAGGTTGCCCCCTCGAAGAGGCCTGTGAACATTGCTTTCTGAATCAAAGTTCTATTTTTGTTGTTGTTCTTATATCATTTCTATGTTATTATGGAGATTATGTTGGATATATTACTGTTATTCGGCCATTTCTAGCATTTTATTTCTGTTTTGCATATTTATTATATCTCGTATCTTACAGTATCCTAGCAAGACTGTGCTCATAGGTCAGGGTTTTCCAATGGTGGGATTTCTAAAGAGCCATCCTCCACTCCCTCATACCACCACTTTTTTCATCTTATCTCCCACTGATTTATCCCATTCCCCTTGTTTGGGCATTGGGTTGACTTGTTTGTAGGATTGCACCTTGTCTCATGGGAAGAAGGGGCTAAAGGCCCAGAAGGTAAAAGAAGTTGGTGAAAGATAAAATCCTAGAAATGAAACCTTGAGATGTTTCACCCAGGGATCCCCGAGAAGGCAATAAAAAGCCTCTTAACAAGAAACAAGAGGGACTCGAAAAATAACAAACAAGACCTAGTCAAGAGGATAGGGGGTCTCATCACGAGCCAACCTATTATGTTCATGGGTACCTAACAGTATGACATTGCCACCATATGGCTACCACACCAGGGCAGTGACCTTTGGTTGCATGGCCAAGGGAAAGGGGGTCTCATCACGAGCCAACCTTCTCATCTCTGTGAAAGTACTTGTGGGTAACACTGCCAGCTCTGGTTACCATGCCAAGGCCGTGTCGTGTGGTTAGCCCTTGAATAAAAATAAAAGAAGAAGAAAAATAAAATAAATAAAAGAACAAAGGCAAGAACAATCTTGAAAAAATTTCATCCATGATAGGTACAACTCGCCTTCTACAAAGGCACCCACAGATAACATTATGCATCACTAGCTCTCACTCTACCCACATGTCTAGACATCCCCTATCCACATCATCTCAATTACATGGCTTGGATGAAACCTTCCTGGAAACTTCCCCTTTCTTGTGGATACTAGCCCAATAGGACGTCTTGTCTTTTTCTCTAGTCTTGTATTGTAGGTTTTTGTAATTATTTTGAGCTATTCACTGATGTATTAGGGTCTTATGCATATGTTTGATAAAAATTGATGATGAAACGTGATTAAAATTGCTATGATCCCGATGACTGATGAGCCCATGGAGGGCATAGCTTCTGATGTGTAGGATCATGCCCGATGGACAGGTACCATTTGGATTGGTACACATGGGGAGATGATCAGTTTGGACCTCCATGGGGCTGAAGAGCCCATCAGATAGTTGTTGACACCCCATCAGGAGGGTAGAGACAGGACAATGTTTGACCCAGGTTTTGCACCAGAGAAGAAGAGGACGTTCCATCAGAGGAACTTTGGCAGATACGGCCTAGGGGGGATGACCCCTTTTCAGTGGAACACTAACCTTGGAAGGCTCAAAACGTCCCCATCTTCACCTTGACATCATCCGACTTCATGGACATTTTTTGAGGTAGACTGGGCAGCAATGGCACGTGTGGCATGTTGGAGAGGCCCCTGAGGGGATAACATTTTTCTCTTGGATGTCTCATCTACCCTAAAAGGGGCTAGCGCCTCCCTTGAAGGGGATTTTACCTTTTTTATAGCTCAGTTAGGGTTCTAATTTGACAATTTAATGTAAAAACAATATTCTGGTCTTGTCGGCTATTTTTATGACCTAAAATTAATTAAGGTCATTGATACACTATATATTCAGGAGTTTTAGCCTCATTTTGACTTAACACATCACTGACTCATTTAGTGAGGTCTGATTTTAGCACCCTACTTGGGTATTTTTTCTGATTTAGTGAGGCACACTTGTTGAAGGAAGGCATTTCTTGGCATTTTTGTCATTTCTCTTGAATGAAGGTTTACAACTAGGGTTTTCATGCTATTTCATGGTGATATGTACGTGTTTTTTCTGCAAAAATTATTGATTGAATGGTTGTGGTCTTATATTCTTGCATATGTTTATAATTTGATGATAAAAACAGTAGGTGACAAGCACACAAGTAGGTCCTTGTTTCATGTCCCCTAAAAGAGAATTTTTCAGCCATTGAAGAAGGAAGGAAGAGCCTAGCCATAGCTACACGCTTATTTCTTCTTCTCCCTGAGCTAGCCATATTTTATGAAGTCAAGAAGGAGGAGACGTCCCAGGCCTAGGTTATCTACACCTAGGCCCATCCTGCTTCTAGGGTTTGGTGATAGAGCCTTGCCTTAGTAACACTCTCCCTCACTACACTCTCTAGTCTTGATTTATCTTTCATGCTAGCCGTTTTTTTCCAAGTTGACCTAAGGAAGGAGGAGAGAGCACGAGGCCTTGCTTTAGAAACACCAGAGTGAGCCTCTCTCCCCTAGGGTTTTGATTTTGAGGCCCTGCCATAGTAGCACTTCAAAACCCTTCTCTCCAGTCTTTAGTTTCCTTCAACCTTTGCGTTCTCTTCTAAATTGACTCCATTAACCCTTAGGCATTGATCTTAGACCTCCAACATTGAAGTGAAAGTGATCAAACAACTCTCAAAACCTTGCTAAATTGAAACCCTAGCTAACTACTAACCCTAAGAAGGCTGATGTCACCCTTGGTACTTCATCTTGACGCAACAATTTTCCTTTATTCGGCAATTGGATGGTGTTTAAAAAATTTATTGAATGAGGGGTTGATTGGATACATTGATTGCTACATCATCTTGATATTTATTGGTGGAGTTATATTATTTCATTGATGTATTAACAAACATTGACTTCGTCAATATTTATTGTTATACTTGCTTATATATTGATATCAGATAGTCTTATGAAGTACTAACCCATTTAATCATAGCTTGCATATATTGGTTTGATGTTGCTTTGTTCCGGGCAAGTGCTCTTCTTTGGGCCTACACTTCATTATTGGCTGTTTAGCTAGGATTATCTGTTTTGGTGGTGACCTGTGAAGGGGGAACTTTACTTTGACTTTTAAACTTTTGCCTCTTCAAAACTCCAGGTTACCAGGGACGTCTCCCCTAGGCCTAACCTCCCTAAAGAGAAAGAACCTCCCCATCGTGGTGACATTGGGTGGGATAGGTTCCTGTTACGCGAGTTTGGCCTTCTATTTCATATCGATTTGACCTAGCTACAAACTGTGCGATAACAGGGAGCATGACCATGAAATAATAAGAAAAGAAGTTCTTGGATTTGTTGAGGTATGTGGGTTTTATAAAAGTGGAGAAGGTCAAAATACTAAGGTTTCTAAGTGGACTAACATATTTTTACAAAGACAATTCAATTTTATGATCCCATAACTTTCGCAGAGACCATTAGAAAGGCCAAGTACCTATATGAGCAAGGAAAAGGAAGAGAGACTTTTCAAAACTCTTGGAAAGATAATAATGATAAATTAGATCATAGAAGGAAGGGATTCAAACCTTTTTTCAATAGAAACAATCCTAATACATATCCACAAAATCAACTTGCTAAGAATGAATCCAAGATGGAAGACTCCTTGGGAACAAAGGGAAGGCTACCAATGAAATGTTGGGGGTGTAAAGAAGATCACATGTAAAAAAATTTCTCTCATAGAGAAAGAAAAATGAGGACATTGCAAAACATTCAATAGGTTACTAAAATGTAAGACATGTGCATAAATATTCCAAGGATATATGTGGCCCTAGAAGATCGTCAAGAAGATCATCAATCCCATATGATTGAGGTGGAAGGTAACATTATAAATCAACTTGTTGATATTTTAATTGATTTAGGAGAAATCCATAGTTACATTGATCCTAAATTAGTGGACAAATTTCATTTGATGAAAAGTACGGTTGAAATATCATGGTTGATTCAACTAGTCACTAGAACCAAATGAAGGATCAATGGGGTTGTCAGAGGGTTTCTAATAGATCTAAATGAAGTGAATGAAAATGATGATCTAAATATCATACCATTAAGATCTTATGATATCCCAATTGGAATGCACTAGTTGAATAAGTATCATGCTGTCCTAGATTTCCATAACAAGACATTTGCATGTCTTGATGACGAAGGGAAGGAGAGCACTCTACAAGGAATTCCAAGACCCATTTCTATAAGGGATATTTTAGCCTTACAACTGGAGAGATGTTTAAGTAAAGGTTGCATATTGTATGCAACTCATGTGGAGGAGACAACCAAGACCAAAGGGTCAAGTCTTGAATATTTTTCAGTATTGCAAGAGTTTGAGGATGACAAAGAAATACCAGGATTGTCATCAAAGAGGGATATACATTTCTCTATTGATTTAGTACCCAAAGTTATATCAGTATCAAATATCCCTTACAAAATGAGTACAACAAAATTAAAAGGATTACAAATGTAGCTAGAAGAATTGTTGAAGAAAAGGTGCATATACCCAAGTGTTTCACCTTGGGGAGCACCAATACTCTTTGTGAAAAAGAAGAATGGAATGTTGAGACTATGTATTGACTTTAGACAGTTGAATAAATCCATTGTGAAGAAAAAATTCCCTCTACCTAGAATTGATTGTTGATGTTTTGGTCGATGTGGGAAGTATTCACCTCCAAGAGACCTCCTATAAATTTGTATCCTAAGAAGAGAAAACCCCTCTCTAGCAATGAGAGACAAGGGAATAAGTTGTCCCTATTATGAAAATAACTTGTACGTAACAAAAGTAAAGTCGGCCCTATAGAGAAAAAATATAATGGGAAATTATAATTTCTAGAAGGAGAAGTCGGCCGTAAAAGTTCAGTGACAAATTCATATAAATACAGGTCAAGCCTTCCTCATTTGAAACACAACAACTCTCCCTCCTAACACATTTGAGGCAACCGTAGGAGTACTAGTCCGAGGTAGCAAAATTCGGCCTGATCTGAGGTATTTCTGAGAGAGCAGATTGGGCACATCTGTAACAACATATATCTTTGTATTTGAGTGACTTTCTCTTAGATATCATTCTGTAGCAAGTCTCCTGCTATGCTCGGGGGTGGCACTTGAGGATGCCTATGGTTGGGTGGTAATGAAGATAATTACCTATGGTTAAACGAGAAAACCCATTTTTTTGTGTTTTCTGTGCTTGATTATTCTTCTTGAGGTCCTAATTATTTACTGCAGTTAGTCTAACATTAAAAATTTAACATGGTATCAGAGAAGTTCCTATAAGATGACCATTTCACATTAGTTAAGGGTTGTTGTGACCCTATTACAGGTATAGGAGAAGGGTCAAGCCTCCCTAACAAGCCTGTAATTAAATCTAAATATTGGTCGCATGCCTACTAGCCTTGGTTGAGCCTTTGTTGATGGTTTTGACTATTGACCATAGTTAGAAGGTGCATCACTGCAAACTCATTCTTTTGTTCTAAACATACTCCAAGTTTTTGAACCTCTTTTCTTGTCATAATACAAGACTGTGAATCATGTATTGGAATGCACAATAAAAATCAGGATGATTCTCAAATAATACCAGTGGAAGCACATCAAATCTATGGAATGCATGGAATTCTTGATGAACATAGTGAGGGGCACAGAAACAAATTCTTGTCACAATGTCATGTATTGAAAAAACAAGATTCTGATAAGATGTTGAATACTTGTGCAAAAGAGCTATCTAGTAGAGGAAGTTGAAGTGGTGAAGCAGACCTTGATGTAGCCAATGTAAAGGATGAATGGAATCTCTGTCAAGGTCCTTGTCCATCAGTCAATTGTGGTTTGACCTCCTCTAAAAAATATGGCAACAAATTAAGCGTGGATTTATTGGTCCAAGAGCAGTAAGAGTGAACCAAATCTAGGCCAAGTTCGAGGCCTTCCATTGGCATATAATTCATAAGTAAAATTGCAGAATTTCAGTACAGTTTGAAGGCCAAGCTTATGAAGTGGAAAAGGACATACTTGTAGTTGATTGTAGAGGTAGAAAAAGGAGATATCCTTTAATTGTTTGAAGTAGTTTTGCTGAGACGTAGCAAGGCATATTTGAGGTTTCCTAAGGCAGGTTCAAGACCAGATCTAAGGCCAAAGTCCCTGATGCAATTAAGACCAAGTATGATGCAACCATCCGCAACAATTCTCAAAGCATATAAGATGAAGTTGCACCGGAACCAGATGACACTACAATTTAAGAGGTATGCACTTGTATATATATTTTATCATTATCATTTTTGTTGATTGCAGCTTCATTATACATCCTCCAGATTGTTCTCCTCTAGATTGAGTTGAGACATATGTGTGAGGAATCCCAAGTGTTGGGTGTGTCCATGTGATGGGTGTGCGTTAGACTCTAGACTGAGTTTTTATGATGTGTGGTCTCTTGTCTACTCCTTTGGACGAAGTTGAGATGACTTGAGATGGTCTCCTACCTTGTCCTCCTCTGGACTGAGTTGAGTCGGCTTGATATGGTCTCTTGCCTTGTACTCATATGGACTTAGTTGAGTCAGCTTGAGATGGTACTCCTGTGGACCTAGTTGAGTGATCTACTGAGTATGACATCCCTGTGGCTGAGCACAGATGGACGTGTCCCTAGTGGTTGAGCATTAGTGGACGTGTGAGATCCTTGCTATATTGTCTAAGAGTAAGATTTACTTGTAACCCTAATTTGTGATGTAAAGGGTACAAGTCGGCCCCACCATATGTAAGATAATTAATATTATGTAATAATTAATTATATTATTGAGTTATTGAGGTCGACCCTATTGTGCCAATAGACACACCTTTTGTTGTGTTAGTTTTTGTATAAATAAAGGTGAATCCCCATTGAGGATTACACACTCTCACTTGTAAACTCAGAATTTCAGCAAGTGCATGTATGGCTGAAGTGCACACCTCTCTTGGGTGTTAGGTTCTAGGTTTTGGTAAGCACTCTTTTGTGTGATAGTTCTATGGTGTGGGGGATATTCTCTTGAGAATATAGCAAATGATTGTTGGGTTTTCCCCTTTTTTGAGAAGGTTTTTCCCAGGATACTTCTTGTGTTCTTGTGCATGGTTATTCTTATTTTGATCTTGGTTATTGTAGCACTTGTGTATGGTATTGATGCATTGTTTATGGTTCAAGTACATGATAAATGAAATAAACTACATGTGAATGAGCTAAGAATCTTAAAACTTCAACATGGTATCAGAGAAGAGTTCTTGAAGAGCCATTGCAAAAGCAATTGAAGAAGTCAGTCGTCCTCTCCCTTTGCTGCAACTACAAAAAAAACTCCCCCTCTCTTGCTAAGTTTCAACACCTTCCACTGAAACATTGGGGTAATTTTTTCATAGGAGTGTACTAACTCCTTCAACGCACCTCCAGAAACTCTCAGAGTGAAATTTCGAGAATTTTTTTATTTTTGGCCCTAGGGTTTCTAGGGTTCCGTAATTTTCTGTAGAATTTCGGTTTTAGGGATTTTGCAGCTCATTGAAAGATTTTTAAAGCTTACTAGTGTTCTTATAAATTTCAATGATTATTGTTGGCATTCATAATTCCAACTAAACCTAAGGTTTATAGCCTAGCCTAGCCATTAGGGTTCGTGGAAGAATCTGCAAACCATGAGGAACAAAACTTTGGTGGAAGATATGATTGATGGATCAAGAAACTTCAGTTCCTAGAAATCAAGACTACATATTACCCTGGAAGAGGATGACCTATTGATTTTGATACAAAATACTCTACCAGAAAAAATTATCGATGAAGAGAAGGAAGATTGGAAGGCAGATGGCATTAAAGCAAGGAATATAATCATCTATTCAGTAAGAGATCATTTACTACCTCGTATTGATAACCTAAAGACAACTTATGACATTTATGATGCATTAAATAATATGTTTTAGAGTAACAAGACCCTCATAGCTCTTACATTGAAGAATCAACTTCAAAATATCAAGATGATAAAAGCTGACACCGCTGCTACCTTCTTCATGAAGATTTCAGAGATCAAAGATCAATTAAGTGCCATTGGAGAAACCATATTAGACAAAGAGCTTGTATTGAGTACTTTCAATGATCTTCCAAGACACTGATAAACATTTATTCAAAGTATTAGTGGTAGAAAAAAATCTACCTGGATTTGATCATCTATGGACAAACTGCACTCAAGAAGAAACCAGACTTATAGTCATAGGAGTGCAAGAATCCCCTCATGATGACAATCATGATCTTGCCTTTCATACAAAGAAAGGAAACATAATAAATAGAATAAGTTTCAACAAAGCATTCAAAGACAAGAAGACTCCATCAGCTTCAGGTCATAAACATAGAAAAGACAATTCAAAGATTCAATGTTTTAGATGTGACAAGTATGGACACATTGCGAGAAATTGTCCTACCGGGAATAAAGGAATACAACTTTCCTCCACTAATGATGTTGATCCAGAGCCACATCAGAGAGATGAAGACATAAAATATGAAGTCTTCTTCTTCATATCACCACTCTCAGGTATGGTTCCTACTAATAGTGATATTTGGCTAATTGAAAGTGGTGCTTCCAGACACATGACTGGATATGGAGATCATCTGACATACCTTGTTGAGAAAGAGTCTAGTATACATGTTGTACTTGGAGACAATGCCAGATATAATGTGAAAGAAGTTGGAACTTCTACATTCCAACTAGATTCTGACATACCCCTTCAGTTGAGTGAGGTACTATATGTACTTGGGATGAAAAGGAACCTTCTCTATGTTTCTTCCTTAGAGGATAAAGGCTACAAGGTTACCTTCTCTGAAGGAAAAGTTATTGCATGGCACAAGAACTCACATATGAATTCTGCTCGAGTGATTAGTGTTCAAGAACAAAACTTATACAGGTTGACTGTCCGACCAGTCCATGCCCTGTTACATGATACTATCATCTTGAGTGAGCTATGGCATAGGAGACTTGCACATATACATTATAGATCCCTTCCCACTCTAGGGAATTTGGTAAGAGGCCTTCCAGAGATACATGTTCAACATGATGGTGTTTGCAGAGGTTATGCTCTTAGCAAGAATGTCAAGGGGTCCTTCTTGAGCAGTGACATAATATCCAAGGGGATATTGGACTTGATGCATTTATATGTATGTGGACCCATGAATATTGCTTCCTTGAACGAATATTTGTACTATGTGCTCTTCATCGATGATCACTCTCGAAAGTCATGGATTTATTTCTTGAAAACCAAGGATGGAGTCCTTGCGAGATTTCAATAATTTAAATCTCAGGTTGAGAACATGACCGGGAGGAGGATCAAGGTGATGAGATCAGATAATGAAGGAGAGTACACCTCTAGGGATTTCAATGATTTATGTATTGAGGCAAGGATCAAGAGGGAGTAAATAATTCCTTATAACCCTCAAAAAAATGGGGTTGCAGAGAGGAAGAACATAACCATCATTGAGGCAACCAAAGAGATGATACATGATCAAAATCTACCAATGATTTTGTGGGCAGAAGAATCCATGACAACATTGTATGTTTAGAAGAAGAGTCCTCATCAGATTTTGAAGAACATGATTCCCGAAGAATCTTTCACCGGAGTGAAGCCTGAGGTTGGGCACTTCAGAATATTTGGGTGTCCAATATACTTTCATGTACCCAAGGAGAAGAGGACCAAGCTAGACCCTTCAGGAAGAAGGGGTACATTTGTGGGGTACAATGAATCTTCAAAGGCATACTGGATATACATCCCTAATTAGAGACAATTGAGGTGAGCAAAGATGTCATCTTTGAGGAAGAGATAGACTTTCGAAGATCCAGATAATCTCAGATGAAGATTGATAGTGAGACAAAACCTTCTCCCCCTTCATAAGTTCATAGGGAGACAATTATTGATCTATTTGATCCCATAGCTCCAGTTGATGTTTCGAGAGACATTGCAGTAGGACATAAAAGGCCTGTCTGGGATCGACAAAATATGTAGGAGGCAAAGGGACATGCATCTCCTCGAGGAACATTATGAGAGAGAAAGAGACCACAAATATTTTCGAGCTATGTTTTAGCCATGGGCCACATCATTGATACTGAGCCTTCTTGTCATGGAGAAGTAGCATGTTAGCAGGTATGACAAGATGCCATGATAGAAGAGTATCAATCCATCATGGAGAATGATTTGTGGGATATTTTTTTTGAGACTAGAAGGTAAGTTTGTAGTGACTTCCAAGTGGATATATAAGATTAAGCATGCAACTGATGGAAGTGTTGAGGAGTACAAAGTGAGATTTGTGGATAGAGGATTCTCTTAGGTGGAGGGAATTGATTATGAGGAGACATTTTCTCGAGTATCCCGATACACTTCCATCTGTACGATCATTTCCATAGATGCATCCATGGGTTGGATAATACATCAACTGGATGTAAAGACAACCTTTCTCAATGGTGAGATTGAGGAAGAAGTTTACATCGAGCAACTAGATGGATTCGTGATACATGAGCAGAAATATCATGTGTCCAGGTTGAAGAAATCCCTGTATGGACTAAAGCAGGCACCTTGTGCTTGGTACAAGAAGATGGATGGATTCCTGATGATTTTGGGCTTCAAAAATAGTTTTTCTAATCCAAACCTATACTATCATATTGTTGGTGATGAGTGCATGATTTTGGTCCTATATGTTCATGATTTATTTCTCACCGGTTTATAAAGTCTTATTGTTGAATGAAAGCGTGCATTGACTTATGAATTCGAGATGAAGGACCTGGATATGATGCACTACTTCTTGGGACTAGAAGTATGGAAGAGGACTAATGAGATTTTCATGAGTCAAGGAAAATATAGAGTGGAGATATTGAATAAATTCGGTATGACAAACTGCAAATCCATGCCTACACTGATGGTGATGGATCTGAAGAAAATGAATGAGGCTTCTACTGATTCAGGAGATATTGATCCACATCTTTACCGATAGTTGATTGGATCATTGATGTATCTGGTTAACACTAGACCTGATATATGTTATGCAATGAATGTACTCAGTCATTTTATGAGTCAGTCGAGACAGACTCACTGGATAACAACGAAGCATGTGTTGAGATATTTACGAGGCACAATTGGATATGGCCTGAGATATGCCTCATGTGTAGACATGAGATTGTAGGGATATGCCGATGCAGATTGGTTAGGGAGCATAGTGGACCGAAAGAGCACATCCGGTTGTTGTTTTACTTTGGGATCTGCCATGGTTTCCTAGTGAAGTAGGAAACATAGCTCTGTGGCTTTGAGTACCGCAGAAGTAGAATACATATCGTTATGTGTGGAAGTCAAGCAGTGTGGCTTCACATGCTTCTTGCATATTTATTTGATCATGAGATGGATTCCACTGTTATCCATTACGATAACCAGAGTTGTGTGAAGCTCTAAGAGAATCATGTGTTTCACGATAAATCGAAACACATTGAGATCAAATACCATTATATTAGAGATATAGTGCAGAGGAAAGCAGTACACATGCAATACCTTTCTACACATGAGCAGGTTGAAGATGTCTTCACCAAACTGTTTGCCAGGATGAAGTTTGAGTACTTCCGTGAGAGACTTGGACTGGTGTAGAATTCCTCCCTAGCTGAGAGGGAGTGTTGTTGATTGCAGCTTCATGAGACATCCTACATATTGTTCTCCTCTAGACTGAGTTGAGATATATGTGTGAGGAAGCCCAAGTGTTGGGTGTTCCCATGTGATGGGTGTGCGTCAGACTCTGGACTGAGTTTTTATGACGTGTGGTATCTTTTCTACTCCTCTGAACTAAGTTGAGATGAATTGATATGGTCTCATGCCTTGTACTCCTCTGGACTGAGTTGAGTCAACTTGAGATAGTCTCTTGCCTTGTAATCCTATGGACTTAGTTGAGTCAACTTGAGATGGTACTCCATATGGTACTCCTATGGACTCAGTTGAGTGATTTGTTGAGTATGACGTCCCTATGGCTAAGCACAGGTGGACATGTCCCTAATGGTTGAGCACTAGTGGACGTGTGAGATCCTTGCTATATTGTCTGAGAGTACAAGTCAACCCCACCATATGTAAGATAATTAATATTGTGTAATGATTAATTATATTATTGAGTTATTGAGTTCGGCCCTATTGTGCCAATAGACACACCTTTTGCTGTGTTAGTTTTTGTATAAATAAAGGTGAATCCCCATTGAGGATTACACACTCTCACTTGTAAACTCATAATTTCAGCAAGTGCATGTACGACCAAAGTGCACATCTCTCTTGGGTGCTAGGTTCTAGGTTTTGGTAAGCACCCTTTTGTGTGTTAGGTCTATGGTGTGGGGGATCTTCTCTTGAGAATATAACAAAGGATTGTTGGGTTTTTCCCTGGTTTGAGAAGGGTTTTCTTAGAATACTTGTTGTGTTCTTGTGCATGGTTATTCTTCTTGTGATCTTGGTTATTGTAGCACTTGTGTATGGTATTGTTGCATTGTTTATAGTTCAAGTACATGATAAATGAAATAAAATACATGTGCATGAGGTAAGCTTCTTAAAACTTCAACAATCAAGAGGGTTCTTGCAGGAGAAGGGAGCTTTTGCTGCAATCATGGATCCAAAGGGATCTCAAGTGCATTCATAGGAACAACACACTGGAAGTGAAGACTCTAGGTTTGATTGTTTTTAATTATCTTGCTTCTAACCTACATTTCTAGTTTGATACATTATATGTAGGTGTTGTAGATGTGAAAAAAATCCTTAAATTGATTTGAAAGTTATGATACTAGAGATGTACTTGTTGATATCCCCTATAGGATATATTCTTGTCTCGTTATTTGTCCTGGACAGGTCATTTTGTTAATCTCCATAAAGGTTTCCATGGAGATGTTGTTTCCTTTTTTTCTTTTTCTTTCTTGTTCCAAGTAGGTTACAATGAAGATAGGTCACTAGTGATAACCCTTGAGAGGGAGCCATAGTGACGGTTGCAGAAGGCAACATATTAGATGGTCTCTATTTTGAGACATGACATAGTCTAACCAGACAAGGAGTTTATACAGATTGACCGTTCTACCAGTCCAAATATTGTCACATGATTCCATCAGGTTGAGAAAGTGATGGCATAGAAGACTTGATCATTTACATTACATAGCTCTTCTTTCCCTGGGAAAATAGTGACATGTATTATAAATATTCGTGTAGAGAATGATGGCACTCGCATAGTTTGTGGGGTCCTTTCTGAGAAATGAAAATAGATACAAGGGGATCTTGGATCTGATGCATTCAAATTTGTGTGGACCCATGACAGTTGTTTCCTTTGAAGAGGAGATATCCTTCTAGAGATCTAAAGGATCTCACATGGAGATTGACAGTGAAGGCAGGAGGAGATGATGACTTCTTCCCCTCACCCTTCAACAATTTAGAGGGAGGTAGTTAAACCCATCGATCCAAATAATCCAGTTGATATTCCTAGAGATATTACAGTAGGCCGGAAGAGGCTTGCACAAGCTCATCAGACTCTGTAGGAGGAAAAAGGGCATGCAACTCCCGTTGTACTTTTCGATAGAGCCATAGACCACAAAGACATTCGGGATATGCTGCAGTTATAGCCACATCATTGATTCTTGAGCCTTCATGTTGTGAGGAAGCATCCAGTTAGCAGATATGGAGAGCAACCATGATGGAGGAGTATTAGTCCATCATGAAGAATGATGTGTGGGATATTGTTTCGAGACCGTAAGGGAAGTCTGTGGTGACTTCCAAGTGGATATATAAATATCAAATGTGCAGCTGATGGGAGCATTGAGAAGCACAAAATGAGATTTTTTGCTAGAGGATTCTCTCAGTTGGAGGGAATAGATTATGAGGAGAAATTTTCTCTTGTTTCTCGATATATTTCCATCCAGACGATCATTTCCCTTGCAGTAGCCATGGGATGGAGATTACATCAAATGGATGAGAATACAACCTTTCTCAATGAAGATATTGAGAAAGAAGTGTACATCGATCAACCAATTTCTTTTGTGATACATGAGAAGGAGTCTCATGCGTGCATATCGAAGAAGGACCTATATGGACTTATTCAGGCACCTCAAGCTTGGTATATGAGGATTGATGGATATGGCCCGAGATATGTCTCCAGTATTCACACAAGATTACAGGGATATGTTGACTCCGATGAGGGAAGGAGCATTGTAGAAAACCTCTAGGTGTTTCTTTACCTTGAAATCTTCCATGGCTTCATGGTGTAGCAGGAAATGGAATTCTATGCCTTGAGTACCACAAAAACAAGTAATATCGTGGATGGAAGTTTGTGAAGCAATGTGGCTTCACAAGCTCTTTGCAGACTTGATTGGTCAGTGATATCATTATGTTCGATACATGATGTAGAGGGAGACAATACAGGTGCATTAATTTCCTATAGAAGACCAGATTACAGATGATCTCACGAATTGTCTTACCAGAACGAAGTTCGAGTACTTCCATAAGAGACTTGGCATGATGCCTCCCTCATTGAGAGGGAGGGTTGATGATTGCAGCTTCCTGAGACATTCTCCAGATCGTACTCCTCTAGACTAAGTTGAGTTGATATGTGAGGACACCTATGTGATATGTGAGATCGTACTCATATGGAATTAGTTTAGTTGATATATGAGATGAGTTGTACTCCTTTGGACTGAGTTGAGTTGACTTGTATTTGGTCTCTTGTCATACTCCTCTGGACCGAGTTGAGTTTACTTGATATGGCTCTCCAGTTCATACTCCTATGGACTTAGTCGATTTGATATGTGAGAGTGATGTCCCTAGTGGTTGAGCACTAGAGGACACATCTTGGGGAGTAGACCCATGACGTCACACTATGGGATAGACCCTAGTGTTTCTAGAGGGAGGAGCCTCTAGAGGTCCACATGGGATGAGCCATGTGTTTATGTGTCCACATGGGATGATCCATGTGTGACGTACCCTTGAGGTCAAGCTCAAGTGGTTAAGGTGTCCAAGCGTTTGGGAGGATATTCCATTGGCTAACAACCCTTAGGGGTTGGGAATATCCATCTAGCTTGGTGCCCAAAAACCCTTGGAGACTTGATGGTCATATGGTTGGGAGAATGTTCACCTGGGATGGTTCCCAACAACCCTAACAGGTTGGGAGAACATTCATTTGGGTTGGTTCCCAACAACCCTTGGATACCATTGTTCCTTGATGAGATATATCATGTGGTGATGAGGCCCTTGACAATGACACGCTAAGTGGCGATGAGACCCTAGTGTCATTATAGTGGTGATGAGACCCTAGAATATGGAAAAGGTCCACATTGGAGTAACAATGTGTGAAAAGGAGATGATACCAATAGCATGGTCTACAAGACCATGTCATGGTTGGAGGACCATGGTATAGCCTGTGAGGCTATGATGACCAGGATTAAACATCACTGAGAATACTTCCGTAGCTAAGAGGGAGTGTTGATGTTTTTGGTAACTGTGGGATGTATTCACCTCCAAGAGACCTCCTATAGATTGATATCCTGAGAGGAGAAAACCGCTCTCTAGAAATGAGAGACAAGGCCATAAGTTGGACCTATTACGAAAATGACTTGTACGTAACAAAAGTAAAGTCGACACTACAGATAAAAATTATAATGGGAAATTATATTTTCTAGAAGGAGAAGTCATCCCTAAAAGTTTAGTGACAAATTAGTATAAATATAGGTCAATCCTTTCTCATTTTACACACAACAACTCGCCCTCCTAACACATATGAGGAGACCACATGAGTACTAGTCTGAGGCAACAAAATTCAACATGATCTGAGGCATTTCTGAGACAACAGATTGGGCACATCTGTAACAACATATATCTCTGTATTTGGGTGACTTTCTCTTCGATATCATTATGTAGCAGGTCTCCTTCTCTGATTGGGGGCGGCACTTGAGGATGCCTATGGTTGGGTGGAAATGAAGAGCATTACCTATGGTTAAACGAGAAAACCCATTTTTTTGTGTTTTCTGTGCTTGGTTATTCTTCTTGAGGTCCTAATTATTTACTGCAGTTAGTCTAACATTAAAAATTGAACATTGATGACCTCTTTGATCAACTAAGAGGAGAAAATATATTTTCAAAGATAGACTTGAGATCAGGATATCACCAAGTGAGAATCAAGGAAGGAGACATCAGTAAGACAACTTTTAGAACCATGTATGGGAATTATGAATTTGTAGTGTTTCCATTTGAACTGACCAATGCACCAGTTGTATTTGTGTGCTTAATGAATGACATATTCAGAAACTATCCAGATAAGTTTGTCATTGTGTTACTGGATGACATTCTTATTTTTTCCAAGTTAGATGAGAAACATGAATAAAACTTGAGAATGGTGTTACAAGCGCTAAGGGAGCATCAATTGTATGTCAAGCTAAGCAAGTGATCTTTTTTCCAAGAGTAGATCCATTATTTGGGGCACATTATTTCAGAGGAAGGTATAGTAGTATATATAGAGAAGATTGAATCCATTAGGGGATGGACAACACTAAAAAATGCTTCATAAGTCATATCTTTTATGGGATTAGCTGGATTCTATAGGAGGATTATAACAAGTTTCTATAAGATTGTTCATCCCACCACTTCTTTACAAAATAAGGGAACTAAGTTTGAATGGACAACAAAGTGTGAAGAAAGTTTTCATTTATCGAAAGAGTTACTTATTAGTGCACCTATTTTGAAGGTTGTTGATCCAAATGAAAATTTTGTGGTATGCACAAATGCATGTAAAGAAGGACTTGGTGGAGTCCTCAATCATAATGGATATATCATTGGTTATGAATTTAGAAAGTGTAAAGAACATAAGAGGAATTATGCCACACATGATGGAACTTATTGCCATAGTTCATGCATTGGATATGTGGATGAATTACTTGATGGAGAAGAAATTTGAATTAAGGACATACCTTAGTGGTCTGAAATATTTGTTTGAACAACCAACTTTAAATGCCAAGGAAACAATATGGCTATAATTTTTAAGTGAATATGAATTTGACATCAAGCATATTAGAGGAAAAAAAATAAAGTTGTTGATTCACTTAGAAGAATGGTACATATCATGCATGCCACATCCATTTGTATGCATAGCTAATATTTAAAGAGCATAATTTTAGATGATGCTATTACATACCAGTATTACCTACAGGTAAAATAAAGCTTACAATAGGAATATGTACAATAGAAATTTAAAGAGTATTAAATGAGAGGAGATGTAATATTTATGCATAAAAACATAATTAATGTTCCTAATTTTGGAGAACTAACGAATTTGGTGTTAAAATAAAAATATAATGTTCTATATGTCAGACATATTGGTTACCATAAAACAATTGCAAGAATAATAAGCTAATACTTTTGGCCAGGAATGAAGAATGATGTCGTTGATTACATTGCCAAGTGCATGTAATTTCAAAGAGTGAAGGATAAGAATAAACATCCAACAAGTTTGCTAAAACCATTGCCAATCCTAGAGTGGAAATGGGAAGTGGTAATTTTTATCCCCTACCCTAGGGATAACCAAGGAGATCACATCTTGAGGCCCACATGTCCTAGACATGGAGTATTGAGAGGTAGATGACTTGAGCATGGCCCTAGAGGGCCCCTCTTTTCTTCAGTGCAGTCCATTCATCATCATCATCAACAATATCCATCCCCACCAACTTGGTCCTCGAGTAGCGGTGAGTCTTTCTCCGTGAGGTAATGAGTCTAGGTATCATGGTATGTATCACTCTAATTTTTGAAGCACTTGAATATGTTGTATCAAATCCTTCTTCGTTTCAGAACGTTTTCTTGGAAATTATGCTCTTTTCCTCGTTTATATCTGGAAGGGTAACAAAATGTCCTAGTAAGTTGGTTTCCATTTAGGATGGGTTTCCACTGGGTGGGTCTGTGAAAAGTCATCATCTGTTCCCTCCATACTTACCACTTTCCATTGTTATTCCTTCCATCTATCCTATCCTTGTTTGAGCATTGGTATTGGCCACTCTAGGAAGGGTTGTACCTTGCCTTATGGGAAGAAGGGGCTAAGGCCCAGAGGGTAAAAGTAGTTGGCAAGAGTTAAAATCCAATGTTGAAACCTTTTAGATGATTTTCCCAATGATTCCCGAGAAAACAGTAAAAATATTCTCAGTAAGAAAAGGGAGCCCATAAGATACATAAACACTCAAGGTACTAGTTGATGGATAGGAGGTCTCATCATGAGCCGACCTATTATGACCACGGGCATGTAGCGATATGACACTACCACCTATTTGGTCACCAAACCAGGGTAATGGATTTTGGTGGCATAGCCAAGAGAAAGGGGGTCTCATCACGAGCCAACCTTCTCATCTCCATGAAATTTTTGTGGATAACACTATCACCTCTGGTCATCAAGCCAAGATAGTGGCCCTCAATTATTCTCTTGAAGCACAAAAGCAAAAGATAAAAAAAGAAGAAGCTAAGAGTAAAAGGCAATGAATGGGATAGGAAACAATAAAATATATGACAAGGTGCAACTATCCCTCTACAAAGGCACCCATAGGTAAGATTTTACATTTCCCTGTTAGCATATGCACCCTATGCACAAACACTTACCCCATACCACCTCATACACTTACATGATCTGGACTAGATCCCACCTAGGAAACACCCCAAAATTAAGAGAGGTTATCCCAATAGAATGCCCCGAGACCTTCTCCAAACCTAACTTGTCAAATTGCATAACGTCTTTGAGCATTTGTCTGGGTTAAAGGGGGGTTTGATGAACATGTTTGGGTAATTTAGTTATTGGATTTGATTTACATGTTATGATCCTTGTGACTTATGAACCCCTAGACAGGTACGCATGAGGGAATGATTAGCTCAGACCTTTATGGATGGATTAAATCCCACATATGGATGTTGTAACCCCTGCCAGGGGTAAGAAGACATTGAATATTTGCACCATAAAGAAAGAAGGATGTTGCCTTTGGAGTCACCTTGGCAGACCTAGACCCAGGGGGATATTTCTCTTCCACATGGACATTGGCCCTTGAAGGCCCAGTATGTCACCATCATGAACATGGACATCCTCCAGATATAGGGTTTTCATTTTGGAGGCATTTATGGGCCTAGTGGCACGTGTGGGATTTATCTATGGGATTTGGCGGCCAAGCACTCTACCTTTCAGGCTCAACTTTCCACCATAGGGCCTCAACGTCACCCTAAAGGGGCATGACGTCACCCTTGGAGGTGTTCTTAGGTGCTAACTAACTTTTATTATGTCAAAATTGGATTTTATTGTAAATTTGGCCAGGTCAGCCTTAATTTTGACCTAAAATTAATCAAGGGTCAAAATTTTGTATAAATAAGCATAAAGTACATTCATTTTTACATAACAACTCCCCACACAAGAGGAGAGGTCTAAAATTTGCACCTTAGTAAGGGATATTGGTTGAAATTGCAAGGCACACTATTGTATAAGGATAATTTTTGCAAGTTGGATCAATTTTGGAAGCTTTTATGGTAATCATGCATAGTATTTTCATGATTATTCTTGGTGCAAGTAAGTAAAATATGCATTTTTGTCATCTATTGAATGGTTTATGTATGGTTTTATTTTCTCATATAATATTATGAAATTGCATGGTATGCTTAATGCTTGAAGTAAGGAACTTAAATTGCTACTTTCTTACTCTCTATTTGCTAAGCTTTTCATTGAATTGATCTAGTGACTAGTGAAACCCTAGAGCTCTAATTTGCTAGCACTCTAAGGTTTTGATCTAGTTATCTTTGCCTAAGTTTTTTTATCCCATAAGAAGCCTAAGGAGGGAAAGGTGTTCGGGACTAGAATTGCCTACACCCTAGTATCTTTTTTCTTGAGGAAAATGCATAGGGGGACTTAAGTTACTACTTCTCCTATGCATTCTCCCTCTTAGACTTTTGTGCGTTATCAAAATTGAATTGTAGCCTTTGAAGAATCCATCCAATTGACTCCAGAATTCCTAAAAGGCACTAGTTCTTTCCTCTCTCTTGTTGAAGGATTGATTAAACAATCAAACACTCTTCTCCTAAGCTTTTACTAACCATTTCTAACCCTAGTTTAGCCTATATCACTAACTTATTTGTTGTTGTTATAAATGACTGCTACAACCATCTAAATGCAACAAATTTTCCACATAATTGACTATGAATGCTAGCTAAATACTTTAGAAGTTGCTCATGACATTTGATTATCACTCTGATTAGTAAATGCTATATTTTTACTATCTTTTCAAGCAATTCTAAGGAGTATTTGTTGCATCTCTTACATTTTATCAATTGTTGTTGTAAACTTATTAACTGCTGCAAATTTATATCAGCTAGCACTTATTTTTATTTTCCATTGTCTCTTGAGGTGTTATTATCATATTTGTACCTGGAATTATTGTATATGCATGCTATATTGTCTTGTTCTGGGCAGGTACATCAAACGCTTCATTAACCTCCTCTTTGGGACATAGATTTAGTGACTTTGGTATCCAATGAGAGGGGGGAATATATCTCAAACATAACCCTAATTTTCCATCCCTTTAGGTTACCAAGGACTCCTCTCCTAGGGTAGACCTTGCCTATCCCTAAAAAGCATGGATTTCCTATTAAGGTGACAATGATAGGATATCATGTTTGTTACGCCAATATCTCTTACTTACCTTGGGCTTTGGGAAAGTACATATTGTGTGATAAAAAATTTAGCGTTGTTTCCAATGAACACTGAGTCAATATTCCTCAATGACACTATTTTGGTAATATTGTTCTCAAAGCCTTCACTTTATAAATCTTACTTGACGATTCCACTGAGGGTGATTCCATTTTTTCCTTTTGATAATCCCTAAAAGGATTATCTGGTGACTCCACTAGTGATAAAGCCAACAATGGCTTCTCAATGGGACCCAAGTAATTTTAAACCCTTGGATATGAGTAAAACTTCGGGTTACCCTCGACAAATTCCTCCGAGGTATGCAAAATGGCCCCCAAGATTCACTGGTAGTGATGAGGAAAACGTTGAAGACCATATGAGTGACTTTTGGGCCTTCTTTCAACTCCACCCTATCAATGATGATGTTGAAGACCTAGCAATGAAACTTTTCTCTGCTACTCTTCATGATGATGCTAGAAGATGGTATGATGGCCTCCTTAATGCTAGTGTTACATCTATGGATCGATTAGAGGAATTTTTCCTCAGAAGATGGAATGTCAAAGAGGATCCAGACATGTTACTACATAGACTTATGCACATAAGGAAGGCTGAGAATGAGGTTGTTAAGGACTTCCATTCCAATTTTAAGAGGATTTCATAACAAATACCTAGAAGCCACCGTCTTGGACCCCAATTCCTATTTTTCCTCTATATCATAGAATTCTCAGGACGATCAGAATTCATGCTCGATAAAAAGGGTACAAGGTCAATCCAATAAGCTTATTACATGGCCACAGAAGTTGAAGACAACATATTCTCATCCAAGGAAGAACAATCCTTTGTTCTAGAAGTCAACATTGGTGAGCCCAAAGATACCCCAGATATTCCTAAGAGAATACCTTTCCTTGAGACCTTTGTTGAAGAATTCCTGAAAGGGTTGGAACAAGATACGGTAATTTGTTTCCCTTTCCAAGATTTTGAAGATGCTTTATTTTGTTATTTGGAAAGTGAAGAAGAGTTAGAGGAGCCCTTAGATGTTTTAAACCCTTTGTGTTATGATAAAGGTAATGACATGGTTGATAATATTGATGAGTTCATACATGTCAGGAAACGTAAATGGGATGTGATTGGCTATGATGGGGACCCTATTTATGACATTGAGGATCATTTCCAAAATTTTCCTTTACAACCGTCATATCAGGTTATTAATAATTATGACATATGGAAACAAGGAGATGATATAGTTATAGACATTTTCCAAACACCCAAGGATGACCTGGTGCTATGTTTTCATGATGATTTCTGGTCATACCTTGAGGATTTTGATTATTATTCATTTGAGCACTTATTCTATGAAGAATATTATCAACCACCGTTGTGCTCGGATCTTGATCAGGGTAAGGACGTTGTTTTCCTAAAGAAGGATACTTGTGACAAGGTTTTTCATCTCCCTTCGATCACTTTACCTCGTTATGTCACTAAGGATGTAGTTGGGAAACATGTTCCTTTTCCCAAGTTTTTTCTGGGGCAAAGCCTTCTTTTAGAATTCAAGGATAGGTTGAATACCTTAAGAAGAAGTTTGTTATCTCAATCTTTCATCTTTCTCTTAAAAAAATTCCAATCATCCTCTAGGTTTTTGCTAATCCCTTCCCAGACCTCAGGATGTGATGACATCCAAGGTAGCCAACCTTCAAACTCTTTGAGTCAGTATTTTGAGCCTTTGATTTGTCATGATCCCTTTCTGAGATGGATTGAACACTTTCCTAGAAGTGTAACTTGGCATAATTTTGTCCCTCCCTCCCTTCTCCATGAGATAGACTTTATGATTTTCGATGATATGATACATGATCTAACTCATGTTATTTTTGTGCTTAACTTGTCATTGTTTTGGTTTATGATGAAACACAGAGGCAGGTATTATGAGCTATTGCTAGGATGGTTTCACTGGTTATAAGACTACACCTAACATTGAACCAATGGATAAGTAGAGGTAGGTAGGAATTTTGCATTCATTGTATATACCATCAGCATATCATGTTAGCATAGTTGTAGTTTCATTTTCATATTGTATTGTTTCACTATGTATATATGTATGCTCACGATCACATGCTAGAATAGAGATGCTCTTTATATTAGTATATCATATATGAACAAGGGGTGATATCACTACCCTATGGATTAATAATACCTTTTGTTGATATTTAGCAGACATGGGTCATACCTAATATGTTGAGGTTCTCATGCGCTCTATGGTGAGCACATGTCCTTGAGTTGGAGCAAGATGTTATCCCCTACCCTAGGGATAACTAAGGAGATCATGTCTTGAGGTCCACAGGTCCTAGATAAGGAGTATCGAGAGGAATATGACTTGACCATGGACTCGGAGGGCCCCTCTTTTCTTCAGTGCAGTCCATTCATCATCAACAATAGTATCCATCCCCACCAGCATGATCCTGGAGTAGCGGTGAGTCTTGCTCCATGAGGTAATGAGTCTGGGTATCATGGTATGTATCACTCTGATTTTTGAAGCACTTGAATATGTTGTATCAAATCCTTCTTAGTTTCATGAAGTTTTCTTGGAAATTATGCTCTTTGTCTCGTTTATACCTAGAAGGGTAACAAGTTGCCCTAGTAAGTTGGTTTCCCTTTAGGATGGATTTCCACTGGGTGGGTCTGTGAAAAGTCATCATCTATTCCCTCCATAATTACCACTTTCCATATTTATTCCTTCCATCTTCCCTATCCTTGTTTGAGCATTGGGATTGGACATTCTAGTAAGGGTTGTACCTTGTCTTGTGCGAAGAAGGGGCTAAAGAAACAGAGGGTAAAAGTATATGGAAAGAGTTAAAATCCAATGTTGAAACCTTTGAGACATTTCACTGAAGGATTCCCTAGAAAACAGTAAAAAACTTCTCAGTATGAAAAGGGAACCCATAATATATACATAAACACTCAAGGTACTAGTTTATGGATAGGAGGTCTCATCATGAGCCATACTATTATGACCATGGGCATGTAGTGGTATGACACTACCACCTATCTGGTCACCAAACCAGGGTAGTGGATCTTGGTGGCATATCCAAGAGAAAGGGGGTCTCATCACGAGCCAACCTTCTCATCTAATGAAATGTTTGTGGATAACACTATCACCTATGGTCATCAAGCCAAGACAATGACCCTCAACTATTCTCTTGAAGCACAAAAGAAAATGATAAAAAGGAATGAAGATAAGAGTAAAAGACAATGAATGGACTAGGAAACAATAACATTTATGACAAGGTGCAACTCATCCTCTACAAAGGCACCCACGGGTAAGATTTTACATTTCCCTATTATCACATGCACCCTATGCCCAAACACCTACCCCATACCACCTCATACACTTACATGATCTGGACTAGATCCCACCTGGGAAACACCCCAAACTTAAGAGAGGTTAGCCCAATAGGATGCCCTGAGACCTTCTCCAAACCTAACTTGTCAAATTTCATAACGTCTTTGAGCATTTGTCTGGGTTAAAGGGGGGTATGATGCACATGTTTGGGTAATTTAATTATTGGATGTGATTTACATATTATGATCCCTGTGACTTATGAACCCGTGGAGGGCGTATTTGTTGTTGCTGCAAGGATTTTCTCGATGGACAGGTACACATGAGGGAATGGTTAGATCAGACTTTCATGGGTGGCTTAAATCCCATAGATGAATGTTGTAACCCCAACCAGGGGTAAGAAGACATTGAATATTTGCACCAGGAATAAAGAAGGACGTTACATTTGGAGGCACCCTAACAGACCTAGAACCATGGGGATATTGCTCTTCCACATGGGAATTAGCCCTTGAAGGCCCAGGACGTCACCATCATGACCATGGACATCATCAAGAGCTAGGGTTTTCATTTTGGAGGCATTTATGAGCCTAGTGGCAGGTGTGGGCTTTGTCTGGGGCCTTTGGAAGCCAAGCGCCCTACCTTTTAGGCTCAATGTTCCACCTTAGGGCCTCAAAGTCACCCTAAAAGGGCATGTCGTCACCCTTGGACGTGTCCTTAGGTGATAATTAATTTTTATTACATCAAAATTGGATTTTGTTGTAAATTTGGCCAAGTCGGCCTTAATTTTGATCTAAAATTAATTAAGGGTCAATTTGTTTTATAAATAAGCATAAAGTACATTCATTTTTACATAAAAACTCCTCACACAAGAGCAAAGGTATGAAATTTGCACCCTAGTAAGGGATATAGGCTGAAATTGTGAGGCACACTCTTGTATAAGGCCAATTGTTGCAAGTTGAATCAATCTTGGAAGCTTTTATGGTAATCTTGCATAGTATTTTCATGATTATTCTTGGTGCAAGTAAGTAAAATCTGCATTTTTGTCATCTATTGAATGATTTATGTATGGTTTTATTTGCTCATATATGATTATGAAATTGCATGGTATACTTAATGCTTGAAGTAAGGAACTTAAATTGCTAGTTTCTTACTTTCTATTTGCCCAAATTTTCATTGAATTGATCTAGTAACTAGTTAAACCCTAAAGCCCTAATTTGCTAGCACTCTAAGGTTTTGACCTAATTATCTTTGCCTAAGTTTTTTTATCCCATAATAAGCCTAAGGAGAGAAAGGTGTTAGGGCCTAGAATTTCCTACACCCTAGTATCTTGTTTCTTGAGGAAAATGCATAGGGGGACTTAAGTTGCTACTTCTCCTATGCATTCTCCATCTTAGACTTTTGTGCATTATCAAAATTGAATTGTAGCCTTTGAAGAAGCCGTCCAATTTACTCCACAAGCCCTAAAAGGCACTAGTATTGCCTCTCTCTTGTTGAAGGATTGATTAAACACTCAAACACTCTTCTCCTAAGATTTTACTAACTATTTCTAACCCTGGTTTAGCCTATATCACTAACTTATTTGTTGTTGTTATAAATGACTGCTATAGCCATCTAAATGCAACAAATTTTCTGCATAATTGACTTTGAATGCTAGATAAATACTTCAAAAGTTGCTTATGACATTTGATTATCATTCTGTTTAGTAAATGTTATATTTTTACTATCTTTTCAAGCAATTCCGAGTATTTGTTGCAGTTGTTACATTTTATCAATTGTTGTTGTAAACTTATGAAGTGTTGCAAATTTATATCAGCTAGCACTTATTGTCATTTTCCATTGTCTCTTGAGTTTTTATTATCATATTTGTACCTGGAATTATTGTATATGCATGATATATTGTCTTGTTCTGGGAAGGTACATCAAACACTTCATTAAACTCATGTTTGAGACACATATTTAGTGAATTTGGTAACCAGTGAGAGGGGGGAATATCTATCGAACACAAACCTAATTTTCCATCCCTTTAGGTTACCAGGGACTCCTCCCCTAGGGTAGACCTTGCATATAACTAGAAAGTGATGATTTCCTATTAAGGTGACAGTGATAGGATATCATGTTTGTTACGCCAATCTCTCTTACTTACCTTGGGCTTTGGGCAAGTACAGATTGTGTGATAACAATAACCATCGATTTTATCACTAAATTTCCCATTAAACCAAGGAAACATGATTAAATAATGGTAGTGGTGGATAAATTAAGAAATGTTGCTCATTTTATTCCAATGAAATTAAGTCATAAGATAACTAATATTGCATAAATTTACATGAAGGAAATTGCTAGGTTGTATGGAGTACTTAAGGCAATTGTTTCAGATAGAGATTCAAAGTTCATTTCAAACTTTTGGAGAGGATTATTTAAGGGATTTGGTACAAAATTGAATTTTATTACAACATACCATCCATAGTCAAATGGAAAAACAGAGAGAATCAACCAAGATATTTAAGACATGTTAAGAATGTTTGTGATGGATAAGCCATTTAAGTAGGAAGATTATTTGCATTTGGTTGATTTTGCTTACAACAATGGGTATCAAGATTCATTGAAGATGAACTCGTTTGAATCTTTGTATTGTGGAAAATGAAATACTCCAGTGAGTTGGGACAACCCAACAGATATAGTAGTACTTGGGATAGAATTGCTCAAGGAGATGGAAGAACATATAGTTAAAATTAAATAGAATTTGAAAGAAACACAAGATAAACAAAAGAGTTATGCAGATAAGAGAAGGACAACCAAATAATTTTAAGTGGGAGAGCATGTATTTTTGAAAGTGAAGCCCAAGAAAATTTCACTACAGTTGGGAAGTTGTACCATGCTAGCAACCATATTTTGTGGTCCATTTGAAATATTGGAAAAAATAGGACCAATTGCATACATGTTGGCATTTCCCGCTTCCATTAATGTACATAATCTATTTCATGTATCTTTGTTGAAAAAGTATGTGCATGATTATAACCATGTCATTGATTGGAATTTGATTCAGGTGGAACTAGAAGGAGAATTATGATTACAATCAGTGGGTATATTGGACAGGAAGATCATGGTGCTCCAAAATAAATCCATAGGGCAGGTAAAGGTCTAATAGACATGATACAACTTTAAATAACGGACATGAGAGTTGGAAGATACAATGCGGGAGGCATACTCACAATGATTTTTGAATTTTTGATAAAAATTATGTATATATATGTACAACCTACATGGTGATATGCACTGAGGATAGTGCCAAAATAAGGGGGAGGGTAATGTGATACCCTAGTTTTGAGTCCCCAAGTTAATGATGTATTTTTATTTATTTATTTGATAAAATACTAGAGTGCTTGTAAAGTTGAAAGGTTGAAGAGCCTAGAAATGTAATACTTTGAATAATAATAATAATAATGCATCATTGGTTGCAAGACAAATAATGACATAGTCGTAGGGGGTTATGATTCCACGAGAGAGGGGGATAAAGGGGCTAAGACAATTTATTATATTTTATTCACCCGTCTTGGAATTAGTTGAAAAAAGTGGTTATGTGAGCTTCTTGGGGAAGCCATTATTGCATGAAAATGTATATAAACCATGATTCTGGTTATTGGGTGGTTCCTCACTCATTCTCCATTCATTCCTCATTCATTTTGGTTCACACTTTTTTTTTTCGGCACGAGAACAAAATTTTGGAGGTAGAGAGCCATTGATAGTTGGTTGTAGGTAACCTTTGTTTATTCCAATAATAAATTAATGCCTATGTGCATGAGAATAATGATAGTTGTGAAAGAATTGTCCACAACTAATAATATCTGGAGCTTCCAACATTGAGATTTCCTAACCAGTAGCATTGGAGCCCTGGAAAGAAACGAAACAACCCGAGGGATTGCATTGCAAAGAAGGGGGTTCATTTCTTTGGGTTGTGCAGGCTAAGGGGGAAAGAGAGTTGGTAAGTTGATATTTGTTGTGTGATTGAGAAAATTGTGAGAGATTGATAGATGACTGGTGTGTGTGTTTTATGTTGATTTTTCAATAAGCTAGGTTAAGCATGAAGTTCATTCCATTTTATAATTTTTCATAACCATAAACAATAATGTTGCAACAACCAAGATCACAAGAAGAAACACCATGCACAAGAACACAATAAGTACCCTAGGAAACCCTTCTCAACAAGGGAAGAAAACCCAACCAAATCCTTTGCTATATTCTTCAAGAAAAAGACCTTCACCACCAATAAGACCTAGCACACAAGAGGGTGCTCAAATCCTAGAAGACTAGCGCCCAAGAGAGGTGTGCACATTTTCCCAAGTAGATGTACTTGCTGAAATTTCCACTCACATGGAAGATATGATTCCTCAATGGGGAATTTACCTTTACTTATACTAACATGAACCTATCAAAAAAAGTGTCAATCGACACAACATGGTTGACCTCACTAGCTTATAATATAATTATTATTAACCAGATTAATTATCTTTTACATTAATTACCAGTCACATTAAGGTGGGGCCGACCTGTACCCTTTACATTACAATTAGGGTTACAGGTAGGTCTGACTCTTGAAAAATATAGCAATGGATCTGATACATCCAATAGTGCTCATACACTAGGGGAACATCCATAGGGATGTCCATATCTCTGGCTCACTGCATTACACAAAAGAACCAGATCTTCACACGTTCGCCTGTGCTCGTCCACAAGCACGTCCACTCTTTAGATCTTCTTTCCCGCTGCCTCACACAGGAGAATCATATAGAGTTTTTTGTCAACTCTTCTGCTCAGAGGAGGATAATACATCATCTTCATTTATATTCACATGACGATGCACCCAACACTTTGGGATTTCACACGTTCACCTTGTGCTCAGCCACAGACACGTCTAACTCAATAGATCACCTTTCCCACTAGATAATCATCTGGAGTTCTTCTTAACTCTCTGAATGGAGGAGGTCATCTCTACGTTCCAATTCTGTCTCAGGTAGGAACCATGTACCCTTCTTAGGGTCAAACTTTGCATGTAGATTTGACCAAATATAAATTACTTTTTTACTTACATCCCAAGATTTAAATCCCTCTTTCTTAGTAAATGCATGGAAAAGGACCACCTACCTTATTACCAACGTTCGATGTAGATCCTCCATTGCGCTTGACTACTTGTTCACAATGCTCCTTCCAAAGATGACCTGCGCTCAAGACAAACAAAAACTATGCATGCATGCTACTTCTGTACTCAAGGGTTAGAAATCAAACATAAATGAATCAAACTATAGACAATTCATGAATTGGGATGGGAAAATAATTCTCTTTATTATTTAAAATGAATCAAATTACAAAAGTTGAGACCGACCACCACTCCTTGAACCTGATCCCGGGCTCCTCTTCTTCTATCCTTCAACTACTTTGCGTTAAATCTCCTTTTGCATGAGGAAAGGCTAAAAGGTTGGGACAATGGAATACGTAAATGGGCAGAGTTTCTTCGCTATATTTTTTCCTCCTCCAAATGGTACACCTACCCCTTCTTTTATAGGCTAGAAGGAGCTAGGGTTTTGGATGAACCCTCGGCCATGCATGGACGGGAGTTTTAGTTAATTGACCCATAGCTTTTTGTTCCATTGGAAACTTTCCTTTTTTCATGGTTTTGTAGGTACACGCGGGTTGTTGTGAGTCAGCCAGCGTGTACATGTGTACAGTAATGGGTTAGGGTGCGTGGGCCTTGACACAAGAGGATTTTCAAAGAGTTGTTCAACAGAGTTTTGGCAAAGAAGGGATATGAGTTGACCTGATACTAGGTAAGCATGTGTGGTGCAATTTAGGGTTATAACAGATGCCCCCTAATGTGTGAGGTCAGAAGAGCATCTAATGGCCAAAATACATTACCAATCTTTACTGATGTGCCGAACGATTGATCCCAAGGATCAGGAACCAGGAGGTGCCATCTGCAAAATAACAAATGTCTCACCAAGGTGGGCATACCCATGCTCGGGATAAAATAGAACCATGGATACCAATCAAATACACTGTAGATCCATGTCAAATAACTATAAAGAGTAGCCACGAATAATACACAACAGAGCTACATCTCGAAATCAGAAAGATATACATATAGAGTATCCATCTTCCAGAAGCTGATTCAGCCTGATGGCTAGACTTCAGATCTTGAGCAACAACTTCAAAATCTTCCAAAACTCAGGTAGGATTGTAATATGAGTGTACGACTGCACTACCCAGAGGTCTTCGACGTCTCGTCGGTCATGGACTTGATAATCTTGATGATCGGACTGAAGGCTTCAGTGATTTCAAACAAGGACTTGATTGGACCTTCAGGATGACTGGGTATGCGGACAAGAGACATATTGCAGAGGGGTCGACTCAGGCTTAGTGACAAACTTCCCTTGGACAATAGCATGACAAGTGATGAGACTCAGGCAACATATATGTTAATCATAATTCTACGAAGCAGGAGGCAACACAAACTCTTCATATATTTGGAAGAATAACCAAACGGTGGATGACACAACGCTATATAGCGAGAAAATAACCAAACGGTGGATGACACAACTCTATATAGCGAGAAAAGATTCCTAAGGTCACACTACATCTCATAGTCTGATGAAAAAACGGACATATGTGCTTTATCCAAGGGCGACTCATTATGATGCCAATAAAGAAAATACTTTTTCCATCCTCTTTTTGGGGTATATTTGATTTTTTTTGTTCTTTCCGATAATTTTGGAAAAATAATAAAGGAATATTACGTTACAATGGAGGAATGAGTATTGCAAACATACAAGCTCAAGGCACAAGGACAAGACTGATGTTCTTGTAAAATGATACTCGGGGAAAATCCTTCGGCGACCAAAGGTGTTAAGACGCAGAAGCAAACTGTCACAAGGCTGGTGGATAAGGTATGCAAATGTGGTTGATAGAACACACAATGGTAACGTCCTTCGATGTAAGTTTAACGAGACCAAAGAAGGTAAGCTCGGTGGTTTTTCATATTTAGAGAGTCTGAAAAAGCATAAAAGGAGACTCCACTGGGGTACCTTTTTCGACAATAGTCTAGTCGGTTCGAAAAAGGGGTAAACTAGCACCGATTAGACGTCAATTCAAAACCATTTTAACGAGTGTGACAAGGACAATATCACTCGGCCATTTTTTCACTTTTAAGGAGTCTAAAAAAAGCTTAACTATGGACTCCGTCAGGAATATTCTTCTGGACCAATTTAACGAGTGTGAAAGAATAAGGTCACTCGATGATCTTTTCAATTTTAGGGACTCTGAAAAGAGATTAACTATGGACTCCGTGGGGGTTTATTTTTCGTAAATTTAGTCCCTTAGGCCTGAAAAAGGGATAAAATTATACTTAAGAGTACTCTTCTAAAGAACGAAAATTCGATAAAGTATACCTTTGTTCGTACAGTTGACCGTCCGGACCGAAAAAGGGGTAAACTACCGTCGGACAGACGTGACTTCAAATTTCAGTTTAACGAGCGTGAAAGGCCACAAGATCGCTCGACAATCTTTTCATGTTTAAAAGGTCTGGAAAGGGCTTAAAAAAAGACCCATTTAAGGAACGTTCTTCTGGACCAATTTAACGAGTGTGAAGAAACAAGGTGACTCGACAATCTTTTCATCTTTAAGGAGTCTGGAAAGGGCTTAAAGAAGACTCCATAATGGTTACTTTTCTCAGTTAATCCGAATGAGATCGAAAAGCATAAATGCAGTCTCGCCGGATATTGATTTTGGATCTCAAAGCAAGCTTGAAAAACAACAAAGGTAGCTCATGATCAACACTTTGTGGGTCGATGTCAGGTATCTCCTCGTAAGACTAGGTAAAAACGTCGCGAAATTCTTTAAAAAGATCCGTGTAAATTTGAATCTCTTCGGGGGAGAAATCCGCTCCGACGAAGACATTCTCCACGACACCATGGTTTTGGGAGATGTTGATGGGTATAGTTTCAGCGATAGTCGCCATATTTCCCTTAGCGTAAATTTCCTGTGTAGCTAAGAGATTAATAGGACACGACTGATCTCCTGTTATGGTAACGGTGAATTCTCCTGCTTCGATTCGGCTTAACTCTGGGAGAAAATATGATCTGTGATGAATATATTCCCAAGGTTTGTCCGGACTAGTCATTGCTTTGATTACTGCTTCGTCAGAAGGCAAGACTAAGTCTAACGAATCGATGTTAGCGAGAGAACCCTAAGCCCAAATAGGCTCTAGACACGAATCTAATTCTTGTGCAAGAGTCGGATCAGGGTTAGCTGAACTTTGCTGGACTAAAGAGTACGCTACCTCAGTGACAGACAAGGGCATGGACATGCCTGGGTTCCCTGTCTCATCCATCGTGGCTGATGGGGAAGGAAGAATCCAAGGATCCTCAAAGTAAGTCGTGGGAAATAATGAAACTTGAAAAATATCAACCTTATGGTGATTAGATATAAATTTGATATCGTCGTGAGGAGGTGGGTAATCGAAGGTACCCATCAAGGACGGGCACAAATCAACTCTTACGTTAACGACAGCTGGTTGAAGATTATCAATAATCGGGACCGTGGATGCCCCCAAAGCTGGGTCAGGTCTGGATAAAGATAGTTGATCGATGGTCACTATCCAACCCTCGTGTGGAAACAACAAGACTCGGAAAATTGTAGCAACCACAGCTTGCATAGCATAAGTCCAATTCCTTCCTAACAAGAGATTATAGTCGAGGGGAGCATCGACTACCTCTACTTCGACACACGCGGTTTTTCCTCCTAACTGCATAGGGAAAGAAGGAATGATGCCATGTGGTCGGAAATAACGACCATTGAAAGTAGTGAGGAGAGTAGGTAATGGAGACAAAGCAGGCTGGCCAATGGACTTCTAGCATGCTAACGACATAACGCATGTCAAGGCGCCCTCGTCGACCACCGTGCGAAAGATATTCCGTGTAAAAGTTTTCATGGGATGAGCCACTACTATCTGGAACGCTACGTGGTAAAGCGGATGAGGTTTTAAGTCGGTTGTATCTAACATGATGGTGCCTAGATTACAAGTCTCAATAGAGCCCAAAGCGGTTAACAAGGCTTTCCTCTGAGCAGGGCAGCTTTGGAGGACCTCCAAAGCAGACATCGCACAAGGGGTTTGTGATAAATCCTCCACCACAAAGTAATTCTGGGAGGCCCTTGCGTTTGGGTTGTGAGAAGATTTTTTAAATGCACCCTTTGGAATGCGTGTCATTGTTTCTCCCAACGTCTTCTCAATCTGTAGAGGAAGAGATGGGAGATCAGCTTCTTTACCCTTCTCAAAAGCGCTTGGTTTACTATAGTCGTGCGCTCTAGTTGATATGAAAGCATCACCCCTAACCATATATACGTTCACGGATGAGAGATTGTTTGGAGGCTGGAAGGTTTCTTGGCTGCCCCCTTCTGTGCTTGCAGAGGATTGAGTTAGATGTTGCCCATGTTGAAAGGGATTAGTCAACACTGCTTGTTGTTGCTGTGTGATGAAATTTTGAGCCTTTGCAAGTCGAGGACAAAGATGGGTCGGGTGGTCTTCCATGCACAAGTTGCATGGATACCTCGCCTTCCATTTTTCTGTGTTGTCCCCTCCAACATTATCAATGGGTTTTTTATCCCCCTTACCTTTCTTTTGTTGTTTTTTTTTCCCTTCAGGCTACTGGGTGGCCTTTGGGTTAGTCGACTGCACGGAGTGTACTTCCGACGTTTGGGTAGGAGGAGTAGCCAAAGCATTAGTTTGACTGGCCGCTGTGTGTTGTATGGATAACTGTTGCAACTGTTTTGTCAATTGCTCAGCGGGCTTGGTTTGTGCTGAACCAAAAATACCATTGACATGTGGTCCAACTCTCTGTCTAGTTTTATCCAGTATCAAACGTGGCGCATCTGGAAAGATGTTGTATAATAAACCAGACTGAGAATAGATGAGCTCAAACTGTTGAGCCCTCATGATGGCATCTTCCTCGGAGAAAACTCCAGATGTCACGATGTCTTTGGATAACTGTGGGACCAAATACTTAAGGAACCACTCAAGCAGTTATGTTGGTGGGACTGGTACTTTGATTAAATTCTTCCGGCGTCTCCACTCTCGGATATGATCAGAGATATGGTCCGCTGTTGTCTGTTTGAAATTTGCGAGCAACTCTATGCCAACGTCGTATCTCACAGGTAACTGGAAATGATTAAGGAAGGCCATCGCCAGTTTTCCAAAATAAGAGTATCTTGAGCGATCGAGCTCGATGTACCATTTCGTGAAACTCCCAACAAGAGTATGTTGAAACAATCGCAACTGTATGGAGTCATCTTTCAATGAGTTAGATGAGCACCAAAGATGAAAGGTAGTCACATGATCACTTGGATCTTCATTAGGCTTGGCCTCGAACTTTGGAATGTCTGAAGGCAACTTCATTGGCATAGGAGGCCAACGTGGATCATGACAAATAGGATTATTTAACAACCGTGTCAAATATGGAAAGTGTAAAGTCGCCAAGAATGGTATTTTGGGTTGCTGCTAATAACCTGGGAAAAAGGGTCCCGGAGTTTGAATGGCACCAGGTTGCCAGGAAAAGTTTGGCTGCTGGCCCGGATTCTGATAGAAACCATGGCCCTAACCAATGTAAGGATTTTGCATCTGTGGAGACATCATTGGATGATTTCCCACAAAGGACATAGAGTGTTGGGCATGCATTGTATTCGAAGGACTTTGGGAAGGATTACCCCATGCCGGTCCTGCAGGGAGTGGCATAGTAGTCTGTCCGAGGTTCCATTGACTGTGGAAAGAATTACCCCAGGATGACATTCCAGAGGAGGGAACGGATCCTTTTCCTGAGTTCCAAGGTCCTGCTATGTGTGCCCCTTGTGCAGGAATAGTACCCTACGCAGGAGTAGATTGTCCAAAAATGGGGTTGCCCCCAGTCAGGAAAGCGACTGATGAGAAAGTGTTGTTACCAAACATCCCGTTCCAAGAAAATGGTGTCAAACCTACCATCATACTGTGAGAAGGTGGTCCTTGACTCCCTGCTCCAAATAAACTAGTGTGTGCAGGCTGCCCGACGGACTGTTGATGCGGACCACCAAGCAAAGGGGACGAAGGAGGAATATGAACTCCTGCATAAGGAAAATCATTAAAAGGGATAGAAGTGCCCCCAAGGTGACCTTGAAGAAGAGCGCTAGAGCTCCCTGCCCCCAGACCCAAAGTCTGTAAAGTGGAGTGGGTTAGTACATGACTTATACCCGAACTAGGCATACCGTATGAAAACAGAGGGCCTGTCGCACTAGGTGTGAAGGGGGTTGTGTTCGCCGCCATAAATGGGTTCGATCCACTATGCGACGTAGTTGCGGACGAGACCATGGTGGCTCGAACTGACGACGGTAGGTTAGGATATGACTCTCGTGTGGTGGAAACTGTGATGGGAATTGAAGAATTCCCAGAAGGAGTAACAACATTTGTTTCCATTGCTGTGTGAGGCACTGTCTGGCATTCATGAAATTGGATTGGTACAATAAATGGTGCCAAGATATCAGTGGATGGGGTTTCAACCGAGCCAAGAGAAGTTGCTTCAAGGTCCAAAATGATTGATTCCTCCAGGAGTTGTTCGGGCACAAAGGTTTGTAACCTGGTCACTTCAAAAGACCCTTGTTAGTCTAGCTTCTGCCTTAATGGTGGCGGGGGTGGCTCCAGTGTAACCGACGGTAGACCAAGAATCCTTCGTGACTGGTGGAGCTCGGGATCCTCCACTGTGTGAGAAGATCCAAGACATGCTAAGGTATTCTAAACGTTCAAAAGTAACACACACAAAAAAGAAGCCCCTAACAGATAAGACAAGCAATCACTAAACTATTTGGAAGAACAGTTACAACAACCAACACTAGAGCAACTTACTGGTGCAAGTGAAACTCGAACATGGAAGAACCCTCTGGGTATACTCTGCAAAGCGTGGCCTGATGTCTTTCCTAGGTATCGCGCTATACCCCCGCAGTCACCTATGTATGTCCCTAAAAAGATTGGCAACTAGGTTGCCAGCACGCGAAAAATCACCAGGCGGGTACAGTCAAAATTCGGGTAGACCACAATGAGTAGGGTATCGAGCCCGAAACCTGTCAAGGGTATCACAAACAACCAATAAGAGGCCTATGGTATTGACAACCAATATCCCTTGAAGGTTTGGAGACTCTTTCTAACAGAAAAAAAAATAATGCAAGGAAAAATAATAAGGCAAATAAAAAACAATCTAAGATAGGACTAGAAGCTAACAAGACTCAGACAGGATTCTAGAAAACCCCCTGAGAATGTGTGATTCTGACAGGGAAGGGGAGGACTGCCTCTAAGGTTCTCTGAATTCCTACACGCTACTGCTATCTCTACAACTAGCGTTCACACGCGGGGTGTAAGAGGATAGGGCACATGTACACACGTTCAGGCCTTCTACAAGCCGTGTGTACCTCTGTGTGTCCCGAAAAATATAGTCAAGCAAAAGTCAGGGAAAACTGGTATGGAAAACCAGACTCCCTGGTAGCTCAGACCTTACAGAAAAAGAAAAGACAGGCAAAGAAAAAATAGAAAACCTAGACCTTAAACTACCCAAAAACTTAAATAAATCCAGGAAGCCTAAAGAGTATTCTCCCTAGTACGGTCGTCAATTCTGTTGTTGGGAAAAACACCCTACGGACTAGCAAGCTAGGGTCAGACTTTGCATGCAGATTTGACCGAATAGAAACTGCTTTTTTACCTACATCACAAGATTTAAATCCCTCTTTCTCAGTAAATGCATGGAAAAGGACCACCTACCTTATTACTAGCGTTCGATGTAGATCCTCCATTGCGCTTGACTACTTGTTCGCAATGCTCCTTCCAAAGATGACCTACGCTCAAGACACACAACAACTATGCATGCATGTTACTTCTGTAATCAAGGGTTAGAAATCAAACATAAATGAATCAAACCATAGACAATTCATGAATTGGGATGAGAAAAACATTCTCTTTATTATTTAAAATGAATCAACTTACAAAAGTTGAGACCGGCCACCGCTCCTTGAACCTGATCATGGGCTCCTCTTCTTCTTTCCTTGAACTGCTTTGCATTAAATATCCTTTGGAATGAGGAAAGGCTAAAGGGTTGGGACAATGGAATACGTAAATGGGCAGAGTTTCTTCGCTATATTATTTCCTCCTCCAAATGGTACCCCTACCCCTTCTTTTATAGGCTAGAAGGAGCTAGGGTTTTGGACGAATCCATAGCCATGCATGGCCGGGAGTTTCAGTTAACTGACCCATAGCTTTTTGTTCCGTCGAAAACTTTCCTTTTTTCGTGCTTTTGTAGGTACACGCGGAGTGTTGTGAGTCAGCCATTGTGTACACGCGTGTAGTAATGGGTTAGGGCGCGTGGGCCTTGACACAAGAGGATTTTCAAAGAGTTGTTCAACAGAGTTTTGGAAAAGAAGGAATATGAGTTGGCCTGATGCCAAGTAAGCATGTGTGGTGCAATTTAGGGTTATAACAGGTTTGTAAGTTGGATAACGACTCACATGGCTACAATGATCCACATCTCACAGGTTTGTAAGCTGGAGAATGTCTCACATAGTTGCGATCATAAACACTTTAGAGTTGGCCTAGTCATCTATCCTTGTGGATTCATAGCCTCAGCTCAGGGGTGGTATGTTAGAGAGTAAAGGTGCAACAAAGCCTAAGGTTGGGTGGAATGTCCGATGTTTGCAACCAATTAGTGAATATTTCTTTGAAGATAATTTCTCTGTGCTTTATATATATTCCGTTGTGTTATATGTTCTTGTGTTTACGATTTTTGTTGTGTTAATTACATTATAATTTTTTTTTATCTTGCATGAGCATATGATTACTTCATGCTTTCTTGAATTATGCATGAGCCTGTAATCGTTACCGTGAATATTGAATGTTGTATGTGTTTGCATTACATTTCTTACATTATTTAATTGGTATCATAAGTTTCAAAATTCGCCCAAGAATGCGAATTTTTGAGGTACCTAGGCAAGGAGTACATTTTAGATCATGATATTTGGTTAATGCTATAAACCTTGTATTATTTCTCTCGACTATGAGCTACTTACGATCTAAGTGAACTGCAAAAAACTTACAAAATAAAAGACTTTTCCCTAGATAATGATGCAGAAACACACTCTTCAACCAAAGAAGAAAATGAAAAGAGATTTTTTATTTATTTAAGTGCTAGTAAAGCAAGAAAGGGAAAATACCGACAAGCAAAAAACCAAGAAAAATAATTCTGGCTTAAAGCGCAGATCGCAAAGAATCAGAGTAAAGAATCACACAATGGCAATAGAAAAACAAAGACTCTCACGCTTGTCTAAAAACCATAAATTTTTATTATTTTTTCTTATATTTTTCTGTCAACTATTAACTGAGAAAAAGCAGGCTAAGGGTAAGATGACCTAACCTACTAACTATTCAAACCTAGACTCAAACACTTGAGAGGAATACTTTGTATCAAAGGAGGGGATGACTACTCCACCCTGAACAAAAAGTAGCATGTACAAGCATGCGACTGTCACTAAAACAACACACGTGCAAATGAGTGTTGAACAGATACAGAGGGCGTGTACATGCAGGATGACCTTGTACAGGCCACGTGTATATCTAAACTCTAAGGAAAAAATATGAAAACAGACAGACCAGACCAGTAAGAGGCCTATGGTATTGACAACCAATATCCCTTGAAGGTTTGGAGACTCTTTCTAACAGAAAAAAAAAATAATGCTTTATATCTTCAATTAGTGAATATTTCTTTGAGGTACCTAGGCAAGGAGTACATTTTAGATCATGATATTTGGTTAATGCTATAAACCTTGCATTATTTCGCTCGACTATGAGCTACTTACGATCTAAGTGAACTGCAAAAAACTTACAAAATAAAAGACTTTTCCCTAGATAATGATGCAGAAACACACTCTTCAACCAAAGAAGAAAATGAAAAGAGATTTTTTATTTATTTAAGTGCTAGTAAAGCAAGAAAGGGAAAATACCGACAAGCAAAAAACCAAGAAAAATAATTCTGGCTTAAAGAGCAGATCGAGAGGGCATGTACATGCGGGATGACCTTGTACAGGCCGCGTGTATATCTAAACTCTAAGGAAAAAATATGAAAACAGACAGACCAGACCAGTAAGAGGCCTATGGTATTGACAACCAATATCCCTTGAAGGTTTGGAGACTCTTTCTAACAGAAAAAAAAAATAATTCTTTATATCTTCAATTAGTGAATATTTCTTTGAAGATAATTTCTCTGTGCTTTATATATATTCCGTTGTGTTATATGTTCTTGTGTTTACGATTTTCGTTGCGTTAATTACATTATAATTTTTTTTTATCTTGCATGAGCATATGATTACTTCATGCTTTCTTGAATTATGCATGAGCCTGTAATCGTTACCGTGAATATTGAATGTTGTATGTGTTTGCCTTACGTTTCTTACATTATTTAATTGGTATCATAAGTTTCAAAATTCGCCCAAGAATGCGAATTTTTGAGGTACCTAGGCAAGGAGTACATTTTAGATCATGATATTTGGTTACTTAGGTGTATAGATCATGACATATTAACATATACCATACATAGATAAATATAACTTAAACTATGCAATTACAACCAATGAGAAAATCCTCAAACAACGCTAAATTAGGGTGATGTTTGGCATCTTTTATTAGATCATTGAGCTTAATCGTGCATCGATTTGCTTCTAAGGATAGTCTAGAACAGGGAGAAAGAAAAACATTGCAAGGATTTCAATTTTTTTAACTATATTTAGACCACAACCCTTGTCCACTATGCTAGACAAGAAACACATGTATTCAAGTTCATTAGGCGAGGGATCGTATTTTTTTTTATTCCATATGCATTTAGATCTGAAATAATGAATTCAAACTTTTGAAATACACAAAAAACATGAGATTTAGATCGACAATAAGCAAGTTGTTCCACCTATTTCATCATCAATTTACCTTTTTGTGTGTGTATGTATCATTAAAATGATTCAATGTTGGCACAATTCCTTGATGAATGATCTTGAATAGGAGCTAGACCACATGTTTCCAAGTATTAACTCAGGCAACCCACAATAAATAGAAAAAAATAAATAATTTCATGGGTGCCTCCAAGTATTAGGGTTAGATCCAAAGATAAACCAATGAAGATAGATCAATACCATAACTATGTTAAGACCAAAGATATTTCTTGAAAGAAACCATTATCAATTGTGAAACCCAAGTTCTAGTGAGATATAACAATGAAAATCCACTTAAGTCCAAGAAATCTATATTAAAAAAGAAAGTATGAAGCAAGTGTTGACGTCCTAATGCACACTTGCAGACGTGAGCTAAGTCCTGCTCACTTAGTGTGCCCTCGGAGACACAATGTCTAAGCCCCTGCCCACACTGTCACCTTGACAGGAGCTTCTTCCGTCTAGGCTTACTCCTAGGGAAGCCAAGGGGGGTAGTCCCTAAGTTACTAAGTTAGTTTTAATTACAGGTTCTAGGAGTTAGTTCTAAATTTGTTACAGACCACAGGGGCAAAACTAGCCTATAATGATCAAGCAGCAATGCAGAGTGCAAATCTGAACTATATGACAGTCAAATCTTTTCCTAAGTCAACTAGACTAGTGCCTACTGTTGGGCAAATGGGGTCAACTAAGGGTTAAGGGTGGTTGATTGAAAGGTTTCACAAATGAAGCTAACAGACTACCCCCAAACCAAGCATCTACTGTCAATTATAAAGAATAT
>ML780839.1:60487-80319 GCA_009831015.1 Picea engelmannii
GGGGGGGGGGGGGGTCCCAAGGGGTGGTAGTTTTGCCCCCCCTGGTTACGCGCAGCGTTCGGGGCAACGCCCCGAAATTGTTTTTTGGGGGTTTTTGCTATTTTAGCAGATTTTTCTATTTTTAGCGGTTTTCTGAATTAATACTGGAGTAAGGGATTAGGGTTTTGGTATATAAGGAATACCTAAAACATTGTATATATTGTATGGTGAATTGTGAAATTAATACAATGAAGAGTTGAAAGGTGAGACACCAAGGAAGGCTGGTTTTCTACCGGTTAAGGGTTTCCAACGTAAATCTCTATGTAGTATGTGTATGAGCCATTGATTAATTTCTGTTTTGCTTAATAATATGTATGCATTGCTTTACTTCACAGGTTTGAAACTTACATGTGGTATCCGAGATCATTTTTGGCTTCATGGGGACGCCTTTTTTCCTGAGGGTTTGTCTCGGTCTTGATAGATCAATTTTATCTTGGGTCTGTGATAAATCTGGGTTTAGTGGGAGATTTTGTAGTGGTGATTAAAGTGTATAAAGAGGAATTGCAAGCTCTTCTAGACTTGATATAGAGAAGTTCACCGGTAAACACTTTGAGCTATGGAAACTCAAGATGAAGGAACTTATTGTAGACAAAGAACAATGGATCGTTGTGGATCCCGGTACACAGCCTACTGGTACATAGTCTACTGGCACATAGTCTACTGGTACACAACCTATTAGTTCACAAAATACTAGTACACCACCTATTGGCATGTCGAAGGAATATTGAGAGAAGTTGGACATAACAACAAGGAGTACTATTCGACTCTGCCTGGCAGATTCGATGTTGTTGAATGTCTTGGGAGAATCTACGACCAAGGAACTATGGGTTACGTTAGGGAATTTGTATCAATCAAATTCCTTGGTAAACAAGTTGTTTCTTCGAAAGAAGTTGTATCATATTAGGATGGAAGATGGATATTCTGTGACAGAACATCTAAATTCTTTTAATACTCTAGTAAGTCAACTGGTATCTGTTAATATTACGATTGTAGAAGAATATAAGTGTATTACTTTGTTACATTCTTTTCCATACTCTTGGGATAATCTGGTTGTAGCAATTGGTAGTACTACTCAATCTACATTGAAGTATGAGGATGTAGTTGCATCCTTGTTATCTGAAGAGATGAGGTGGAAAATCATGGATAGTCAGAGCACATATGATTTATTTGTAAGAGGTCATACCCAAGACAAGAATCCTGGAAAGTCTTCAGGGGGGAGATCTAAATCTAAAGGTAGATCTAAGACTCCAAGAAAATCTTTGAGGAAATGTTGGAAGTGTGGTAAAACAAGGCATTATAAGAAATATTGCAAGTCTAAGAAGGTTGATAAACAAAAGGGATCTGATAATACCTCTTCCACAGAGGAGAAAACCTCGACTGAAGTAGGAGATGATGTTTACTTGGCATCTATAAGTACACATGTAGACCATGGTGTATGGTCAATCGAATCAGGTGCGTCATATCATATGACTCCTCACATGGAGTGGTTCTGTGAATATGAAAAATATGATGGTGGTGATGTATTCCTAGGAGATGACTCGACAACCAAAATCATGGGACATGGAAGGTTAAGTTGTTGCTAAAATATGGAAGGATTAGAACTCTCCCTAGGGTTCTGCACATTCCAAAACTAGCCAAGAGCCTAATATTTGTAAGCAAGTTGGATGATGTAGCAGTGGATACTGTATTGGGAAAGGGAACTTGCAAGATGGTACGAGGAGAAATGGTGTTGGTGAGGGGATTTCAGTGTGAAACTCTGTACAAGTTGTTGGGAAGAACTTATACTAATGAGTGTAACAGTTCTGTGTTCCCTAAGCAGACCAATAAAGAAGAAAAGACCAATATTGTCCCTAGAAAGAAGACCATGCTGTGGCATCAAAGATTGGGGCATATTGGAGAAAAGGGCCTTTGAATACTACGCGGTAAAGGTATGGTTGAAGTTATGTCTAATTGCACTCTGGATTTTGATTTTTGTGAACATTGAATATATGGTAAACATAATCGAGTAAGATTCTCATATGGTGCTACAAGAGCAAAGGGGATCTTAGAGTTGATACACAATTATGTGTTTGGACCTATGCATGTTCCATCACTAGGTAAATATATGTATTATGTTTCATTCATAGATGATTTCTCAAGGAACACATGGATTTATTTTCTTAGAAATAAATCTAAGGTATTTGATAAATTTAAAGAGTTTAAGGCTCTAGTAGAAAATCATACAGAGAAGAAAATAAAGGTATCGAGGACAAATAATGGTGGATAATTCTGCGGAAATGAATTTGAAGAATTCTGTAAGAAGTGTGGTATAGCAAGGAAGAAGACTACTCCATAGACACCTCAGCATAATGGAGTTTCATAAAGGATGAACAAGACATTGATGGAAAAATCAAGGAGCATGCTTAGTGGTGTCGAGTTAGGACATGAATTCTTGGCAGAGGTAGTGGGTACAACATGTTACCTGGTCAATCGATCACCCTCATCAGCGTTAGATGATAAAAATCCACACGAGGTATGGATTGGTAAGAAAACCTCTCTTGAACATCTCAGAGTGTTTGGTTGTGATGCTTATGTACATGTTCCAAAGGAAAATAGGAGTAATCTGGATAATAAATATGAAAAGTGTATCTTTATGGGTTATAAAGATGGTGTGAAATGTTATAATCTTTGGAACCCATAAACTAAGAAGACTGTTTACAGTCAGGATGTTGTTTTTAAAGAGGTAAAAGATGATTCCAAACAAGAATTCCTACCAAGGCAAGAAGAACCTGAGAAAATAGAGTTTGGGTTGGATGATGCAAAAACTGAATCATCTGAAGAAGATGAAGCAGAAGAAGAAGAACTTCATACCCCAGTATTGAGGAGATCAATGGGGGAAAGAAGGCAACTAGAAAGATATAGTCCACCTGATTTTTGTTCTAATTTTTCTTTATCTGTTACTGACGATCATCCTAGAATTGTCAGGGAAGCAATGAATTCATAGGATAGTAAACTTTGGAAGAAGGCCATGGTTGAAGAAATGGATGCCTTGGATAAGAATGAGGCATGGGATATAGTTGAGTTTCTAGCTCGAAGAAAATCTATTGGTAGAAAATGGTTGTTTAAGAAGAAGTGTAATGCAGAAGGAAAAGTGGAGAAATACAAATCTCAGTTAGTAGAAAAAGGTTATTCCCGGGTAGAGGGAATTGAATTTGGTGAGATTTTTTCTCCTGTTGCCAAGTTAACTTCTATTAGATTTCTTTTATCTATTGTTGTTTCTTTTGATGTTGAAGTGGAATAGATGGATGTGAAGACACCATTCCTACATGGGGATCTGGAAGAAGAAATCTACATGAAGTAGCCATAAGGCTTTGTAGTGAAGGGAAAGAAAGAGTTGGTTTGTAAGCTAAAGAAGTCACGATATGGTCTAAAGCAATCACCTAGGATGTGGTACCAAAATTTTGACACATACGTCCTTGGATTGGGATTTGTGAGAAGCAGGGTTGATCACTATGTATATTCCAAGTAGGTTGGTAATCACTTCATTTATGTAGTGTTGTATGTTGATGACATGTTGTTGGTAGGAAATAACATGGATGTTATCAAGGAGGTGAAATCACAACTATCCTCCAAATTTGACATGAATGATCTCGATGCTGCTAACTTCATTCTGGGAATGGAGATTAAAAGAGATCGTGAAAACAAGAAACTCTAGTTGAATCAGAGAAAATATGTTGATACTATATTGCAGAGGTTTAATATGCATGGAAGTAAACCGATCAAGGTTCATATTCCTATAGGTGTAAAACTATTTGCAGATCAGTGTCCCAAGACACATGAAGAAGAAGAAGACATGTCCCATGTTCCGTATTCCAGTGCAATTGGAAGTTTTATGTATGCAATGGTTTGTACTAGATCAGACATTGCACATGTAGTGGCAGATTTGAGAAGGTATATGTAAAAACCAGGGAAGGAGCATTGGACAAAAATAAAGAGGGTCTTCAGGTATTTGCATGGCACTACTAATTATGGATTGTGCTACCAAGGAAGACCGAGATTGGACAGAGTGGTGGGCATACATGGGTTTGTTGATGCAGACTGGGCTCAAGATCTAGATTGAAGAAGATCCACAAGTGGGTATGTGTTTAACCTATTTGGAGGAGCAATCAGCTGGATGAGAAAAAGATGGGTTGTAGTGGCACTCTCAACTACAGAAGTTGAATACATGGCAACCACTCATGCAAGAAAGGAAGAAATATGGTTACAGATATTGTGTTCAGGTATTGGGTTGGTGCAAAAAGCAGTGAGATTAGAGTGTGACAGTCAGAGTACAATCTTCTTGGAAAAGAACCATGTTTATCATTCGAAGACAAAGCATATTGATATTCAATATCACTTTTTGAGAGACATGGTTGAAGAAAATAAGTTGTTGCTGGAAAAGGTTGACACTTTGAAGAATATTATAGATTCATTGACAAAGTCTGTGAGCACAAAGAAGTTATCCTAGTGTAAAGTAACAATAGGCATTGTTGCCCTAGATTGTTGACTATGTAATCCTTTGAACCCCTGTATGAAAAGAAAACAACAAGTGGGAGAATGTTGGGTATGTGTTATATTCTTTGCATGTGTGTGTGTGGGCGCGTCAAATGTGCGTGTGTGGGCATTTTTTTTTCTATTTTAGCGGATTATGCTATTTTTAGCAGTTTTCTAAATTAATCCTGGATTAAGGGATTAGGGTTTTGGTAGCTACGAAATACCTAAAACATTGTATGTATTGTATGGTGAATGGTGAAATTAATACAATGAAGAGTTGAAAGGTGTGACACCAAGGAAGGCTAATTTTCTCCCGGTTAAGGGTTTCCAACGTAAGTCTCTATGTACAATGTTTATGAGCCATTGATTAATTTTTTTTTTCTTAAGAATCTGTATGCATTTATTTACTTCACAGGTTTAAAACTTACACTCATTTCTAGCGACATAATGGAGCTTCACTTCTCCCTTCTACACCATATCTCTGATATAATGGTACCTGATCTTGATATGCTTGGACTTGTCATGAAACACCAGGTTCTCCAAAAACTTCACACAAATTTGGTTGTCACATCAGATACAAGTTGCCTCTAACTCAAGATCAAATAATCCTGCAAGCAGCTTCCGAAGCCACACTGCTTCGTTACTGAACCATAAGATCATAGCCGATCCCAAACTGAAGCAACATCCATATGTACTCTTCTAGTCTGTGACACTACCATATCAATCTGAATCAGTATAGCATTGCAAGATTATCTCACGATCTGATACATATCTAAGTCCAAAGTCAATTGTACCTTTCAGGTACCTCATCACATGTGTTTTTGAAATCAAGTGAACACATCTCATCACAACCATATAATGACTCAATGTGTTCACTACAAAACATATAACTATCCTTTTGTTCATTAATTACATCAACACACCAATCATTTGTCTATACATGGTGGCATCTACCGTCTTTGAATATGTATCACTCAATAACTTCAGATTCATCACCATCGATGTAGGCAACCAATCCTAGGCTCATCAAAATAATTGTATGGCATATCCTTCCCTGGGTGCTTGCTTAAGCCCGTAAAAATATTTCTTCAATCTGCAGACATGAGATTACTTTTCATGTATCATGTGGATGCTCTATGTAAAATTCTTCTGGCTACTGGAGCAAGTGTATCATCATAATCTTCTCCCTCTTGATGGGATAATATTCTGGACACAAATCAAGCTTTGTACATCTCTATATTGTTATTTGCAACATGCTTGATCTTGTAGATCAATTCAGAAGTCACCACTAAATTCCCTTTTGGTTTTGGAACCAAGGAAAAATCTATATCCCATTCCTTCTGACTGGCTTCCTCCTCTATCACTGAAACAAGGGAATATTCCCAAGAGGTCTCATATCTCCTCGACGCCTCTGAAGCTTCAATTTAGCCTCCTCAACTCATGGCACATGTCTGTCATTCTTGGAAGACATCTCTCTCTCCCATCTAAATCTAAGGAGGAATACTTTTTGAATGAAAGTCTCTAAGCCATTGAATCTCTCTGAGATCAGGCTCACTCTGAGTCTCCATGCTCCCTCCTAAGCTTGAATACCTCTGAGTCTATATAATCTTTGAATCCATCTACTCCCTCTGCGTGTGATGATTTCCTCTGAAGTCTCGTATGATGGTCCCAGGGAGGCTGCTCCTCCCTACTTGATCATGAGGGTTGACTCCCTCTAAATTATATCTCCTTTTGAGTTGGTACTTGGTGGGGTTGCCTGCCTCACCACTAGTGGAGCCATCTTCTCCTCATGATATGTCTTATCAATGTTATATGTATTTGCATCCTGGAAAGTGTCACGAGACCATGTTGGTCTCTTCTTGGTTACTACAACAATTCTGGATAGGCCCTTCTAGCTCACTAACTCTTCTTGATTATCTGAAGAGTGATCAATTGCACTAGAGGGATTTGTTTTGGTTATCTTTGGATCCTTTTTCTCCTTACAATCAATCTCCATATGAGATGCTTTGTATCTTGCAAAAGTACCATTCTTCATCCTCTTTTTCTTCAGTACATGGATGTATGCGGTCAAGTATACAACTTCTTATCTGGGTAGTCTTCTCCATGTCTCAAACTAGAGACCATCTAATATGTTTCCTTCTGCAACCATCACTATATCTTCTCTCATAGTTATCACTTGTGACCTTCCCATAACAAGACCAACAACAAGGGAAAATAGTAGACAAGAATAATAATCTTATAATAATAATAAAAACAATAACGAGAACAATCGTCATAGTAGCTCCTTCTCAGAGCTATCACTTGTGACCTTTATGGAACAAGAGACAAAACAAAAATGAAATGATAAGAAATAGGAACAACACTCTTCTAGTGTTGTGACCAATCATTCCTTCATGGTAACCTACCGAAGACAAGAGAGACAAGAGCATAAATATTTCCAATATAATATCATTTTCATAAGATCATATCTATGTTAACAAGAATAAAATACAATTTCATGGTAATCAACATATCATTACCAAAGCGACCTGCCTGGAAGAAAAAAAAAAAGCATCTCCTAGAGGAGATTTTAGTTCATCCTGCAAACACGTACAATAAGCATTTATATCAATAGTACTCACATGCTACCAAGTATTCATTGTATCTAGCAGTGATAGAAAGTTTCAAGGATTGTTGTCACAACTATAATGTTTACTTGTAATGTAGCAATTATCAAACTTGATATGTGCAAATTGGAAACTTATCAATTCAATCAAACTTGGAACCTGGAATCTTATCTTCAAGAATGAGTGTTTTTTCTTTTCTTCCAAGTCTCCTTCACTCGATATGACAAGTATTCTCTCCAACCTGTCCCCTGTCTAAGAAAATATGTTTTGTTGAAAAAAATCTGAGTTAGAGAATATTATGCAATTAAACTCTAAAATCTCAACCTCAATCAATCTAAACTTTGACTAAGGTCAACTTATAACTTTAACTTTGACCATAAATAATCATAACTTTAATAGATCAAAATGAATCCTAGATGTTCATAAGATCACAATAATTCCATAACAACTAGAGACATATCAAAACAATCAAACTTGGAGTGCGTTGTTCCTCTGAATGTGTTGGATATGAGATCCCTATGGATCTACAATTGTTGCTTGGAAAAAATATCTCTTCTCCTAAAAATACCCTTAAGATAATGATACAGTTTAAACACATACAAGTACATACCTCCAGCAGGAGCGGAAATTAGTGGCAAGCAACGACGAATCCTAAAACTTCAAAGTGATCCAACTTGCAATTTGAAGTTAGTTGGAGATGTGCTAGACTAAGGTGCACTAGGACAACTAAAAATTAGGCCCAATTCTTCACTGAAAGTGCCCAACAAATTTGGGTTAGGGTTTGTTATTGTGGACCAGAGGCATTGCAACTAGTACTACAACTGACACTGCAACTGGTATTGTAACTAGCACGAAGCAACTGCAACTAGCACTGTAGACCTAGGGTTTTATGAGGAAACCCTAATTTTTTAATTTCATAATTTTGGAGATCTGATCTGGGGGAAAGATGAGCCCTACTTAGGCGACCTTCTTGATGGGTTCAGTAAGTTCTCAACGAGCTTGAAAATGGGGGAAACTGAGAATATTTCTTCCATTGGTTAGACTGTTACAAAGGAAACTAGCTTTGAACCCATGTTAAAATTTTGGTATGATTGTTTAACCATAGATATTGTCACATCATTGTCACCCAACCATAGGCATTCACATATGCCACCCCCGAGCATAATAACATTTTCTTAGATAGAATGATTACTCAGGTCCACACTAGAACCAATAAATAAACCCTGACTAGAAACACCACTATTGTAGTAGAAACACAATACCAATCAAGCGTACCTTTACCAAGAGAAGCGCACAAGAAGAAGATACCAGAAAGACTTGCACCCTAGTTTTCATTGCTTCTCCTTAGACTTGCGTCCTAACTACTATTGTTGCACCTCCTTAGACTTGCACATTGTTTCTAAGTGTGTGAGAGAGTGTGAAAATGAGCTAAGGCGTCACCTTATTTATACTTGTTCTTCCAGTGAAATTTTCCCACGGGGCCGACCTATATTTTCTGGCAAATATAATTTACATTGAATTTTTATGGCAGGGCCGACTTCTCTTTTTGGGGTTTTCTATTTCTTTATTATTATTCTCCTTGTTCTGACTTCTCTTCTAGGGTTTCCACACATATGTTTACTGGTTCTCTTACTTCTATAATATTCTATTATAAGTACAAAGGTTACACTTGGAGGTTAATACCTCCCGCAGCTACCAAAACATCAACTCTAGGAACTAAGGTAATTAACCTCATAGTGATATGGCATCGCTCAAGCTTTTATTTTTTTGGTTTTTGACTTTATTTCTCTTCACCTCTAGCCTTTTTTGGCTTTATTTACTTAGGTTTTCTTTGGCTTTTTCGGCACTGTCACAGATCCCAAAGAAGTGACATGTATTCCAATGTAGTACATGGATCCTAAGAAAAATGGCACATATCCCAATGTCTGTAGATATGACCAAAAATGAGTACATGGATCCCTAGGAAGCATCATGGATAAATTCAAGTTGTTGATACGAAATTTGTTTAAGTCAAAAAGTTGAATAAGTGTCGAAAATTTTGGATACCAAAAAATTCATATGTCAGCAAGTGATACATTGATGAGTCATCCTTGAGGTGGAATGTTAAGTTTTCGAAGGAGAGAAATGTTGAAAATAATAAATTTAATTAGTAATTTGTGACTTTATCATATAAATATTGTAAACATTGACAATTAGTCACCAAGGAGGTTCACCTTGACACTTTGGGCCATTTTTTGGAGAAACATGTAGAAATTTCCAAAATTCAAGCTTTAATGCAAATTTAGAAATTGCACCTATTTTTGAGAGGTTTCCCGAATCCAGTGCCTGTGAATTTACAACCTTAGGGTTGATATGAAATATAATAAAACAATATCAAGCATAGATAAATATTTCACTTATAAAAAACCCCATTCCAATAGGAAATTCAAGAGGAAGATATCAAAATAGTATGCCACAAGTTTCAGTGCTCTAGTGCAATCTTACCATGCATAAACCAAATATGAAAATCACTTTATGATAACAATAATTTTGGCCACAAATTCTATCATATTGTCTTCAATATCAATGTTAAACTCTTAACAACTTCATCCTCAACTTATGCCAAATCAACAATACATATAAGTGTTGGAAATTACCAAACCATGAAGACAACGATAACTCAAAATCAAATCCATAGTAATAAAATTTTGGACAGTTGAAAACTTCACACACACACACATATGAATTTCAATTACATACTCTCAACTTAAGATAAGTTGATACAATTGTCCAAGCTCTCCAAACCCATAGATAGGGAAAAACATGAAAAAACATAGCTCCACCAAAGATACTACAACAAGCTAGAGTTACACTAGCAAGTCCTCCTTGGCCTCATTCAAGGTATCTCCTCTTCTTCTCCTCTTCAAGGAGTAAAACCTAGGGTTTATCCATAAATCCTAACTTCAATACTTCCTTAGGGATGGTACCCTAACCCTAGACTCCAAGAATGATTAATAAACCATAGCACCTTAAGACAAGAGAGATTAAGTACAATGAAGAATGAGGGCGCGCGCGCGCGCGCGAGAGAGAGAGAGAGAGAGAGAGAGAGAGAGAGAGAGAGAGAGAGAGAGAGAGAGAGAGAGAGAGAAGAGTTCCTCCTCCTACATCTCCAAACTATATCATCTCACAAGAGAAATCTCCCAACAAAGATTTCCTCTTTCCTCTTCATGATTTCTAGGGTTACCTCATGAACCTTAGTGCCTTACTCATATAATACAAGTACAAACAAAATAACACAATAATGATGTTGAGAATGAGTCTCTCCTTCCTCTATTTATATGAAAAGTTAAGATAATATAAGATACGATAAATTTATTAATGTCCAATAAGTGACCATAAATAGGTCAATGGGACTACTAGGTACATTAGAAACACGGCATAATGGTAGTTCAAGTGAAACTCCTACATATCTAACCTTTGAGGTGAAATAATTAGAATCTAAAATCTAACCTCAAAACAACAAAAAGATACAACACTTGGAGTCCTAGATAAGAGAGGAGCCCTCTCAGGATCTTAAAAGACATGTCTCAACTGGAGGCCCCTAGATGATGTGCTCAAGCCATGGAGGAGCCATTACTTATTAATGAGGAGGAGGAGGAGGGTAAGTTTCTAACCTATGAATCTATATTTTTAGTCAATGAATCTTTCCTGTCATACAAGGATGAAGTGAAGAAACACTTGATGGTGTCCTCATGATCTGAATGATCTGGAAGTACTGGAAGATCTGGGTATAACGTGTTGCCTAGAAGAGACTACTCTTTGTTGAGATCTAAAAGAGTGTGAAGTAGGGTGTCTATTGTGAATGAAAGAGTTGTCTCAGGCGAGGACCTGACATTGTCATAAAGGTTTGATGGGTGGAGGTCGAGTGTATCCCCGAGGTGTCATGGATCTAGAAACTAAGGTAGTGGAGCTTCTCTTTGCCTACCTCTTGGTTCCTATGTATATAAGCACTTGGAAGAAGGAGGTAACTATTTTGGTCATGTTTGGTGGTGTGGGTTGTTTGAGCATAAATGATTGAACTTGGAAACCTTCCTTGTGTATAAATCCAAGAACTACTAGTCAATGTATCTGAAGAAGATTGAGAGGGAGTTTTGAGACTCCTTGAAAAGGTAGTGGAATCAACTTCTGATATCATAATGATGTGGAAATGAAAAATGACGGGAGGTATACAAGTCAAGTAGACCTATCCTAGTACAAGAAACATGCAAGATGCTAGTAGGTCTACATGTGCTAAGTGCTCCTCCTACAAGTGGCACATCTCAAGCTCCAAGGTGATGATTATCCAAAAGCAAGGCTCCAAGACAAGGGAACTATTCATCCAAGGTCCAAAACACTATTATCGGACTAATTAGTAGGTGCGGACACTAACAGATCTCCCTAGATCCACCTGGATCTAGAACAAAACAGGACAGGACATGACTCTTTCCCTAAGTTTTGACCATTGAATTAGCTAGTAGGGAGGAACAAGTAACATACCTTCATGTCGCTTCCTAGGGTCTCTGTTGCTCCCACTTCGCTCCGGTTCTCTCGTGAGGTCAAGACCAAGACAACACAAACCAACCAAAGTGAAGATAGAAAAATATATTCAACTGTCAACTTATGTGTATGATCAAGGAATTACACGATAAAGTGAGAATGACTTTATGGGAAAAGGACATGCCACTGTATCATATTAATTGAAAGTAGAAGATTACAACCTGATTGCCTTGATGTCGCAAGCTTCCTTTTAGTGGCTCTTGGCTCCAACACACACACTTGCTCAATCCTTGTATGAATAAGATCCAATTCCTCTTGATAGACTTGCTAGAGTCTCCAAGCTCCTGTTCAAGCTAGGTCCTTCACACAATTATTTCACCAATTCTCCAATGAATCTTGCTTAACCTTTCCCATGAGAATTCCATCAATATATAGGAGAGAATGAGATGGTTACTTGGATAAGAATGATCCCACAATATCAGGGAAACCAGTAAAAGGATAACCATTCGAATGCCAACCCATTCTTCTAGAAGATTCCTTTCTAGAAACATCGAGACTTCATCTTTTTCCAAGCTTTAGAACAAGTTCGCACCCTAGCTATGTAGCACAGTGCGAGAAGTTCACACCCTAGATTAAGGAAACCTACGAGAATGGGTCATTCTCGCATCCTAGGATATTAGCAACCTGTGAACTCTCTTCAAAAGTAAGTTTTCTGGGAAGAGATGAATGACACTTTTCTCAGGAGAAAGTTCTTATGAGGAGTCTGAGTACACCATCATCAATACATCATCACGATGACCAAAATCATGGGTAACACACACCTCCTCCAAGGTCTCCATTTCTCTAACACATCTCTTAGGAAAAGTGATTCATCAATTCAACTCCACCTACATGACCACTGTCACAACCTAGGCATCCCTAAGTCAACTCCAAGACTACATGAAAACATATAATCAACTTAATGTTTTCTAGGGCTTAATGCCCTCCTCTAGGATGAAAAACACTACTCCTCCAATGTAGGATATTCTCCAAGCTAACAACCTCCTCCAATTCACCAACATGTAGAATGTCACCAAGATGTCTCCAACACTCAAAGGAATAATGTCAATCAAACAACCATATGAGGTCTAGGAACCAATGAGTAAGCTACCTCAAATGTGCAATTCCATCATGGATCAATCAAGGGATAACCATACATCATGCACCCCACATCTCATGAAGCACTCTAAAACATGGTTTAAACACTTTCAGAGTCACCCCAAAATCTAACATTCCCTTTTTACAAGGAAAGTGTTTTCACCAACACTGGTCATCTCCCTCTTCAACTTAAAAAAACCTACCATTTGCAAATATGAACCTGTTACAATTTTGAAATCAACCATTGTCTTCTAAAGTCTTCTGAAAGAGAACTATCACCAATCCATCACAATCCTCCAATAAAGCATAACAACAACCCTTTTCAAAACCACCAGTAGGATTACAAGTGGAAAAATCCATTTCAACATGGATAGAATATCACCTGGGAGGTATACTCACCCTCATTGAAGATCTAGGAACTCCTACATTCTCCCCTAACTCCTATGCTCTTTAGTAATCCATATTGGATTTTTAAATGTTGGAGTAGAAGGCGAGGTCATATCCATCCCTAATGTCACCTTCTCCACCATTGAATATGACTCATCTTGAGTCTCTGAATCTGTCTTTCGAATAATAGTCTCCTCATTTTGGACAATCATTGAAGGAGAACCTTGGGAACTAAAAAAATTCACATCTTCATCCAACTTTACATCTATGCTCACTATTATCTTTCGATGTGTTGAAATATAGTCCCTGAAAGCCTTGGAAGTCTCAATGTATCCAATAATACAAGATTCCATTACAACATATCGAACCTCCAAAGAAGACTGACCACTTCTGAATATGAAGGAACATAACCCTAGAACATAATCTACCTCCCTGTTGACGATTAAAATCGCAATGATGAATTATGCCCGAAAAGGATTGCTAAGCACTATTATTTATTTATGATAATAATATTTAACTAGTAGGTGGGACCCCCTTGTTGACTAGAGGCGCAAAGATAGACATGTTACACTTATATTGTGTTGTTGTTATAATGTTTCCTACACACTCCTATAAATTTGATGATGCAGTCTTGGTTTCAATTGATATGAGAAATGGGTGGTTGATGCATTGTTGCTAAATGTTGTTGATATTTACTTGCGATAAAAGGATGATCCATGGGTATGAGGATTACGTTATTTACGGGTGCTATGTTATGTTATGTTATGACATTGATTACTAATCCATACATTGATTACTAATCCATATATTATTTATGAAAAAAACAATAAAATGGGAGCTTGGTCAAAAAAAAGGAAAAACTATGGAAAAGTTCTAAAGCTATGGAAAAAAGATTATGTATAAACCTTGTGACATGGTGGACCTAGCTACCTTACTATGTGTTTGGGTTAAAGGATTATGAATTTTTTATTAAAATATTTACATGGAAGAACATAGGGTAATGTTAACGTATGGTGGTGACATGTTTGGGTGGCGCATTATACAGTGGATATGTCATCGGATCTATACAGTAGATATGGCATTTAAATTATGCATTAGTTATATGGTTGGAATTAATGGTTGATGGACTAGATAGTATGTATAATTGAATAGGGTCAGGTAAGGAAGCGACATGAATTTACTGCACATCACTCCAAACCTCCCTTGAGCCCGTCACCCTAGCATAGTTGCAGTGTTGCTCTGTTGGTAGTGGAAGCTCTGTGATTTTAGGTTTCGAAGGGGAAAACTCAACCCAATTTGTCATTGAAGTGATTTTTTCACAGGTATGGCTCTTTGTTTTCCATCCATGATGGACTCTCTGTATTATGAATCAAATGGTGGCTTAGGATTGCATGTGTTCTTTGTTTTCTTGAATTTTTGACTGAGTGTCAAGATTGTGTTATGGTTTCTCTGTGATTACTGTGAAATGTTAGCATTTTTAAGCGAATTAATGGGTGTTATTGATTGTAGAGTCCATGCATTGGTTATTGACTCAGTTAGCTTGGTTTTTTATGATGATTCTCTGTGAAAAATGGTAACAGTTACTACTACATGTGACCAAATTTGCCACGGTTTTTCGTTGCTATTGCCACACATATCCGTCGCACTTTCCACGAAAGAAAAGACTATTTTTCGTGGAACTTTTTTCATCGCTATATCCACGAACGGGTTATTCATGGAAACAATGACAGAAATATCCCTCCAGGTTTACCTTATAAAGCGTGGCAATAGTGACGAAACTTCGTCGCAATAGGGATGAACAACCGTGCCAAATTAAAAAAACTTACCAACAGATTACGACGCAGATGCCATGCATGCGACACAAAACTGTGGAAAGTTGTGACGAAAAAGCATCGCAATAGCGACAAAAATGTTTGGCAGAGACAAAATTTATGATGCAAATGCTATATGTGTGATGCAAAACCGTGGCAAAGTGCGACAAACTTTCGTCGATATTGCCACGCTTGGTAAAAAAAATTCATTGCCTTACGACGAATTGTCGTCGATATTTCCATGCTTCCTTTAAGTTTAAAAAAAACAACAACTAAATGACAAGCTGGATGTTGGGATTCATAATTGACCCATAATCAATATTTTCATGTGTGATTGACCCTTCAAAGGGTATCTTATGTGAGAAGGGATTATGAGAGGGGGTTTTGGGACTTATTATGGGTATTTATTAGTTAACCAAAAGGGAAACCCAAGGCACCTTGGGATGAAGGGGAAGATAAAATACACTCCCTTGAATGAATGGTTTGGCTCTGAACTAGAGGTCAAAAAAATTTTGGTAGGTGCCTCCCAGGGGGACAATATGGGAGATGTGGTTTTTTTAAATCTATCACTATCCTTGTGAGAGTGGGCCAACCCTTTACTTATCCACTTCAATGCACTCACAACCATTAATCAATATTAATATAGACTGGTTACAATAATTACCTTGAATATCAAATTTAACCTATTAATGTGAAGGGATAATCACAACATGAGGTTAAAGGCATTCACACTCTTTCAACAACTATGTTTGTAGCTTTTTGGATGAGGAACTTGTAGCCTTGTGGTTGAGTCATTCCCTTACCAAAAAAATGAATGTTACTCACACTCATATGAATGAAAGAAATCAAAGTTTTTCCCACGAAAAAAGTTGTAACACTTTGAAAGAATGGTAGATCACAACAATGAAGAACTTGTTTAAAAAAAGACACTTAAACCTATTCAAGTAAAGGTAAATCACCCTATTCAAATGAAGGTACATGATACCATATAAATCAAGAGAAATGGAAATGTTTAACTCGAAGGGTAGTTCACACCAAATCAAGTTAGTGTGATCATAATGTTTTGAAATGAAGGGTGAACACACTACTCTAGGTGATAGTTTCTCACACCACCCTAAATGAAGGATGATTGCACTTGTTGAAGTCGGGGTACTCACATTAATTACAAAACCACTATAAATGATTTGGAATCACACATGATGAAGGGGAGATAGCAAATAGTTGACTTGGAGTAATGCAATTTGGTGGGAAGTAGAATATCTAGTAGTATATTTTACAATCTTAATTTCCACCCTACATGCCAGAAGGGAATCCAACAGAAGATGAAAGTCAAAATAAATTTGTTGCTCAAGAGTTGGGACTTTTTTTTAGGGTCTTCACGTGGAATATAGGAGAAAACATGCAATGATAGTTGTTGGTTGTTTATAATGCAACAAGCAATGATCCCTGCAACCTTCTATATTTGCAAAGTTATGAAGAGGTAAGCGAGGGATCAATTGTATCTTTGTGGCATGGGGCTAGAAAATCACAACATTCGAGTTTCCAGTGGGTTCCAAAAGATCTATAAGCTTTCCCAAGCCTCTTCCAAGGATATATATAAAGAAGGAAAGTCTTGAGAAAGAGGGGGAAGAATATTTTGCAGAGTTATGATGTCCAATTATAGAGGTGCTTCTCCAGTCACAACGACCACAATCAAATTTCCTAGTCATATTGAGAAGTTGAGGAGGAGTTAGGAGAAAGGAGAAAAGAGAAATGATTTCACATTCAAGGTATTATGTTTGATGTGTTTCCTACATGTTAATGAATATATCATTGGTTTCCCCTAAAAGTGTTTGTATTTGATTTGTAAATGCTTAGATCTGGTCTCGTGTTAAATATATCAGGATAGATCTAGTGAATTGAATTTTTGTAACATTAGGAGAGAAATTAGATCAATAGTTGTTTGTATTCTCATGTGTAGGAAGCAGATTATAGGAGCTGGAGCTGGATCTCAGGAGGTGCATCAGCCAAATATGTGAGGAAATCGTTGGTCATAAGGTATGCTTACTATTCTTCTTGGTTAAAAGAAAAATAATTTGTTGGCATCTAGGGAAACCATTAGAATTCTATCCCCATTGTATGTCTAGGATCAATAGGCAGGTCCTAGGGAGATCTAAGTTACCATACTGGTGATATTTCTCTAATAACAGTATAGGTAGATTAAATGTTTGGAATGTAGAAGGCCCAATGATTTGGCATTAAAAGAGTCTCCGAGGGGAATTAGAAGAGACATAATCTAGCATTTAAATTTCCAAACAATGGATTCAACCATGGTAGTGGATGGGGGACATAATTAGAATTAGGGTAATAGGGCTCTATGGAATTAAGTGGATCATCTCCCACCATGATTTTATAATTATTATGAAGTGGGGTATATTGAAGTTAATTACTTATATCCTCACCATCCTTGATGTGGGTACTACCAAAAGACAATACATAATACACATGATTGTAGAACATAGTTACTATGAATGCTAGAAACATAGTTACTATGACTGCAAGAAATAGAAAACCTTCCATAATTTGGCCACTAAGACAATGCATGATTCTACTAGTATATATAGTGGAAGATGAAGTCAAATAATTTTTGAAATTTTTTCTATAGATAATAGACAATGATAAATCCACAACAACGTTAAGGGAGGTCCTTGGGCCGATTTTTGAGTCACCAATAGAGGCACAAGATAGGCCCTTAACCCATGTCTAGTGAACAAGGTATGGAAAATAATTTATCTTAAATTCATGTATTCAATGATATTAAGTGTGAAAAATTATGCTCAACTTCGGGTTGGATGTTAACATCCTACTGAAGTAATCATGGGAACTCATGGGATGACCAAATTGGGTCCACTTGTCACCTAGGGAGTATGAGAATTAATTGACATAAATATGCACACTACCAAATTCCATTAAATGGATTCATGTAGAGATTAAAGATCCACTAATGTTTAATGGCACAACTAATGCCACAAAGTTTATGGAACACATAACTTAACACATCATGTTTGAATAGAGGGTATAAACATTGGATATCACTTTGGTATATATCCTTGAATGATATCACTTTGGTATATATCACTATGGTATATATCCTTGAATGATCTAGAACCAATAGATCTAGTACAACATGTCTCACTTTCAACATATATTAGTATATATTCATCATCACTCGAGGAAGATAGATCCGATAGATACCTATTTGGTAGTACCTACAATCGTTAAAACAAGAAGATAAGTTATCGTGCCAATATACGTTTGTGGTACCAGCACAGTTGCATATAGTTGCAATATAGTTGCATATAGTTGCATAAGTTTCATTGTTGCATAAAGTTGCATATAGTTGTATAAGTTTCATTGTTGCATAGTTGCATATAGTTGCATATAGTTTCATACCAAATTGTTGCAATATAGTTGCATATTTGCATATAGTTGCATAAAGTTGCATATCGTCACTAAAAAACATGATAAGTTGCATTGTTTCATATAGTTGCATATAGTTTCATATTTGCATACAAAATTGTTGCAATATAGTTGCATAAGTTGCATAGTTGCATAAAGTTGCATATAGTTGCATAGTTTCATATAGTTGGATACATTGCATATTTTCATATAGTTGCATATAGTTGCAACATAGTTGCATATAGTTTCATATAGTTGCATAAGTTGCATTTTTGCATTCTCATACATACGCCTAGGGAGTATGAGAATTAATTGACACAAATATGCACAGTACCAAATTCCATTAAGTGGACTCATGTAGAGATTAAAGATCCACTAGTGTTTAATGGCACAATTAATGCCACAAAGTTTATGGAACACATAACTTAACACATCATGTTTGAATAGAGGGTATAAACATTGGATATCACTTTGGTATATATCCTTGAATGATTGTGGGAATTTCATTATGAACTTTGGACTCACGATAAGATATAGTAAGACTAGGAACCTACTAGACATAAGGTTTGTGTTGACCCATGTTCCCATCCACCGATCTTGATAAGGACAAGATATTGATATGATATGAAAGACTTTGAAAGTCCAAGTCATAGGGACTATGAGGGGATATATATATATATATAAGAATATAAGAGTAGTGTAACTTAGTGGAATGTATAGGGCTATACAGGCTCGAACCTTAGACCTTCTCGATAGAACAGATTGAAGTTATTATTATCAAAATAATTTGAACTATTCCAAGAACCCAACATGCATTTTATCGCATTGGGATCTTTCCATGTCCATGTGGATTCCACTACCATTGCATTGGTAACATGTCATATCTAGGGGAACACATGCTACACCACCCTAGGTAATTTTCTAGATTTGTTTTTTAATTACACAACCATGAAAGACAAAGGCTTGGTGATGGCGTATATGCTACAAAATTTCAAGTATTATCTTATGGACCAGTCCTTCAAGTTGTCCATTGATAATTTAGTGGTCAAGTATTTGGTTAACAATACAATATTAGAAGGTTAATTCTATCGATGTTTTCTACTATTTTAGGAGTTTGATTTTGAAGTGGTGGTTAAACTAGTTAAATAAAATGTGGGACCTAATCACCTCTCAAAAATCCACAATTGGAACAATGTTGGGATAGCTCATAAAGTGTTGAATGTAGATATATTTTGCATGGAAGATGTAGTTCTTGAATTCTTCACTAATATTCAAAACTTCAAATATAAATCTACATGCACTAGAAGAATATGGTGATAGTAAATATTGATAGCTCATAATTAAGGATACAAATTATTAGTTAATCATACGGTACTTGCACACATTA